>JAGSMT010000296.1:0-382288 GCA_029286875.1 Lamproptera curius
CATAGAGGAAAACTAAAACGACCGGATCAGGCGCAGGACCGACTTTTGCATGCCCATCCGACGCATGAACCATCTTACTTTACAGGAAATCAGGTGATCGCCCCACACTGCCCTAACCAATAAGAACTCTGCAATAGAAAGTTGTTGTGTCCACGCAAGATTCGAACCCACGATATCCGGTTTCTAAAGCGTTCAAGTTTAAGAGAAGACCACTAGATTACAGAGGTATTCAATAAATACTAGAGGAATATTTTAATAAATATAGTACTTAGTCCAAAGAACAATTACTTACTAACTAGAAAACAACTTAAATTATAAGAGTCCTTGCAGGATGCAATCCCACCGAATATCCGATACATATAGATACACACGACTTCCGGTTTCTTGAGGCAATTAATAATAAATAAGTACATGTAATAACAGTTGACATAACAGCAATAGGAGATTTATCAAAGCAATTCTTACTATTTAATATTTTTCGCTATGTTGTCTCTTTTCTTTACAAAATATATTAATATATATATAAATATAGAATATAGATAAAGAATAGATATGATGAAACATCCATTTTAAAGTACAGTTAGAGTATGCAAAGATAGGCTGGCCACAAAACTGTAATAATTTTATTAATATATAGTACAACACATATGTGTATTTCATATATAGATGAGTGTATTTATGTGTGTATATTGTTATACATATGCATGTTATTTTACGTGCGTGTTTTTTTAATATTTCGCATTATATTTATTTTTAATAGAAATGACCGTTTAAGGCACTTTTTTTCCTATTTAGCCTGTCACTGTGTACCGATCTTACTATCTCTGCATCCAAATGTTGACTAGTAGACAATGCCATTGGCATTAATTCAACCTTTAAAGATGAATTATGTATAAAGTGGGAAAATTAATAAATAAATTATTATGTTTCAATCCATGTCGATGGAACGCTCTGTAAGGACGATTTAAATTAAATTATTTGTAAATCAAAAAAGAACAGACCTGTCTGAGTTATTTGAGACGTTGCCTGTTAAAACCCTGTCTATGGTTGGAACCTTACATATACGTTGAGGCAAGGTCTTAAGGTATCTGGTTGGTTTTAATAATATTGGTCAATCTCCTGACTGTCTGAAAAAACTGTTTTTTAAACGTGTTTGCTGAATATATATCACAATGTAAATTCGATAATTCCATAAAAATTCAAATTTTATTTATAAATTTGCATAGTTGTATACAACGAATAAACTTTAAAACACCAGCAGCAGTAATGAAAAAATGGTAAGTAACTCTGCGGTCTTTTTATAAATAAGAGTATTTAGAAAATTTGATTAATGCTTTAATTAATCAAGTGTAGAATGTGTACTACTTTAACACATTAAGTTGTTAATTAGATTCTTGATAAATAAAAAAAAATAATATATGGTATTGTAATAAAGATTGTTAAAATTAACTTAGTTAATTAGCTTTTTTAGTATAAAACATTATGTATATTTGTAGTTTTATTGAAAAGACTGCAACTTACCGTTTAGTCCAACGTATATTATGAAAAATACACGCAAACCCTTAAATACAATACTTTGTATTGAGTTAAAATACACGTCCACCACTTGAGCTATCTCTTAACACTCTTTGTTTGTTTCTTATTATACGGCTAAATAATTTAGAATAATTAACAAGCATCTTTTAAAAATCTTCTCATAAATCTAAGTTGATAATGAAATAAAAAGTGTAATACCCCCCTAAAAAAACTTTCTTTAGTTTGGATATGCTCATCATCAACATTATTAGCAGCCCTAATCGCCCGAACATTATCAACTGGCTTAAAATTAAAGGTGGTCGTAGAACTCAGGTAGTGGCGCGAGCACAATAGACATCTTTGCATTTTCCGAGTGTCAGTGACGGGACGTTGATAAATTTATTCACGCCCGGGATTCAGAAACAGGCCATCAAGGCTTTTATTCAGTGCCGGATGATTTATAAATTTACACAAATCGATGTCGCGCAAATTTAGGAATTCCTAAAACTAAATGGATACACATTTATAAAAACTTAGTTTTTGACAGAGGTTGAATACTTAATATTTATGTAAGGAGGTTAAATTTATGTGTTTTCTCAAACAAACTAAATAATTTAATGTTCCATGTACATGATAACATTATAAATATTTGCATATTTATATTTCAGTTCAATCTCTTTAATAGAAACCAAATAAATTAAGTGGTAATAATTATTGGTTTTGGAAATAAATCCTAAGCTTATAATATTATAATTCTATTTAACTTGAGCCAGCAGCAAAGTTAAAAAACCGTATAGCTGCCATATCTGACGCCGTTTTAATCAATTGGGTATTTCGTGACGAACTTCATTAGAAGTATTTCTAAATAATTATGACACACACTCGCTTTGAAGTTAAAATATAATCCAGGAAAAGAAACGAAATGTTTAACGGAGACAAGAGTATCTTGTGACGTAAAAGTGTCTCCGCATTGCTACTTTGTAAAAACATGTGTCAATAAGTAGCTACCAGTCTTCTTAGTATTCTTTAATCTTATTCTACAATTTAGAAAGAAATAACGCACTAATATAGCTAATAAAGAAGGAAGTATTCGATTACAAGCGTATGTTTATTTTTTATTCATTTTACCTCGTTGTTCCACTTCTAGTGCTCCGATTTTAATCATTCTTTTATTAAATGACAGGTAGTAGCTGTCGTGTGGTCCTATTTTTGACCGATTTCTGAAAAAGAGGCGGTGGAGAGCAAGCGGGAGGCCCTGACATCAAGTAGACTAGGGCGATCACCAACCGAACGAACCTTTTTCAAAAGCCATACATGGCGATCATTGATCAGTTGGTGATTCGAGGTATTGGAAGAGGCTAGCGATATATAAATGGCTACATAGGTTCGGAGAACAATGAGGTGATTGCAATTGGACTGCGTTTTAAGGTAATACAGTGTACGTTCTTCTAAAAGTAAACGCATTTAAAAAAAACTTTTATTTCATTTATTTAAAACGTCTCAAAAATGACATTTTGATAGATGAATACCTTAAATGATATCAGAGTTTACAAATGCAGTGGCAGAAATCACAGCCAGTTTCGTGTAGAGAGGACGTTGCTATCCGTTTATATTACGCAAAATGGTTATACAATGTTTGAAGTCGGTCATATTTTTTGTTAAAAATTTATTTGTTTAAAACAAAATCAACAATTCCAGGTACACCAGCGGTATTCTATAGGTGTTACTTGAAAACTAAAATTTTAATGAAAACAAGTAGTCATACATATAAGCAATCAGTAATCATAAGATACTCTTCTTTCTTCTAAATATATAATTGCCGTAGACTAGATTACTAGACATCATAGATTTCCACTAAAAGTTAAAAAAATACAATCTTACTAAGTGTTAAAACTTTGACAGGAGAATGTTTTACTACTAATTTCGGCTTGGTTTGCGTTAATTCATTCATATAATATATTTAGACCCACTTTAATTTCCAATAGAGGTCAGTTTAGTTTAAATAGGTCTCTTTAATAAGTTGCATTAGAGGATTATCTGACTTATATGAAAGTTCGTAAGTACGGCAAAAGGTGAAGTTTATATCTTGAGATGTTTGGAACCTAAGTATTTATTTTAGAAAGTCTTAACTGACAGACTTTATTTAACGGTCTAAAAAAAATTACATACTGAGTATTATATGAAGCTTAATAGCCATACTTGTAAAAAAAAGTTTTTTAATTAACTCACTGCAAATGTTTTATGAATTTCACAACTGCTCTGTGTGGTAGAAAAGCAAAGGTGTAGTTTAAACAAAAATCATTAATCAAAGTCATCATCATCATCATCATCATCAGCCTTTGATAGTCCACTGCTGGACATAGGCCGCCCCTAATACACCCCCATCCATTAGGGGGTTTTTGGACCGTATCCCACCACGCTGGTCCAATGCGGGTTGGTGGTGACCGACTTTACATGCCCATCCGACGCATGGATCATCTTACTTTTCAGATAAATGGGTGATCGGCCCAAATCGCCCTAACCAACTAGGAAACAACAATGAAAATTTGTTGAGTCCCCGCAGGATTCGAACCCACGACCTCCGGATTCTAAAGCACACGCCTATACCGCTAGGCTACGGAGGCAGTTATTAATCAAAGTCAAATATCTATATTCAATATAGAAGCATTACTTTTTCTTATTGTGTATGAAATAAACTAGTACCGGTTCGGAAATGAAAGTCTCTGACTTGAGAAACAGCGTACGAAATTCAGCGGGCCTACTTTTTTCAATAAATTCATTACAGAATAAAAAATATTACAAAATATTTTTCTCACATTGAAATAGCCTCGAGCGAACAATTCATCACCAAGATGTGTGATCATTACAGCAATAATATGCTTTTACACTCAAACGACCCTTAATAACTTTGTTAAATTTATTTTCAGACAAAAGCTAAACGTTTTATGTGATTTCGTCTTAAACGTGTCAGCATTGCTTCATAAAAGATTACATTGTTCTTCAAAATCTTGTTGTTGGAAGAACGAGTTTATGCTTATTCCTAGTGTTAATGTTATTTGTATCACAATGTTTAATAAATTCATTTTTATGTTTGTGATCATACATTATTTTCAAATATGAACTGAGAAGAAACAGCCATTACTTTAATTTCAGTAAACATCTGTGTTATGGATGCTTTAGGGCCCAGGCTTTTGACTGCACGAAACCGTTCTTTTTTGTAGTACAAAAATCGTATTTATATCAGCCGCATTTCCCCACAGTAAAATACCATAAGACATATTACTGAGAAAATAACTAAAATATATATAATAAACGGGCTGTATCAACATCTATTGTTCAACTTTCTTATGAGCCGCTGAGCTAAGTTTACTCGCCAGTCTATTAAATTTGGGGGGTCCCATTGTAATTTTGAATTTATTGTAATACCAAGGAATAACGTCAAATCTACGAGGCTAGCGCTTCCCTATCCACAACCACATCACACATACTTTGAGAAACATTTGGGGTCTTATACCTTTTACATTTAGTTTTCTTATTATTTAACATCAAATTGTTTACACTAAACAGTATGCTACTTTCAAGATTGTAATGTTTACATTGCCATATTGCAGGTTACGTCGTTTTATTTTGAATATTTGAGAGGTGTCATTATCAAATAATACAATACAATCTCGGCAATATCGTACGACTAGATCAGGAAGAGAAAAGGCCCTAGAATACATCCCTGTGGAACTCCCATACTTACCGGAGCCCCGTAAGACCTCTTGCCGTTCCCGTCTACTCCCTCAATTCAGTGGCTCACATACTAAATCAGAAGGTGGAGTGCGGCTTTTTTGATACCATGTTGGTGTAATTTCATGACCAATGTTTTATGCTGTACGAAGTCAAAAGCTTTGATTAGGTCAGAGAAGACACGTAGGGCATCGTGTGACGCTTCCTATGCTTCAAACATTGTTTAACAGGCTACCTGCATCGGATGTAGAACGACTACGTGTAAAACCGCATCGCTTGCTATTGAGAAAACCATACGTGTTAAAATGTGCTATTAATTGGTTAAGGATTAAATTTTTGAAAGTTTTAGGTAACGCCGGCAGTGCAGAAATTGGTCTTAAATATTGAGGTCCGTAATACTACCTGCTTTGAATATCGGAATAGCTTTACTGGTTTTCATTAGGTCAGGAAATTTATCACGTAAAATACAATCATTAACGACAGCTGCTAGGCAAGGTGAAATAATAGAACTTATCACCTTTACAAAGATCCTTAATAAATCTACTATTCAGTGTTTTTTTAGTATTTGAGGATTTAGAAACAGACCCAATATCTTTATCACTTACATTATTAAAATAGAAGTTTTCCTCACATTCTGAGATATTTTTAATCGGTCTCGGTGACTGTGAGGGTAGAAAATAGGGACTTGATGGTTAAAACAGGAAAGTCTGAAATTAAAAAAAAAAAAGTTGCAATATCTTGATCAGACTTTATTTTTCTGTTGTTAAAATTAAAGGTAATATCGAAGTTCCTGTTTTCAGCTTTTCCTGTTTCACCATTTATTATTTTCTAAGTAGTTTTTGTTTTGTCAGATGCATTTTTAATTTTGTTTTCAATGTAAAGGGATACTGCAGACATTTATAAATGTTTTACATTATGCATTAACATATAAAACAAAATATTCATTACAGTTGTATGTTTTCTCATCATAAAGTTTATACAATCTACGTCTGCTTTTATGTATTTCAACTGTTGCCCATTCATTGAAAGGAACAAAAGTTATCGATTTGACTGTTTTAGATATGAATATATTCTCAAATTCCGTTGTTAACAATTTAAATAATTTATTGTAAAGCTCATCTGGTTTATTATTATGATGTATATAAGTAATTTTCTTTTTTATAGTACTTCTAAACTTCTCAATTCGTTGTCTATACATAAGAATAAACATTCTTTTCTGTTTCAAATCATAATAAGACTTATTATTAGAGTTAAAAAAAAACCTGTCCACAATGATGAGATCATAAACAGTTTGTAAATATGTTATCTATGCACGTTGTTGAGGAGGCAGTAATTCTAGTTGATTAAAGAATTAAGTTAAAAGTTTAAAGGAATTTAACAATGATCAGAATCTGATAGTGGGAGCTAATTATTTAATAAATTTATGTTAATTCACTGCATACTACTATATATTTATTACATTTAGATAGCTTGTTATCAAGCAGGAACAAATCTTAATAGATTTGTTCCAATTTAGTCTCGAAAGATTCATATAAGGCACTAGGGGGGTCTGTATACACCTGCAATATTGAAATGCTCTAGCTTATGCTGCATAGCAACCGATATCTACGAATCAAGCTTGAATTTTTTTAAAGATTCAATTAAAAATTCCGCAACGATTAACGTGTTTCAAGCGCTGAATTGAATTAACTTAAATTTAATAACAGCGGTAGGTTTTTCGCACCAAAACACTTTAATGTTGCTTTAATACAATAACTTACTTTTCGTAGCGTCGTAATACTCCCAAGGGTAATTAAACGGACTCGAGTTAATCAAAGAAGAAATAGAGCACTAAACTTTGAATCCCGAAAATTAAAGACTGCGATACATTCTCACCGACAAATGGTAATATCTTGATTACTTGTTAATTTATACTTGTTTGATTTGAATATACTCTGGAACTGTAACAGAACTGTAAAGGAATGTATAATTTATTGACGTCTATGAGGAGAATTATTATAAGCCCTATGTATTTCATTTACCATATTACCATAGGATAAAATAAATGCATTTTTAAACTACCTTAACTCCAATAATTCAAAAATACATTTTACCATGGAGTAAGAAAATGATAATTTTTTAGCTTTTCTCGATGTTTTAATTATTAACAATCCAGATAAAACTTTGCGCCATACTATGTATAAGCCGTGTGGAGTTGTCAGATCTCCCATACGGCGCGTTCCAGGTTGCGGATTGGGGAACGCCCCCAGATATGGGGGGTACCGGCTTCGGCCGGCGCGGACAGTAACTGACAGGGGTGTTGCGACTCTGCTCTGTTGAAGGGTGGAGATGTGGCGAGGAGCAGTTGCTTCCAGAGGTGAGCCTGTCGTATCGGGCCTCAGACCCTTGCTCCCGGTACCCCTCTTTGTTAAGAGGTAACACGGAATGCGAGCCGGTCTACCCTTTGCGAGTGCGTCAGAGATGTATGAAAGAGCAAAAGTATAAATGTGTGTGTGGGGGATTGGGGCAAAGGGAAAAGAGCGAGATGTATAAATGTAAGTCCCCGAGAGGGGACGGTGTGATTTGCTCGGTGTATTGCACTCGGCACTGCTGAACACCGGGCGATCTCGGCTGGTCGCGGGTGTCGTGGATCACGTCTCGCGGCCTGCGGCAGTGCTGGTCCTGTCTTTATTGATCGGACCGCGAGGAGACAACCTCTCTAAAAAACCATTGACCTCGGCTTTGTGGTGTAGTTATCAAGCTGCAGCCGGGCGCAGCTGAGAAAGGGGTCATGTATTCTGACATCCTCCGAGATGCCTCCAAGATGAAAAGGTATAAGCTGGAGGATATTCGAATTGATGGCCTCCGGTTCCGCCATGCGGCAACGGGCCAGAAGTGGTTACAATATCCAGGCTCGAAAAATGCGCGGATCTTCGCATCTCGGGCCTGGATGATTCCGTTGAAAAGACTAAGCTGCCCGGTCACCTCCGTAAAAGTCGGAGAAGTCCGCCGGGACCGGTCCAGTCTAGGTGGAGTAGTGGTGAGCTGCCCTATTGCAGCCAATAAAAAAGTAATTGATAGTGGGCGCCTCCTAATCGGATGGTGCTCGGTGCAGGTCAAACTGCTTGCGGCGCGTCCGATGCGCTGCTTCCGGTGCCTCGAAATAGGGCACGTAGCGGAGCAGTGTCATAAGGGCGTCGACCGCAGCAGTGCCTGTTACCGTTGTGGCCAGCTGGAAAACCAAAGCAGAGGCTGTAAGGCCGCGCCGCACTGTATCCTGCGCGCCACGGCAAACCGGCTGGCCACAAGTTGGGCAGCGCGGCCTGCACCACCAAACCCGACAAGAGGCGGAGGAATAAGGTAAGGCCTGGGCTTGGAAGCCAGGTGCCCAAGCCCAGCGCTTCGGTTGAGGGACTCAAATGGCCGTCGAATAAAGATGGCCACGCTGAGCATCCTGCACACAAATCTGAACCACTGCGCCAGAGCTCAGGATCTGTTGTTTCAGAGCATGGCACCGTGGTTGATTCAGGTGGCCGTAGTGTCGGAACCGTACTACGTTCCCCCCAGCAATAACTAGGCCGGGGACCTGTCCAACACTGCGGCAGTGGTCTGTAGGACTGCTGCGGGGTCCCCTCAACCGAGGGGTGTAAAAAAAGGTCCAGGTTTCGTCGGCACTCTGTTGGGAGATATTGTGGTTGTTTCAGCGTACTTTTCTCCCAACAGATCTCTCGCTGACTTCGAGGGCTACCTAGACCGGCTGGGATCACTGATCCGTTCTTACGGACTCTTCCCTGCGCTGGTCACGAGGGATCTCAACGCCAAATCACCGGCTTGGGGTTCACCTGCTGCAGACGCGCGGGGAAGGACACTGGAGGAGTGGCTCCTGGAGGTCGGGCTGTCTGTCTTAAACAAGGGTTCGGTAAACACGTGTGTACGGGCCCAGGGCGGGTCGATCGTTGATGTATCGTTTGCTAGCCCCGCCCTGGTTCGCCGAATACAGGGCTAGAAGGTGGTGACGGACGTCGAGACCCTGGCGGATCATCGTTACATCCGATTCAGGGTCTCCGCCCTCCTAGATACCTATGCTGGCCCTGGCCGGACCCCGAGGGACGACGGCCCCAGGTGGCGCCTCGGAAGCCTAGACCGAGAGCTGCTGAAGGAGGTAGCAATAGTAAACTCGTGGGTTTCTGCCCCCAACATCGTTGATGTGGAGGGGGAGGCACAATGGCTCCGGGACGCAATATCACAGGTGTGTGACGCGTCAATCTCCCGGGCCAAACGTCTCCTTCCTAAACGCCGGGTGTACTGGTGGAATTCAGAAATCTCTCGATGCGCAGAAAGTGCATCGTGGCGCGGCGCCAGTACACCCGTTGTCGAGGACGACGGCGCAGAGACAAGGCCCTGGAGACCGAATTGCTCGCCTCTTTCAGCAGCAAAAAGATTGGCACTCAAAGTGGGAATAGCCGAGGCGATCGCCGTGGCTAGAGAGGAGTTGTTGGCGGCGCTGGACAGTAATGTGGGGGCGGCCCTACAAAATGCTTATGAACAGGCTTCGTCCTTGGGCTCCCCCACTCACCGAGAGTCCGGCGCCGCAGTTGGTTGCGGCAATCACCAAGGCTTTATTTCCACTGCGAAAGGAGCACACGGCACCTTCGATGGTCCCAAATGGCACGGATGAGGTTGACCCAGTCCCTGAAGCGCCAGAAGTCACCCCGGGAGAGTTCGGTGCAGCCCTTCTTAAAATGAGGGGCAAACGCACCGCCCCGGGTCCCGATTGCATTCCGGGACGCGCGCTTACGCTGGCCCTAGGGGACGCCCTGGAGCCCAGAGTGAGGGCGATGTTTTTTGCCTGTCTGGCTTAAGCCTTAATACCACAGAGGTGGAAGACAGGCACACTCATCCTCATTCAAAAGGAGGGGCGTCCTGCGGACTTGCCCTCCGCCTATAGGCCGATCGTGTTGTTGGACGATGTGGGAAAACTCTTTGAGAGAATTGTGGCGGCCCGCATCGTTCAGCACGTGGAGCACGTCGGCCGAAATCTGCCGGAGAGGCAGTATGGCTTCCGCAAAGGTCTGTCGACCGTCCACGCGGTGCTGCGGTCAGGTCACGACCCTGACGCAGGATGTGGTGTAACGGGTTGAGGGTGTTTTGGTGGTGTCTCTCGACATCGCCAACACTTTCAACACCCTGCCCTGGGCCTGCATAAAGGAGGCGCTCCGATATCTCGGGGGTGCCTTCCTACCTGCAAAGAGTGATTGGGGCCTACATGTCGCATCGACGTGTCGAGTTCCCGTGCCGAGATAGGCTCCAGATTATCGAGGTGTCGTGTGGAGTTCCACAGAGGTCAGTGTTGGGACCGTTTCTGTGGAACGTTGGTTTTGATTGGGTGCTACGTTGTGGCAATATCGAGGGGGTCGACGTCACTTGCTATGTGGACGACACCCTCGTCACCACCTAACACCATTTTCCTGAGCTGCGATTCTCGCCACTGCCGGGGTCGCTCAAGTTATTGGGTGCATTCGGTGGCTGGGACTATAAACTATAAATCCGAGGCCCTTTACTTTACGGGTCTCGGAACGCGCTGCAGCCCACATAATCATTTAGCATCCGCGTCGACGTCAAAGCCGACGATGAACTATCTTGGCCTAGTCCTAGACCGCAAATAGAGGTTTTGCGCCCATTTTGAGCGCTTTGCGCCTAGAGTGGCAAGAGCAGCGGCAGCTCTCGGCCGCCTGCTCCCCAACACTGGAGGATCTAGCAGCTTCTGTCACCGCCTGTGTGCCAGGGTCGTCAGGTCAATGGTCCTGTACGGGACAGCCGTGTGGGCTGACACCCTCCAAAAAAGAGAGTACCGTGGTACTGAGGAGAACTCAGAGGGTGTTGGTTATCCGGGCCGTACGGGGCTACCGGACCATCTCTGGCGGGGCGGCGTGCTTGTTGGCTGGCTCCTTGCCCTGGGACCTAGGTGCAGAAATCCTCGCGTTACTGTTTTTCTGACGCGAGGAGGTGAGGTCTCTGGGCTGCAGGCCAGCCCCAGAAGAGATAAGGGGGCGCAGAAACGAACTGCGCTTCCTTGCTGTACAGGAATGGGAGCTGCGGCTGGAGCAACCCAGGGCCGGCCGTCGAACTGTGGAGGCCATACGCCCCGTATTAGAGTGGTGGTTAGAAAGAGACACGAGACACGGCTCCCTAACATTCTGTGCGACGCAGGTTCTCTCGTGACACGGCTGTTTCGGGAGGTAAATGTGCCGCGTGGCCGGTAGAGAGCCCACTGAGGAGCGCCACGACTGTGGCGTATGTGCCGAAGAGACGGCCCAACACGCGCTGGAAGAGTGCCCAGCTTGAATCCAGACGCCGAGAGCTGCATAGTGTCGTGAGCGAAAGGTCGTGGGGCGCCGTCCTTGCTTTCTGCGAGGACGTAATGGCCCGGAAGGAAGCCGCGGAAAGGGATAGGGAGGCCAACAGCGCCTGGATATTCGCAGAGGCCAGGGGTGCCGAAGAGTGGCGTACGCGCGACCTTCCCCTGACATTGAGCCCTTTCTTCTTCCAGCTGCAAAAAAAATACTGTGTAAGGAACCAAGCCCATACAATAAATATTTAAAGTGCAATTCACACACCATCCATCCCAGTTAGGCTACCGTGGGCAAATCTTTGATTCAGAGAGCACGAGGGATCTGTGATGATGCACACCTGGCGCTGAGCTACACCATGTTAAGCAAGTGCTGCGGGACAACAAGCTTGCTGCACCACGGCAGCGTCACAGTGACCGAGTGAGAGACAGCCACGGTGGAGCGAGTACCTGCTGTTCTACCTTTTGTGAGGGTGTAACTGACAAGATTGGCTCCATTTTGAGGCGGGTTTCAATCAAAACTTATTTCAAGCCGCTGAAGAAGATTGGTCAATTCCTACCACCGGTTAAGTTTAATATTCCTTTACGAGATCCAGGAGTGTACAAGCTACATTATGACTGCGGCCTGTCTTACATTAGACAAACAAAGCGAGCCATAAGAACCCGCGTGATGGAACATACATAACATGGACATTAAACTTAAAAGACCCAACAAGTCAGCAGTGTGTACCATACTTTAATTCACTCAAACCATTACATCAGATTTGATAGACCACAAATCCTCTCTAAAGAACACCGATTCCTACCAAAGATAATTCGTGAGGCTATTGAGATTAAAAAACATCCAAATTTCAAAAGAGAAGATGGTTAGGGTCTACCACCTGCTTGGGACCCAATAATTAATAAATTGAAATTTAAACCCAAGCATTATACCACTGCTGGCTCTAATGATAAAACAGTTCATTTTGCATAGGAGTACAGACTAAAAATAATTAATTACAATTAACATCTGGAGACCCCGCTTCAGCACTGGCAACAAGGCGCAAGACATCTCAGTCTACTCCGCGACCACGGCTGCTGGAAAGTGTTCAAAACGTCGGGAATTTAAAAATGTAAAATAAACGCGATAAAATCCGTAAAGTCATTTTATTTAATAATGTATAATATTCGCGTAAACAATAGAAATGAAATTTTGTCAAAGCAAAAGTCATAAAGTTTTATGTATAATGATAGGCAGATACAATAAAAACACCTCATTTGTGTTATATGGTATATAAATAGACAAGCGTCAGAATATTATACATATCTGCAATTATTATAAAAAATATTTCCTCTTTCTTTCTTACTTTTCACCATTATATCGTTTGTCGACTCGTTCAATATAGGTCATCTGAATATATACACTTTCGTATTACCTAAATGAGTAAATTTTGTTGGTTAACTCTTATTGAAACCTTATGCCAATCGCTTTACGTGAAGATATTTGGGTTACATACAAAATATGGATTTAATAATAAATAGTTTTACATACATGATAATATATATTTTTAATTTGGTGTAACAAATTTTAATTGGCATTCCGATGTGAATTTTGAAAACACACAAAGTATTTCCACACATGATGCATGACGACTACCATGAAGTATAAAACTCACCTGGATATCCACAAGAAAATTAACATAAAATAAGTTCCTTAAATTTGTCACTTTTTACAAATATAATTTTAACAATACCAGATATTAATTTATAATTAGACGATTTTATCCAATTATTAAATAATTTTAAATAATTTTAACGCTATAAAAGGTAAAGCGGCTGTTTACAAAATGGCGTTAGTTAAACTGTAGTAAAAGGCACTAAAACGTGCTTACTCATAGTTAAGGTAACAATTAAATTACGTACAAGGGAAGATATCTTTTATTTTTACAGTAAAAAATAGTCAAGTGCTTTCAAGCGGAGGTCGTGGGTTTGAATCCTGCGGACACTCAACATATTTTTTTTGTTGTTTCCTAGTTGGTTAGGGCAATTTGGGGCGATCACACAATTTTTTTGAAAAATAAGATGCTCCATGCGTCGGATGGGCATGTAAAAAGTAGGTCCATCCACCAACCCGCATTGGACCAGCATGGTGGGATACGGGCCAAAACCCCCATGGCCCCCATGGGAGGCCTATGCCCAGGAGTGGACTAACACAGGCTGATGATGTATTACAGAGTATTAACATTAAGATATTACTCGAATGACAATTATATAATATTATAAAAAAAGTGTCATGCGAACAACAAAAAAACGAAACAATTTTTTTTATTGCGAGCTATTCTTATACTTTTGGCTTAACAAATAAATTATTAGTCAATTTATCACAAATAATGCAAGATATTACCGTGACCTAGTACCCATCAATAACTTTCTTTCAGAATATTATTTAGTTTTCGTTATTACGAAAAACTGTATTAAATTCGAAGCTGGATGGTTAGATGGCTGGATGGCTTATATAATAAAGTTCTGAGATTCTTTTGTAGCAATTTCATTTCATATTATCAAAGGCACGCATCAAAAGAATATAATCGCCAGAGGCTATATACAACATAGGTCCTTCATAAAGCGCTTTAGGCATATCGTATGAAGTTTGCATTGCTAATATATACTAACATATACGTGTGCACGTAAATTATGAAAATAAAGTAATATAAGGATTTATAATTAAAAATAAGAAAGTAACAGAATTTTTCAAAACTGCTTTTCGATAAAATCTCTATCCTCGAATACAGAGCATTAATAGCATAACCCCAATATTAGGTAAAGAACTTAATATATAATTATAATAATTATCCATACTAATATTATGAATGCAAAAGTAACTCTGTTTGTCTGACCGTCTTTACTGTCTTAAAGATTGTCGGTTGAATTAGTTTTAATAAGGGGATGAAAGTTCCCCCTCCCTTCGATAGTTTCCCACATTTTCGTGGGGAGAAGGAGGCGCGGACTTACATCGCACAATGATCTGAAGTAGGTGATCAGACTCAGCGGAATCAGAGAGAATCGGCAAGGGGGTTCGTTCCTCCCTGTGTTTTTTGTTCGGCAAAACACCGAGGGGACAGACTAAGAGTGAGTTGTGTTAAGCAAATTCTACCACATGACAGGTAAAGCGAAGTTTCCATCCCACCACCACCAGCAATGGTTCATCCGGCTTTTACGTTAGACGGTGATGTTGTGCTGCAACAAAGGATTTCCAGATACAACTTTCGTGTTGACAGGGTTTGGCGTGGGCTGCTTGGGTATGGGAGAGTATAAAAATACTGCACAACAACACAACCACGACGGCAAAACATTGTCGGTCAGCAGTGGGAGAATCACTAGCTAGCTTGGTGGAAGCCGAGCCAGTCAGCCCTATATATCTGATGAGGGCACCTGCTGCCTTGGGTCTTTGATTCCTGTTTTGCGGAACAAACCAAGGGAGCGCTCATCTTGATACACGTCCGGTGCTAACATTGGCACTGAGACGGTCAAAGTTTACTTATGCAGTGATATGAGCTTGAGACTCCTCTTAAACTCATCTTTCTACTAGAAGACGGTAAAGAAGGATATTATCCAGCTCAAGCTAAGGCAGCTCTAACTTGGGTGACTCTGCCCCAGATATGACGTGGATGACGAAAACAATGAAAGGGATGGCTAAACGCGGTCGTGGTCGTCCACTGACTACTGACCATTACGTTGGTCTTCTCAAGTCCAAAAGACAAATTGCCGCCACTGAGTGTGAGCTCATGCGAATAGAGGCAGAAGCGTAGTAAATGTTGAAATTACTATTTCTATTAAAACTACGCGAGCTGCTCGGCCGATAGATCAACACACGAACCTGAGCGGGGAGGAAAAAGACTGAGCTGTGTTAGGAAATGGTGGCAAAAATAAAGCTCAAAAACTTCGTGTCCAGACCATGGCTCAATGGTTGATCGGTCTGGCTGACCCAGCCCGCGATAACTGGGCGGGTGTCAGAAACAGCCGGGTAGCAATAGTAACTCAGACAGCTGCCGGCTCCCATCGCCTCGAAAGAGTGCAAAAATTTGTTACGTTCCTGCTCTTCTTGGTATAGTTTTTATGGAACATAATAATTCCCTTTCATTAATTAGTTGAATGGTCATAATAATATAAATCTATTGATAAATTTATTTGTTTTAATTATAAATAAATTTAATCAAAGTTGTATAATGTCTTAGTATACATTTAACAATTATGCTTAATTTATAATAATTTATTTACTTATATATTTAACTGATCAGAACTTTCTCTAACTCGACAACTACTTCCCTCAGCACTTTATCCTGCTGGTTGCGCCAAAATCTAACGTAATGGTAAACTTTGCAAACAACCGTATCGTCATTGACAGTGTAAATGACCATCCACGCTGGCACCGACTCTTTTATTTATCTAGCATCTACTTATTATCGTAATTTTAAACATTTTTAATGCTGTATTAAAATAGGGAGAAGATGAGGCCTAATCTTGAACAAACAGATCACTCTCAGAAATTTATAGACAGTGTTCTGTTAGTGATTTGGAGTATAACCTGTATTCTGTGAAATCTATTTTAATTTTACCCTTTAAAACACTAAACCTACATTTTACGAAAATAATTAGTACAACAACTACTAAAAACAATTAGTACACTTAGTAAAAAAAGAAAACATACCTTCAGAGTTGAGAACCTCCTCCTTTTGGAAAATCAGAAAAAAAATCTGATGCATAAGTTGTATTACCATAAATTAAAAAAAGGTGAACCGCTCACTACATTATGAGGAATTTGATTTATCAATTCAATGTATTTCTAGATCATCTTAATTTTTTTTATCCCAAGATAAAACTCAAATGTGAACAGAGGCATACAACTTATTTCAATCATCAGAATCTCTAATAATACCTTGAGCCATAAAGTTTTCAGAAAAGTAACCCACCCAAATAAATATTTAAAAGGTGACTTTCACCACCATCCCTTGCAATTAGGTACTGTCGCTAAATGTTCGATTCAGAGGACACAGCGGATATGTTCGCTGTGTTCTCTGAATCATCATGTAAAGCCAGCCTCAGTTAGCCTCTGAATGCAGTCACTGTGTAAAAGCCAGCCTCAGTCAGCCTGACTTTAAGAAATTTTGAGGCTTTAGTTAAACATGGTAATTTATTAAAGTTACCGTTAGACCCTAATTATTGACATAAACTAGTGGATTTGACACAAAGGTTGACTTTAATAAAAACTATTGTTATTCTTAAATCTCTCTACAGCAAATAACATATGGTTTTAGAGAGTAGTATAAGGTATGACTTTCTAAAATGTATCACGAAAACGTAATACATCGATATGCTCATAATGATCGAAGTTATAATATCTAAAATAATTTAAAATGCGTATGTTTTGCAATATCAATCCTAAAAACACTTTTTTTATTTTGAATCTTATCTCTCTTATTAACGCTACTTATTATAATGACATAGCGTTTCGAAAACGTTTTTTATCACTGGATCGTATGCTAAGGGTCGTCTTACATGATAAGGTGCATAATCAAATTGAATATTAGCTTGTTTTCTACCATTTATCGATACAAGTCAATATTTAATGCCATTTACGTAAAACTTTTTAATTAACTGTTAGCTAATTAAACGTGCTAAAATCGCTTAAAATTACATCCAGATATCCAATAAAATCTGCAAAATGTTGTAGTTTCTCACAGAAAGTGTTAGTTTCCAACATCAAATGTCGAACCTAAAATAAAAAGAGAAAAAAAATATTTACATCTAATTGAAATTATTGAAGAAAAAGTAAAGTTGACGTTTAATTTTTTATATCGAATTTTAAAATTAAATGATTTCTAAACCACGAGTAAATACTGTTTTGATACCATATACGCTTTATTACATAGCGTGCTCGTATAATTGCTATTGTGTTCTTATAGAAATTTTATTATGAATTGGTTTATTCATATCAAATTTAAAAATAATCTTATAGTGTTGTTTTTAATAAATTTAAATGAAAATAGCTATTTTTAAATTGGTAAAGAGTTATACTCTTACATTCATTTCTAAAACTTTGCAAAAGTTTTGTGATAAGGAATTGTGGATCCTTGAAAATGACAGTTTAATGTATGTTCTATGCTAATGTTTTCAATGAACTAAAAATGTAATTCGAATTAGATTTACAAACAGTACAAGGACACTAAGCGAATTTTTATTACAACACTGGAATTTACTTTGGATTTCAAGTTAAAGTTTTAGTAGTGTGCAAGTCACATTAAACTCAAGTGTTAAAGCTAGCACGATTGAAAGCTAGGAAGATCTGATTTGACTACTAACAGAACGGATGTCTCAAGCTTTTCTATTACTTTTGGTCACTCGCGCTGCCAACAGCAATGGCTGTCAGTGCAACTTTATTCACTTTAGATGGATTTTACCCAGGACCAGGTCCATATATTAAAATGTACAAGTCATTAAATTTACCAATAAAATATTTTTCAAGTTTTAAGTGGTAAGCTTTGGTCATGCTTTATTGTAATTTTCGAACAGTTATTTATCAGGTTTGCCTAAATGTGTGAATATTTTTATCCTCTAAACAATTTTAGCGATTTAAAAATTAGCTAGATATCTGAATCATAACGCCACCTGAACCGCTTGAATATTGGGTCTATTTACCTTATTGTTATCACTAATTTACAGTTCATTTGTTGCCGAAGAAATTTTAAATGTTGCTAGATATAAAATGCTATTTTAAAAAATATAATTAGAATATTTTTATCAGCTTCTGAGTTTTAGCTATGTAGGTATTAGACAGAAGAAAACATGTACTGAATAGGAAAAACTTTATTAAAAAAATTAATCATTGAGTTCTAACAAACGTCGTTGTAAAGCTCTTCTCCGATGTGTCTACTTTGAAAAATGACGTATTAGAGACCAACAATAGTCATACATCATATTTGTATCCCAGAAACCCTGATAGCGCTCTTCCATGACGCGTAAGTCTTGATGCATACGCTCTTCCTGCTCTTCACTCATATCTCCTAAATTTTCCGGAAACCTGTCCAGGTAACTATAAAGAAAGTGGAGTTTTATACTCATATTGCATCCCATATTTCTTAATTGTAGCAGAAGGTCTTCTACAAGTTAAACATAATTTTCAGATTTCCGATTTCCGAGAAAATGCTGCATCACAGACACGACAGCTGTCCAAGCCTTTAGTTCTGACCCAGTCATAGAATTTCTAAAGTGAGTAATATTCGTAAGTTGTCTAATTTGAGGGCCATCAAAGACACCGGCTTTAATCTTTTCCATAATGAGCTGAGAAATTTTTGACAAATGTATGAAAAGCAGTTCGCATCTTTATCTAGTGATTTTACAAACTATTTCATGATGCCCAGTTTTATGTGTAATGGTGGAAGGATAATTTTATCACGAAATAGTAATGAATAGTGGACTATATATATATATATTGTTGCTCCATATTTTCTCTTAAGGGCCAGTTTTTCTTAGCCAATGCTCTTGTTTAGTTCTACTATCCCAAAGACATATAAAACAGGGAAACTTGGTGCAATCACTTTGTTGACCGAGAAGAATGTTCACTATTTTTAAATCGACACAAATTAGCCACTTATGGTCGTCATTATCATATCATTAGCAGCCCTTCTCCGTCCACTGCTGGACATAGGCCTTTTCAATGAACGCCAAGACGGCCGATCCTGCTACTGCTGCCAATTTGAACCGGCTATGCGCGGAGATCGGCATCCCACCTGTTCGGGGTCGATCAACGCTCCGTCTTCCCAAACGCGGCTCTACTCCAGAACCTATTGGCCCATCGGCCATCGGTTCTTCTTACACATGGCCAGCCCATGCCACTTCAACGAGACTAATCCTATGCACTATGTCGAGTGACCTTAGTTCTTTGGCGGATACATTCGTTGCGAATTTTATCCGACAAAAGAAACTCCAAGCATGGTGGCTCTATAGCCCGTTGAGCTACAGCAAATTGTGGACCAGTCCAACAGTCAGTGCCACGTTTCAGCTCCGTAGGTCATCACGGGAGTACTCATTGGTCAAAGACTTTCGTCTTTAAATTCTGCGTATCGGCGACGTGAGAATATGGTTCAGCTTCTAAATGCTGCTCCAGCCAACTGAATCCTCCCTATCGGCTTCCTCTTTGAAGTTGTGTCTTCCCAACTGCAAAATGTGCCAAGGTAGACATATTCATCGACAACGTCGAGATAACACCATCGACATTGACCGGCCTCGGGGGAACGTGTTCGTTGAACATGACTTTCGTCTTGTCCAAGTTCATCCTGAGGCCAATGTGTCGGGAGGATTCATTTAGACTTGCAACATCTCTTGCAAGCTCTCCAAGCTCTCGGCCAATATAACGATATCGTCGGCAAAACGAAGGTAGAAAGTACTGCTGCCGTTGATACTTATGCCACATCCAGTCAGTCTAGAGTCTTGAAGACATCCTCAAAAGCATTAGTGAACAGTTTCGGGAAAGAACATCCCTGTCGCACTCCTCGATGCATTTGGATTGGTCTCGTTTGACCCCGGAATCAGGACAGACACAGACGCGCCACTATAGAGACCTCTCAACACCTCGACGTATTGATAATCGACCTGACACTGTTGAGGCATCCAGAACAGCCAGGTTTCTACAGAGTCAAAGCTTTCTCACAGTCCCAAAGGCAAGGCAAAGTGGTTGATTGTACTCATGGTCTTTGTACAACTTGCCTTGTGGTGAAGATGTGGTCTATGGTGCTAAATCTCGCAGAAACCCAGCCTGCTCCGGTGGCTGGAATCCATCAAGTTATTGGTGAGGCGATTCGTCACGACTCTCGAGAACAGCTTGTATATGTGACTTAAAAAGCGAGATCGGTCAGTAATTTTTGAGAGAGTATTGTCTTTTCTTGAAAACAACACAACCTCGCTTTCAAGCCATGCCTTGGGAAATGCCTCTTTGAAGGACGGAATCGAATACCTTTTGAAGCGCACTTAGAACAGGGTCCCCCTGCCCGAAGTAGTTCGGTCGTGATTCCATCCTTCCCTGAGTCTTCCTCCTTAAGCTGCCTAAGAGCTAGACTAACCTCATCAAAGCTGACGTTGGAAGCTCACCAGAATGATGTCGAGTCAGACTAGCACGGGGATCGTTAGACCGGTGAATTAGGTTGAGGAGCCTGTGACGCGAACAATTTGCGATAGAAGTCCTCTATCTCCGACAAGATCTCAGGCTTAGTAGAAACAGTCGAGCCAGAGCTGTTCCTGAGCTTCTTCCGAGCTTTTCCAAAACCTTCGACCTCGATTCTGCTCAATCGCTCTAGTTATTCGTTGCGTATTTGGAGCAGCGAAGGTCTCGGCGTATAAGTTTGCGAGATCCGCTTTGAAGAATTTTCCATCTGTCGAAGTGGTCTCCTTATGCTGCCGACGTTCCTCCATAAGATTGAGCGTTTATCGAGAGTTTGGACTTCTCGCCAGTACGCTTACTCCTATAAAACCTTGACCCACATCCGTATGCGAGTCCACCACTGCATCGAGGGCCTCGTCAACTGCCATTGTGGTTTCCGATAGTCAAGGGCATCGAATCGGTTTTTAATTCCAGTTGGAAATTTTCCGAGCCATGACGGTTTGCCGGAAGTTAGGTCGGAGAGTAGACCTCACAAGCGGACCGCTCTCGCTGGAAATCTAAGTTCAGGTGCCTCACCAGTTGGTGATCACTTCCGGTTTTGAACCGATTGATCACAGAGACATCCCCTGAATATGTGTTTCGGTCCGTCATGATGAACTCTATCTCGTTCCTTGTCACAGTATCGGGACTCTGCCATGTCCACTTCCTGTGAGGCCTCTTCTTAAAATATGAGCTCATTAAGAAGGGCCCTTCCTTCTCGAGGAAGTTTACCAGCATCTGTCCCCTGTGATTTCGACTACCGACACCGTGGGGTCCGAACACGATTCAATGCCCTTCGTACTCCCACTTTGGCATTAAAATCCCCATGACAACGTTATAGTGGGCCTTGTGGGTGTTGTGCTAAGGCCGGAGACATCCTCGTAAGTGGCCTCCACTTCAGTCGTCAGGGCGTGTCGAAGTGGGCGCGTACACCTGTATCACTTTGAGGAATACCTCTTAGTGAGTTTAAAAACAATGTACGCTACACCTACTCGACACGCTCGAAACTACGGCAATGTTGTCAACAAGGATTTATTGACGAGGAATCCACGCCGCCTTGACGGATGGTCGCCCTCTCGGAAATAGAAAAGGTGACCCGATGAGCAAGGTTATGGTGTCTCTCCTGGTCTTCGGACTTCACACAATCCTAAAACGTGCCACCGGATCTTGCCCAGTTCTACCTCCAGCTCGCTAGGTGTTCACCAAGTCTCAACGTTCGTCATCTATGGTCATTGTATTTTATTTTGATCAAGACTAGCGAAATATTACAATATTTCTCCTTTAACTTTACTGTGGAGCAATAGGTACTCCAGCATATTATTTTCATTATGTAATAGAATACATTTTAGGCTACGTTTTGAGCTGTCAATGAATAAACGATAAAAACATATTTTATACCTGAGGACAGCAAATTTTTTTCTTTTAGTCTTGATGCTAGCAATTCTGAAGCTTGTTTAGAAAGTTTTAAATCTCATACAAGATCATCTAACTCATTTGGGAAAACATTTTGGCTTATGAGAGATACCTTCAAAATCATCATTATTAAGCTTGGTCCTTTAATGTCTTGCTCTAATGGTTCAGAAATATTTTTAAGCTCTGAAGAGTGAGGTGACGCTGTACTGGACGTTGAACACAACTAGTACTTATGGTATTGCTATTTAGATCGATTTTAGTGCTTAAACCGTTTATGTTTAAGCTACAAACATAACATGAGATGAGATACAAACGTCTATAAGGATGATTCCGTGGCTCTTGTCAAATAGGCGGTGTTCCAAATTTAAAGGCACTTCTTTTACTACTTTTCCATAATCTTAAATATTCCACAAAGACTTACAAGAAAATTGGGAGCCCTAGACTTCTCATTTTATCAAGAGCATCCCATAATAATCAAAATAGGTATTTTGCAACAACTGTGATATAACTTTGCTACTATTGTAAAACACATGTTTTCACATATATAGCAAAATGATTTGGATAGTTTAAACAACGTCTTCTTGAGCTACTCATGATGCAAAAACTAGAGAATCTAATTTTAACACAGTAACATATGTCAGTTATCGATTAATATACATGCTTAAATGATAAACATCGAAAACATAGTAACTCGATCTGCTCATAAAATTTTGAGGGCAAATTTGACAAAAATAAGTGATGAGTGAACAAAATCAACCACAGAACTCGCGGCAATAGACAAAAAGTTTAACATTGTAAATCGCATTTTAACAATTAAAGTTTAAATATTATTTCTTCATCACAAATTTATTTACGATAAACTATTTTGCGCTTGACTTGCCATTGCAAGTTTTATAAGTGAGGGTAAATAGTGAAAATATATTGTTTTTAAGAAAAAAACTTGTATGTATTTGCAATGTATAAAGCTTACCAAGCTTTTATTTTAAAAGATTAATTTTGTTATGATACATAAAACACAAAAAAATTCAATATTGGTCTTTTTCTTTAGATGTATCATAACAAAAACAAAATTGTGCTTTTTGAACTCTGCATTCAGCAATCAATTTTAATTATGCAATAGACCATACTTTCACATAGAATAAGGTTTATATACGTAATATAAAAGATATAAGATTTTACAATGCAATATAATCCTCTATACTCTTTACAATGCACAGTGGTCCATCCATAGGTCATGGGCTGAAATGTCAATGGTTAAATTATAACGTCATCATTTTGTGCACCAAGTGATAATATTTCAATAGTGCATAGTGGCAAATTTTTATGATTTTAAAGTGTTGTTTCTTGGAAATTGATTCTTTGTGATAATTTTGTGCCATACAATATATGAATATTCAAATAGAATGTATGTATGATATTTTAATCTTATTGTGTCTACTATAACCCTGTCGTTATCTGTAATCAGCCCATCAAGAGAGACTTCCGATTTCTTTGATTTTTGCCACTTTGTCATATTTAATTAGACTTTTACTTAGGAAGGAACGAATCCCTACAGATGAATCATGTATCGAAATTATCCCTTATTTGTTTAGTTTAGAATCAAAAGAGTACAATTATGTAATGCCCACTTTATATCTATATGTTTTGGCAGCGTTTTAATTAAAAATACTCTCAAACTCTCTGTGGACTCAAGGTCCACCTGCTTCAAAACTATTGTTTATCTATAGTACCGGAATATCCCTATAATGCTTTAATATAAACAAATTAAGTATTTGATTTTCGGTAGTTTGTTTCTTCAATTCAAGTTGTACTATTAAATACGAAACAATTTTTTTTATATTTTGCTAACTAAATTACGTATATTGAGCTTTTATTCATACAAATGTCGCAGATATTTTATTTATTTATAAATGAAAACGATAACATTTTCCTTAACTTAGATATTTAAAATTTTCATTATGTTTTAACGAAACAATTTTATTTTAAGGAAATTATAAAGCACGTAAATAAATTATATATTTATTTTAGCATATACTTCCTTTTTGTTTCAATTATTTGCCGGATATTTACACTGATATAACAAACGCTTTATAAATAACTTTTATACCGCATTGACATTAAGATCTACAATTTATATACACAACAATATTTGAGGTTAATGTTTTTCGCGCGAGAGAGTACGAAAATCAATTTACAGACTACAAACATTTCAAATATACGTTATTACCCTGGGGCCCTTAATGTGCCGTCTCTTTATCTTTCTATTACGATTTTGGAGATTGATTGAAGGGATTAATATAAGGTCGATTCTGATCCTTTTACACTTCGAGAGGCTGAAAATACAGTTTTGTGATTCGTCGTAGTCGCCACTTTCGGTGCTCGCAATTACTCCGCGCTCAGTTCCAGCCCTGAGTCACAATAGATTGCAAGACTTTCAAATTGCTATTAATTTCCTAATCCTTAAGATTTATGTCAGATACACAGAGTACCAAATGATTTTTGTAGTTCTACGACATTCTAGGACAGTTCAATCTTCTATGATAACGACTATATAATTGTGCACTTTAAGATTATTAAAAAAGTTATAGACTAATTGTTAATAAAACAAATCCGCTAACTAGGTTTCATTGCACAAACATGAATATATTATACTTGACTGGCAGAACGCACCGTCGTCAAGGTAATATAGAGAGAGATCTTGCTTTATCGATGTCATCATTATCATCATCATCAGCCTATAACAGTCCACTACTAGACCAAGGCCTCCCCTAATCCACACCCTCCCCATTAGGGGGCTTTTGGATCGTATTCCACCACGCTGGTGGGGAAAGGTGCATAATAAGAGGTACACTGTCGGCATTATCTGGTGCGGTCATTCCTTTTCTTTTGATAGTGGAGCAGCAGGTTCACTAGTAAAAAGTAGTTTAGCTGAACTTTCTGGCACGCAGCATTATGAAATAGTTAATTAAATAGTTATTGAAGGAAAAGATTAAGTATGTTCTTTTCAAATTACTAGGTCCATTACGATGTAATAAAAATGCTAAGTCGTATAATGTGCTTGAACTGTGTACCACAGCGAGCACTAGGTATTTCATGCTTGAATAAGGCGTAATTAAGAACATATTTTAAATGCACTACACAGCACTTTAATTGATATCTCCAAAATGTTGTTGGAGTTTCATTAATAGAAGTGTAGTACTTAATTACTTGATTTTTTTGTGATAAGCCATATAAATCGTCTTTCATATTTTGATATAATGTAAAGTTTACGTTTTTTCAAGAAACAACAAAATAACAAAGTCTAAAAGTAAATAGAGAAAAATTTTACTCTCTCTGAAGCGCCGGCGTATGAGCTAATTTTATGAAATTATGGCTTTGGTTTAAAAACTAAAAATATGCTCGGTGCAGGATGTTCATCATCATGATCATAATCAGCCTGTGTTAGTCCACTGCTGCACATAGGCCTCCCCTAATACACGCCCTTTTGGGACGTATCCCACAACCTGGTCCCATGTGGGTTGGTGGGTGGACCGACTTTTTACATGCCCATCCGACGCAAGGGTTGGCTAACTTTTCAGACAATTTGGTGATCGGCCCAAAATGTCCTAACGAACCATAAAACAACAATTACACAATGTTGCTTCCACGCGAGATTCGAACCAACCACCTCGGGTCAAGGGGCAACACCGCTAGACCATGGAGTTGGTTAAAAGGATATTCGTCACTTATAATTTAACAAAAAATTTACTTAACAAGAAACCTAAACTTCTGGATTTAGAATAAAATGCTTTATTATACTTTCATATTAGAAATATATAGTTACATGATTACATAAAATACATATTTAAAATTTTAATCACAACACAAAAAATAAACGTTTCTTTACAACTTTTTAAATTTAAAAAAACAGTTATATTATGACAATATAATAAAAACAGCATAACATTAATTATATGTTGAACAATGAAAAACATTAACATTGCAAATGTTGAATTATTAATTTTCTTATATTAATACAGGTGTGTTAGCTGAATAATTATGTTCAAATATGTAATTGTAAAATTAAAGACGGAAAAGGTAAGTTGAAGATCAATGGGTACAATATTCCAAGCACTCTCCCACTATGCGACGGATCTCGATATAGTCCAAAAATTGCAACATCTTCATTTTATATTTACCTGGAATTAAATAAAACTACAAATCATTTTACATATATCCAAATTTTATGGTACAATTGTTTTAAACTGGGTTGAATGGCTTATATATTAATATATAAATGGCTTATATATTATCCTTATTGTCAGTAGCATCTATTGCAGTCTTAGTGCCAGTAGCATCTATTGCTTTGTCTTCAAGTGCAAATTAATCTTTTTATTAAATATTACATTTACAAACCTTGGGAATAAACATTTCTTTGAAGGATCACTGAAATGCATTTGATTTGAGATTTCACCACTTGTACACCGATAGCAGGAGCACTGAGATGAACAATAATTAGGCCCGCTTTCATCAATTTGACACAGTGCTCAATTGAAAAACCCTTAAAAAAATACTTTAATGAAAATTTATAATATTATTCAATTCTGACCAACTTCTATGCCTAAATCAACATAGTAAAGGGGTGGTTATTATTAATTACAAACTCACCATGCCTTTTATGCTTCCTAAGAGAAGTTCCAAAGTATTAGCATTAATTTTGGAGTACCAGTCAAAACACTTATAATGACCTAAAAAAAAGGTAAATATATTTTGAATAATGCATTACTATAAATTTACGCGTAATAAAATAAAAAAACTTGAAGTCTTCACCTAATACATTCGCCGAGTGATGGCCTTTGACTGCACGGTCCGCTAGATTACCATTGGCCAACACAATGAGTTATTTGTCAAGTAAAATTTGTAATTAATTCAATAATATTATCTTGATTAAGTGACAGTAGGCTGGTCATGGGGTTAGAAGATTCAACACCTGATGTAGATGGAGATATATAGTGGATGGCTGCGTTCGGGAAGACAGAGCGCGGTTCTACCACAAACCAGATGGAATGAAGATCTTTGTGTAATAGACAAGTTGACAGCGAGTACAAAGATGTTGGCCTTGGGCGACTTTTTAGGATGGCTGCTGGATGGGTGCTGGTGATGATTATGATATTAAAAAGTATGGGGAATAGTATGGGGAAAAATTGGCGTTTAAGATCCATCACTCATACTGACTATGTCAATAACAACGGTTACCATTGTTACGACAATTATTAGTCTAATTTGTCTGAATTAAAATTGATACTAATCTTTAAGTTCATTGGCATCTAGAGTCAATGTGACGTGACATCCAATGCCATTGATAATAATAAAATTTTTTTATGGTTTTATAGCGTTTTTACTTTTGAAGAGAGCGCATATTTTGCCTCAAATGAAATGATCGTCTTAGTTACCTAAGTTATCAAATTACTTAAATTCCTTACTTTAAAAGAGATATATTAATAAGTTTCAAATTTAAATAATTTCACTTACCAATGTAAAATATAGAGGCTTAATTTTATCCCAGCAGTCTGCAACTTCAACGTAAGAATGAGTTATTAAAGCGAAATTCATTTTATTGCACGTTATAGTAAGTTGTTTTACACGAGATATAAATGCGATTCAATATTATAATTTGACAATAGGTCAATTCCCGACGATGGCATAAACAAAGGGGTAACGTAATATACCGGATTGAATTTATGACACCCGTCTTGGTATGGACGATGATTTTACAAAATCACAGCAAATTACAGTAACTGCATAAACGAGGACAGTTATTTCAAAAATAGTAGATGAGCTCAACGGTGTACTATTTGTCAAATTGATATTTTGCACTAGGTCGTATACTTTATATTTACATAGATTTAATGTGACAACAATACAAACGTATTGAATGAAACGCAGAGAATACTCAAGACGTATTTTCGGAAATAAAAACAGAGGTGCTGCTGTAACAAAAATAAATACAAAAGGAATAATTGAAAATGCAAAGCGGAAGTATGCACGAATACTTTTCGTTTTTAAGAAACCCACAATCAATACCAAAACATATATGTAATGTTAAAAAAAGATATTTCAAGTAGTTGGACATAGCAGCACTTTTTTCTTTGAACCGTTCTTTAAAGTGGTGTTTCCCTTATTTAAAACCGTGCGTCCTGACTTAAACACAATACAAATGAAATGAAACGACCGGCGAAATTTTTAATCTTTTACTTTCTAATAATTGAAAATGTCATTCAATATACCGTTATTGGTAGATACTATCGACGGCACAAAACAATTAACTAAAGTAACGAACGAAACATATCATTAAAAATTAATTCGTCCTGTATTCCAAAGGGCAACTTCATAAACAGCGTCTCTAATTAAAACTTAGTCATTGGTTCAGTTTTAAGTTCCTTTTTCTATAATGTTTTATAGACTGCAGCCTAGTCTATATATAAATATAAAATGGGTGCGTGTATTATGTACGCGCGTGAAATTACTTCTTTTGCATCATTAAAAATAGTTTTTAATTGCATGCAAATAATTAATTACAATAAAATATAGAAGGATTGGAAAAGGATAATCAACAAAGTTCAGATTAAATTTGAAAAATTAAATAAATAAATATTTATTTTCTTACATTAAGTCTAACATAAATTGTCTTATTATTCGAATTGTATTTTAATTAAAATGATGTCCACTTCCATAGTATCTTCCTTAATGTCTGAATCGGAACTTCATTATCATTTTTATCAAAAGTTTTTCATTAAATTTATTTAGTTATTTTATAAATATTTATTATTTATTCAATTTAATAGCAAATATTAAAATTAATATTATAATTTGATGTTCAATTTTAATTTTTATCACTAAACTTTTATTAAATGTTTTATTAAATTTATTTCTTTATTTTGTGAATATTAAATAACCAATAATAAGTATTTAACATTAATAATTTAATAATATTTAGTATTAATTATATTGAATAAAAGTATTTTAATTTATTTCAATAAATAGTACATACGGATAGTTAACCTCAATTATATTGGAGCACTTGAAAAAGTATATAACACAATTTTTTCACTAATATTCTACAAATAGTAAGTAATATCAATCAAAAATAATTAAGATAATTAAAGATGATAGATTTACAAGAACTAATCATAAATAATTCGATTAAGATTTATGGATTCACAAGACGTACTTTGATATATCATATAACTGGTAGTTCAGCCATCTGTTGCTTACAAATGTAAAATTCCTAAGAGATGTTGGCTTACTTGTACAGCGGTACTATAAATCAGAAGCTTTGATTATATGTGACTAGATGGCGCTTATCTAAAAACTAATTACATAGATAAATCACAATGTTGATATATTAAATGAATAAAAATATTACCATTATATCAAGTTGAATAATTATCATTACAAAAATTAATATATTTATATAATAATATATTTAATATATATATATATATATATATATTTAATTATAAATTTAAATAATATAATAATATATTATTAATAATATATATATATATATATATAATATATATACCAAAACGAACTTTAATCCTAACTCATAGGGCACATTATGCAACAACTATCGCAAATAAAAACGACAACTCCATTATCACTACACAAAAATCAACCTTATCACTATGTATAAGGTCCATTTCATCTGTTTTCATTATAAACTGTTAATTTTGTGTCACAGGTGCGCGCGCATCTTAAAATTTCACTTTCATCATTTTTTCATAAGCGCCTAAAGAAGTATAACTTTAAAAAATAAAAGGTCCAACTATACTCTGACAATATCATAAAAAATAACTTTTCAAACTATTGTGTTTAGGTTTTAAGGGCACAGTAGCCAGCATATTTACTGTGATGTCAATCTGCGTTAGTGACCATTTTCTATGTCTCTTAGATGGCTGGACTCGTTGTCTTCCTTCATATGCAAATATTTAAAAAAAAGAAACCACTTTACATTCACTCCATCTTGTCCTATGGCGTCCCGCACTACAAACGTACGGATGATAGCACAGGAGATGCACGGTATACTAGCCAACGACCAGTCCCTCGGTGTGAGGTGCAGAAGAGGCGATCTAAACTTTGTCGAAGTGGAGGACTCTGGGCGAGTCTCCGAGTGGGGTCGAGTAAACCTCGTTCAGTTTAATTCCACCAAGACACAGGTTTGCGCATTCACCGCGAAGAAAGAACCATTTGTCATAACGCCACAACTTTTGGGTGTCTCTCTGCAACCATCCTCGAGCTTTGGAACTTGGTGTCGAGATCTCACGCGACGTTCAGTTTCGAAGTCATTTGGACAGCAAATTCAAAATAGCTCTAAAAACTGGGAGTGCTGAACAGAGCGGGACGGTACTTTACATCAAGCCAAAAGCTTCTACTTTACAAAGCTCAGGTCAGGCCTTACGTGGAGTATTGTTCCCATCTCTGGGCCGGTGCCCCAAGCATCAGCTGCTTCAACTCGACTCCTACAAAACGAGCCATTCGAATCATCGGCGATCCAATGCTCACGGACAGGCTGGAACCTCTAAGCCACGGAGAGATATTGGCTCTCTGTGTGTTCCACCGCCTGTTCAACGGAGAGTGCTCAGCGGAGCTGTTTGATATGGTACCTACCTCCCATTCTATTATCGGAACCAGCTGGAAACCGTGCCATCAACATCGTTACGTTTCCAGAGATCATTCATGCCACGCACTGTTAAACTCTGGAATGAACTCCCTCTAAAGTTTTTCCTTCGCGCTCATGACATGTCTTCCTTTAAACGAGGTATAAAGAGAGTCCTTTACGGTAGGCAGCGCGTTGGTGATACCCCTGGTTTTGCTAATGTCCATGGGCGTCGGTGACCACTTCCAATCAGGTGGCCTGACTGCCTCGTCTGCCTTCGTTGGCAAAAAAAAAAAAAAAAATATGGTATTGGGCGATACAAAATGACTAACTGTAGAGTTATGCGACCATGTTTAAGAAAATTTAACGCATGTTTTGTCTTTTTAAGGCAAATCGATTCTTCTTTTAATATTGACTACCGATTTACTCTTACCGAAATAATTACGGACATGGTTGTTTAATTTTATTCGTTATATTTTATAAAGAAGAGCTAAACAAACATAGGCATATTTCATCATCATCATCATCAGCCTGCGATAGTCCAGTGCTGGACATTGGACACCCTTAATACACCCCTGTCCATTAGGGGGTTTTTGGACCGTATCCCACCACGTTGGTCAAATGCGGGTTGATGGGTAAGACATATTTATTAGCTAACAATAGGCTAAAAAAATTTACAAATTAAAATCTTCATTTTGTAAAGAGTCCACTGAAGTGTGTCGAATATAATGCAGATTGTCCCCAGATATAATAACAATTGTATCGGGCCAAAAAGTATTATAAATGACTGCTTTGCCACATTATAACGAGTGTGTAAGCCTTTCGTTATAGGGTGACATACCATTTGTGGACAGGCACGTCTGCGAGAAGACGTAATATAAGCTACAAACTTCGGGCACACCGCCAGACCGCAGTCACAACCTGCACCGCAGCGCTAACGTATGCCCATCCATTTCTATGCTTATATTTTTGCTTTCGCTTGTCTCTATAATTTGCTTTATATTAAAGAAAGGTTTGGTTATGTAAGTAAACATTGTACAATTAAGTGTTTAAATATATATATATATATATATACGCCCCGTATATTACACGTAATACATAATATAACTTTTCTACTGAAACTTTTGTATATGACACCGGTTAGATAATATTTTTTTAATGAGTCAAATTGAGTTATCGACATTTCACTGTTTGCTTAGCTTATACGTAAATGTATTTATTCATGTTTAATTCATGATAATTCTAAACTCAAATTTATGTTTAAATCAGAGTTCCAACACAAAAATTAAAAACTTTTAAACCTACCAACATGTACCTATGCTGCATAAAAAATTTCTATTTAACTATAATTTAAGCCGCGATGGAAAAACTTATAAAAATCACCAGGGCTTAATTTCTTTTATTGACTTCCAGACATTCAAAAGTGATCGCACGTCGGGGCAATAATAAAAAGACTACCCTTATTCTTTTTTCTGAACATGCTTTAAGCAACCGTTCTCTCTGTATTGCGCTATTCAAATAAAAGAATTAATTTTAAAAAGAAAAGATATTGATTTATAACTTTATTCTTAATAAATACTTTTTTAAATATTGTTTAGTATTTACGTATACTAAACAATATTAAAAAAATCATATTTTAAATATTTTAAGACGTAAATAAAATAAAATTAAACGAATATTTATTGATTTATAAGGTGACGTTAAGAAATGCTATAGTGTTAGTAAAATATTAAAAGTTTTGGTTTATGTATTGGCTGTGGTACAGGAAGAGTATTCTTTTGAATTTAATATGCAAACAGAGTAAAGTATTTGTGAATTTCTTATTTTAAATCACTGATATCCCTTTTATTTAGGTAACGGACCAGAAGTCCGTTTTATTATAAATTTACAAGTTTCAGCGGACCAAAAAATATAACCAACTTCGAACAGTATGTAACCATTTTACGTACTTTTACGGTGGACGTGACCGCTATAAGAAACTACCCAGTGATTTCTCCCAATGCATTTTAAAATCTTTTTTAAGGTATTCATTTGATTAAAATGTTAAATCACACCTTTTATGTTTATAGAAAGAATATTATTTTTTAATGCAATAACTTTGATATAAACTTACACTATATTACCTTAAATTAGCTTTAAATATGCCTTATTTGAATTTTTAACAATGTTTTATATAAACGGTTATTGTGAGTTATTCTTAAAACATATATTTACCTAAAATATGCTCTTATGAATTTTATTAAAAAAAATACAATTATGAATGACATACTTTTAGTCTATCTTTTACGGTACCGGCAGCGTTTGCAATTTAATCGCACGAGATTTTGATTTAAGGTGCCGTAATTTGTTTTTGTCAAATATCCATTCACCTACTCTTTACAAAATTAAAATAGGGGTCCAAATGACAGTTAACCCCTATCATTTTTAAAATAAATTAAAAGAATCGTAGCTCTAGGAGTGAAGTAGCGCGATAACATATGTAAAAACATTTTAAAAAATCGTACGCTAAAAATTGAGATCCTCTTCCTTTTGGCAAGTAGATCAAAAAGCACAAGCACAGAGGGAAAGAATTCAAAGGTTAAAAGGCCGAAATGAATCCTTGGATTCATTAAAAAATTGATGTTACAAGCATTCAACGTCCACGGAATAATCACAAATAGCCGACGGAAGACGTTATCACGTCAAGAGTTGGATGGTCCGTTGCTTCTCAAAAACATACATTTTATATTTACATAACTGTTGCAGACCCAATGGTTAAGCATTGCTGGTGGTTAAAATTAAGCTGCATGCTAAAAATGTGTATGCTGCTTAATTTGGGGCATCAAAAGTATGTTGAATAATTTTAAGCATTGTTATATTTTGTGTATAAAATGTTAGTACGTATAAATAAGTGCCATGTGAGATTATCTCTGAAAGCTAGTTTTATTATTTTAACCCATATTAAAATATGGTTATCAGTGCTTTAGAATATTTAAAATATAGAGACTACACTTTATGGCAAATACCTAATAATACCTATATTAAACCAACATTTGTAGGTTACAATAATCAATCATATTACCCAATTATCATGTCAATCTGCCTGCCCGTCTTTTTGTCTGTTACAGCACTGTAATTGTAATTAATTAAATCATTTACATAGATGAATAGCACAAATAAGCGTATCACAAATACGTCCCTATCGAGATTATTAATTTCGAATGTTGAAATTTTAAATTTGAAATATTCAACAATACTAGCGTTCATAGTATGGACTTTCACAATTAAAACTTAAATGGGTTCGGTATGTCAAATATCGGCAATTATAACACTTTGTTTGTTGCACTTTTATATTTTTGGGCATTATAAATTTTTTTGGGCATTAAAAAATTGCATTTTTGAGCTTTAATATTGTCCCATTTTACTTGATTATATACATAACTAAAACATTCACCAACTAGTAAAAACCGTGCTGTTAAATTAATAATAGTGGTAAACCCTTAAGTTGTTATCGAAATTCAAGGAATTGTGTGTCTTTAATGACTGTACAAAAAAAATTTAATGGAAATTTATTATAAATTATAACAGATGTATGGATAAATCTTTGCGCTTTTAAATGAAATAATTAAAAATATAAAATTATTATAGGCGCTTGCTTTATTGACCGGATGTAGTTAGGCTCGATTCCCCCGAGAAAACAATGTTTTCATTGTTTTCTGGTTGCCTAGGGAAATATACATAGGTCCAATGGTCTAAAATGTGAAAAATCATTTCACTTTTTAGCGTGAACACACATGCGTCGGATGGGATGCTTGAGATTCCAGTCACTTTTTTTTTATTTAAATTCAGGTACATCTGGATGAGTTATAAAACGACCCCATGATAGTTTGGGAAAATGGTTAGTATAAGAATTTTATAAATATACTTAATAAGTATATCCATGAATAAATGCCTGCATGAATATTTTATATTTGGTCTACAAAACTAAGTACATCTTTACAGTTACACGTCGAAGTAACATTGTCTTTTCTTAAATAATTAAAAGGGTGTTCCACTAGACGCAAACTCTACAGCCCATTTACAAGACGCACCTAGTGAAGTAAGTTTTACACGGTAACTATTTTGATTTTCGCATATATTTTACGCATTCATAAGTTGCTTACGAAGATAGTGAAATAAATACTGTAAAATCAATATGCAAAATAACGCATTTAACACGTTGTGTGTAAATAATGTAAAAAAAAATTATAAAAAGCTAATTTACGAAGTTTTAAAAAATATTCCCGTGGTAAAAAATAGCACATCGCCGTGTTTGACACAGCTTGCGTTTCGTTCTAATTTCATCAAACGAAGCGGTCGCAGTAGTACCGCAGAATCGTTATTGAATTACGAAGGTTCGGATTTAATCTCCGACGCAAAAGCCCGTATGGGTCCCGTGTATGGGAGACAAATACAATAGCTTTCCCATTTTCTTTACATAACATTTAAATTGGGAACGCTCGTAAATTGTGCAAATATATTTCGGATTATTGGCGTTTTGTTTCAAATCCAAACGGTTAGTTTTGCTATACTCGGCTAAAATACTCGTAAACTATAATGTACCTTCTTGAATCTTGTTTTAGTACTTTCGTAACATCCTGTGTCTCGAAAAGGTTTATTATTTTTTAGCAATTTTCAACTATAAACCTTATGATTTTTAATATGCTACCTATTTTCTACTTTAAACTAAGCCGCACATGGCCCTAATTTGCTTGAAACAGCGTGTACACCAACAGTTGCATTACTGCAAACATTTTTTACAAACACCAGGGCCGCAGTGCTTTTTAACACGGACCGTACTTTTAAGAACAATATCATTTTGATTCGTATATGGGGTAATTGCTCTGGTGGTAGCAATTAAGGTGTGTAGAATTTGATAAATTGTAATTACACATTGATAAATACACTAAATTATTACTCAATATTTACAAACTGCCTCCATAATGCAGTGGTATGGGCTTCCGCTTTAGAGGAAGTGGGTCCCCTTGCGGGGACGTAACCACTTTTCAATGTTGTTTCCTATTTGTATACGGCCATTCTGGCAGTTCACCACATTGCTTGTAAATAAGATGATCTATGCGTGGAAAATCTCTCACGTAGTTGGCTAATCTCTAATATAGAAAGTTGCTGTATTGGAAATTGTCCAGAGAACGTTATCATATATTATTTCAAGATAATTACTTTCATAATTCATCCTACTAATATTATATATGAGAGTTATATACTATACTGTACTACTATGAAATATCATAAGTAAAAGGTTGTAAGGATTACTTTTTTACTCAATGATAGCTTGATGGATATTATTGGACATATGCAATAATAAAACTTGTACCTCGGAATAACTATGGTATAGTATATATAAGGATATTGTGTAGTCTATTCAAAAAATAATAGTAAGTATCATATATTTGGAAAAAAATCTGCCACGAGGGACCTATTCCAGCGCCAACTGCATAGACCTGCAGACTTATAAATATAAAAATATATGTATAAAGTCTGGTAATTTTCTTCTGTCAACTAAATTTTTTAGTATTGCTCATTAGGCTTAATGACTTGCTTGTTTTTTCACATTTCGTGCAATAAACAAAAAAAATATTTTTCAGTATAATCAATGTAACACATTGCTTGTAAATCCTAGGAGCTATAAAAACAATATTCGGATAAAGTCTTTCTCACTATTTAAAATGCTTACTCTTATATTAGAGAATAACTACTTATATATTACTTAATATATTTGGGTAAAGACTTGGGTATAGACGCATGGACATTCTGTCTCTTTGACCGCGGCTTGGGTACATTGGTCTAGGTCCCGTCACTGATACTCCAAAAACGTGAAGAAGTGAATTGCATGATTTCAATACCACAATGTAGATTTCCTATTTTATACTACTTGACCGTGTACTTATTTTTTTTAACACTTGCTTTTTTTCCCCCATTCTCTGTTAATTAATTGCATGATATTTAATGTGAAAGAAATAAATTTATATAGTTCATGTGGCATTAAAGAAGAATATATATATATTCTTCTTTGATGCCATATGAACTCGACCTCCTAAACAAGCTATCAAAAGTGATATGAAATTTATATAATAAATTATCTGACATCATGAAAGTCATATGTCACATTTTAACCTTTTATTTTTGCTTCTTGTGCTTGCTTTGCTGCTTTCTTGATGAATCACTTATTTCGTGCATGAATGTTTTTTTAACTTCTTTATATATCTTACCTCACATTTTTAGAGCTCAGATAGGTATTAGATATCATTTAGTCAATTTTTTCTTATAGTGATTAAATTGCTAATGCTGGCTGAACATTAGGAAATAGACTTTAACTTATGTTCTACATAATTGTACTCACTAGAATTGCCTACAATAAAATATGCGAAAGAATCTCAATCTAAATCTATGATTTAGGAATAAACATTTTAATATAAACAGTTTTAAAAATTGCAATCAAGCATATTCAAAGCTTATTGAAGATAATGCAGTTTAAGTTTACATTAAAGTTATTGCATTGAAAATTCTTCGGTCTACGTTCATAAAACGTGTCATAGATGACTATTTGATTTAATGAATACCTTTAAAGATATCATAGATGTAAAATGAGGTGGCAGTAATCGCGGGGCAGTTTCGTTCTTACCTGCCAAAAGTAGGAAATAACGTGCAAAAAATAGTTATACGCTGTTTGAAGTCAGTCATGTTTTTTTGTTAAAATTTCAGTTGTTATAGCACCCAATTATTTCTTTTATTTACGCTATTATTATGCATATTACAATGCACTTTTTACGTATACTTCGCACTACAAAGGCGATGGTCAGAGGGAAAATGGCATAAATATCAAAAAACAAGAGCCGAGCTAGAAAAAGTGCTTAGTAGGAATGGCTTTATAAAAGGAAAAAGAGCTGGTCATCATCCCTTTTTCAATAATTACTCATGATTAATTCAAAAACTGAAGTAAAAATATTGTTTTCAAAAGTCAAGCAAGCTGGATTCTAATCACTAAAAGTTTTCAATTAACTTACACTGATTATTACTAACACTGATATTACTCGTGCTGTGTTATTTGATTTGTTGTAATTTTCTATCGTAGTAAAAAATATAAGAATGTAATAGCTTAAAAACATAATGTGCAACGTCATAACATTACAAGGTAATAAACTCATTGTACTACAAATAAACAAAACAAATAAAGTTTCACTTTTCAAAAAAAATGTTTATGCTTTAAGGCACAAGTGACCACGTACGTGTTCAAGCGTTGTTTGCTCTAACTTCCTTAATTAAATTAAAACACAGATCTGCTAAAGTGTTGTGCAGTCGTTTGCCTAGTTAGAAATAATTGGGTTTCATAAAGCAGTGTGCAATATGTCGCAACGTTTTGTTTGTTCCGGTTCTAACTTTACGCCGATATTGCGCCGAGTTGGTTAGGTACAAATTACCCAACACGTGTTCCTTACCTTTAACACGTTTACGAAAATTACTGCTCAAGATGTTGTGCACCTTTTTACTTATTTACAAAATACTGTATCACGTTTACGTAACACGAAAACTTTCTTCCAGTTTTCTTCAAATACTAGATTAACTATTTAATTTTTATCTGTAGCTTTTATTTGATGTTTATACCCGTAAAATATATCAACTACAAGTTATTTAAGCTATCTTTCAGTGAAAGTTACATCTAAACCAGACTAGCCCGAACAAACAGACGGACAGACAATTTGCATACGAAGGCAGACAAGCAGTCGTTCCACCTGATGGATAGTGAGTCACCTACGCTTATAGACATCGGCAATACCAGAGGTGTCACCAACGCGCTTCCTACCATACCATACTAAAGCATACTAATGATATTACAATATTGTTTTCTCAATATCGTTTCGAAGCACTGTGGTACGGCCCCAGACGGCTCCTTGTTAGGTTTTCTTTAGTAGTAAGGAATTATATTAAATTCCCATGACGTTATTGATGGTTATATTAAGTTCTGTTTCTTCAGTCTTTAAAAATGCTGAAATCACTAATGATTGCATAAGTTATTATAATAAAGCTTCCTTATTCTAATGGAAGCTTTTTTTTCATTTTAACCTACTATGTTGTTATCACAGTTTTAACTAATAATAAGTCAGTCATAAATAATCACCATTTTTTAATTACTTCTATTGCTTGCGAATATTATACATTATTAAAAAATTAATTTATGGATTTTATTTTTAATTTATTTTACATTTACATTCCCGACTTCGAACACTTTCCAGCGGCGCGGGTAGTCTGCCCTGTGACCACGGCCATGTAAAATAAACGCGATAAAATCCGTAAAGTAATTTTATTTAATAACCATTTTTATATGATATTTCTGAGATGCCCTGTACTTTTTAACTAATAATGTTCTTTTGTGCTCGATAAATTGCTTTTTAAGAAAAAAATTTAATTTTCGGTTTGATTAGGAAAAAGTTATAACTAAATGTTATTACACATTGTATTAATTTTGGTGAGTATTCTAGAATTTTTACGTGAATTTCGATTATTAAACCATATGTTTCCTAATTTTATGCAATAAAGCTGTGATTTCGGCAAATAGTAACCAAAACACAGAAATCTGTATTGTTACTTTGTTTTAGATTATGTAATAATCACAATATTATTACAGAACGAGTAGTACGGGACTACATTAAAAACTTATACTAATAATAACTAAAGTTTTGACAGTTATGATACTAGCAATTAATGGCTACGAGTTGTAGCGTATAAAAACTCTTAACAATAACAACAAGCTTCAGTTCATTTAGATTACACCAGTTTATTGTTATTTATTGTTAACTCAAATCAACCTCGAAGTTATAATTAATTTACATTCAATGCATGGTTTCTGCCTTTGGCGTGACTGTTAATTAGAAACCGAAATACTTTGCTATTTAGAGTCTGTTTTTTTAAAAATAAGACACATCAAAAGTCAGTGAAATTTTACCCTTTACTTTTTTTAAACGATTTCAAAAAAAGAAGGAAGTACATCCTCATCCATCTGAATTGTAGGAACTTATGTGTTTTTTTTAAGATGTTACCTTGTTGCTCCGCTCCTAAAGCTCAAATTTTGTTATTTTTTATAAATGACAGATTCCATTAGTCCCATTGTTTTTAATTTAAAATAAAAAATGGCACCAAACTCACAGCCTCGTGGGTTTAGTTGCAAACGGTGCCGAAACCGTAAAAGATAGATTTCAAATATTTTCTACGTAATTGTACTTCTTAAAATGGTCTATAATAAAGTCAGCGAGTGCATATATATATGTTTTAAGAATAACCAACAACAGCCATTTTAACGTCAAACATTGTTAAAAATTGCAATAAGACATATTCAAACGTCATTAAAGGAAATTCAGTGTTAGTTTACATAAAAGTTAATGTATTTAAAAATCCTTCATTATATATGCATACCTTAAAAGCAATTAGAGATTTTAAAAGCAGGATATTTCGCGGTAGTTTTTGCAGATGCGTTGCAACCGTCTTATAATGCGCAAAATGGGTTTATAACATATACTGCTCAAAGTCGGTCAGATTATTTTAAAATTCAAATTAAAATATCTTTATTCAGCATAGGAGCACTCACTTATTGATTGTCAAAAATGTACCACATTCTAAAATTTCACTTGTATATTTTCGAAAGTTTATAATTTATACAAAAAGATTTTCTCTTTTTTGAATAGATAAATTCTGTTTAAAGTTTCTAAACTACAGCCAATAACGTTTACCGTCAGCAACAAAGTCAATCCAATTCAGTGTCGTTGAATAAAAAAGTGCCAGTGCCATACTGCTGGAGAAATTTTAACTGACGCTAAGGCAATATAAAAAAGCCAAGCTAGAATGGATTTGGTATATTTTAAATTTACCACATTAAGCAGTTTCGTAGTCTAATGGTTTCATTGCTTTGCTTCACAAACTGGATATTGTAAGTGATGGGCACATTTTATTAGACAAAATCAGACCTTAAAAGGACGAAAGTTCCTTTTAATTTACTGACAAATAATTAACTGTTGTATGCAGTACACCCTATACGTTGTGTAAGACTGCTGCCAGTGGCCCTTCGTAAAAACTGTTTTTTCAAGTTAATCTAAATTAAATAAGTGTGAATTACAAGCCAACACTTAGTAACTTGAAGTATTTCATATAAGTGACCATTAATGCTATTATGCGTGATACAGATCATGAAATCAAACTTTAAGTGTGTAAAAGTGTACGATATCGGTTTACCTTAACCAGTGGTAAAGTAAGGTAGTTATTGATTCTCTCCTTAAAGTGTTTGTATTTTAATATTAAGCCTTATTGCATTATGCATGCAATCGATTCGTAGTATTTGTATGTTAATAAATATAAGAAAAAAGTGTAAGTTTTACCCTTAAATGATTAGAGATTAGAATCTTTTGTATTTTGTTGCTGTTTGTAAATGTTTTATAATTTTTTTTTTCTAAGAATTATGTACGTATTTATGACAAAAAATATTGGCCATACTTACTTCTTACGTGATAGAAAGTACAAAACAAGAATCAACGTTAATAATGCATAAAAACAAAGAAGTTGGTGTTTCTTTTGGCGCGAAGCGTAATAGAATACAGTCAATTTGCAAAAAGTTACGTGTCCCCTGGAGTGGTTGTTTCAGTGTACTTGTTGTACGCGAGTAATGTTAAGTTATAATGGCAAAACCCAGAACGTAGCAAATATTCGTTGCGGGTTGCGGATGTTCCAGTCATTTAATTCGCACGCTGAACATCTGACAAGGCAAAGTATTTTTGACCGACTTTCCAAAAGAAGGAGGTACTAAATTCAGAGGGTATGTTCTTGTTCGCTCTTTATATCATATTAAAGATATTAACTTCCAATTGGTCCCATTTTAGAATTAAAAAAATGGTACAATAGACATTCGAGAAAAAAAAAATTAGGGCACCAAAATCACAATCTCGTGTAAATTACCAACGCTGCCAGAACCGTAAAAGATAGACATAAAATATGTTACACATAATTGTATTAGTTGAATTGGTCTACAATAAAGCTTGATAGCATATATCTATGTTTCAAGAATAACGCACAATAAGCATTTTCATATAATTTATAAAAATTGCAATCAGGCACATTTAAAGCTTATTTAAGATACAGTTTAAGTTATAAAATATGTCATAGACGACATTTTGATGAAATGAATACCTTAAAAGTTATCAGCAATTGAAAATGCGTTGACAGAAAACGCTACGCAATTTCGTAAAGAGAGAAAGTTGCTACCAGCTTATAGTGCGTAAAATACGCTATTAGAAGTCGGTCTTATTTTTTGGCCAAAATTTCACTTGCATACAATTACGGACAAGAGTCATATTTTGTATAATTAAGTTACAAAAATAATTAAGAAAATTATAGAACATTATTTGCCTTTGATTAATAGCTTCGTTTATAGCGAACCCAAAGTATTTAGCAAGATGTTTTCCAGGATAAACTTATATATTTAAAGTTCTAAATGTAGTACTTAATAATTAAAACAACATACTGCACATGTTCATTTAATAAAATAGTACTATTTGACAGCGTAATAAAACGTTGCGTGTTCAAAGTAGTGAAATAAAATTAGCTAATATTAAAAAGATTTAAGCCAGCTAAAGTCGTACCTTTGTTATGGAACCGCTTAATTATCCTACTTTTAAGTTTTAATCCACAAGATAAAAATGCAAGTCCACACATTAAAACTCATACGACTTTCAGTATAAAGTCGTCCTTAGATTAACAGAATTCGTTTTACACAAAAAATTCAAGCGTAGCCCGCCAAGTTAAGTTGATAGTTAATTTTAAAAAAACTAACTTGGAGCGGCGCGTTTCTTACTCTGGACTTGGTTTACTTTGTTAAGGCTAACAATAAAAAGGAATAAAACTGTTAAACGTTGATTAGTATTTTAAATATTGAGATTTTAAATAATGAGAACAACTAGAAAAAGAAAATAGCATCATAAAAATCGGATAAGACAGGAGCTATTATCAAAACGTATAGTAGTTTGTCATACGTATATTTCAGTATCACACCAAGTGATACAACTGCATATAAAAACGTTAAAAGTTTTATTACAACATCTTTATTATAATAGATCACAATTAAATGTTTTAAGAATATAAATTAAAAAAAAAAAAAACTGAACAGCAGCTGCAACAACTAAAACAAATTTATAATTATAAACATATCAAGCTGATATATTCATATCACAAAAAGTTTATTGCCAGATGAATTCAAAATGAGGTTTAATCAATCTCGGCAAATACTTAAGCGTAGGGTTATCTCGTGAATTAATAAATATCCTTCTAACTTAATTGCAATATTTAGTAAATAAGGACGTGTTATAATATCTATCTTCCTTATCATTATTGGCAGGATCAAAGTGTCACGTACACTTTCCTAAGTAGAGTGAAGCCGGACCATATATATATATATTTAATAAAATATATTTTTAGTAAAAGAGGATATTATGTTGCGTCTACTACAATGTACCAAACGTGCTCGAAAGGGCGAAGTAATTACGTGATCATCGTTGCATTACGAAGTATTTATATTCATTAAAATAAATAATAATTCATATAATCATATTTTAAATAATTATTAATTTATGATGACCAGTGTTTAAAACATTTTATTTTACTTTGTAATGGCTGTAACAAAGCTAAATGACATTGCAAGGTCCTGTATTAATAAGTGCAGCGACAGTAAAAATAATTAAGAATACATATTTCCATTGTGAACTTAAGCTGAATTATTATAAATAAGCTTTAAAGGTGCCAGGTTGCAATTTTTTAAAATTTAACATTAAAATTTGTATTGCGATTTATTCTTAAATCACAGATACATATAATCACAGACTAATTCGAGTAGTATAATTATGTAAAACATGTCTGTCTTTTATGGTTTTGACAGCGTTTGTAATTTAATCACACGAGGTTCTGATTTTGGTGCCGTAGTTTTTATCAATAATTTATTTAGCAACGAGATATATAAAAAAAACATACGGTCCGAATTAAGTACCTCGTCCTTTTGGGGAGTCGGTCAATAAACACCCAGACACGAGAAAAACGATTTATTCATCACAGAATATTTTTCCCGTCATGGGAATGGAACCCACACTATCTGACGTAACAGTCAATATCACTACGCCAGCGGGTAGTCAACAATGACACAGGCCCCAAGGCCCTTGAAGAGGTGTCGCAAACCGTCACTCGTTTTGATATGGGGCGACGTATTCACGCCACGTGCCAGTCAAATGAATTAATGATTCCCCTCGATCGATTTAGTTGTCAAAAGTATTGTAAAGCATGTACTAACTGTAGTCTCCTTCACATCGAGATTTATTGAGTATTCAATTAAACAAAAACCTAAATGAACTTATGAACTAACTAGATGGAGGTGTTTTCTAGGGATACAAATCACTTAAAGGCTAAAGAGCAGAATTTTATCCCAAATTTAAAGGGACAAATAAAAAATTAAATTAAATCATATGCTTTTAATTATTTGTTACTTCCATAACAAAATATAAACACACAAGTAAATAAAAACCACGTGATGTGAAATATGAACCAAGTTCTTTTATTAATATGGGATGAATATTGTCTTTTAACTAGACTAGTTCGGGGTAATTTTATTTTATAGCAGGATTTTGGATTATATCATAAGGAGATTTTAATAAAGGCACAAAATGTACGTTTTACTTAAGCGCTGTATATTCAGCAATTTAAGCTACTTTTGAGTAAAACCTCTAGCTCCACCAAACGTACAATATACAGATTTTTATTTATTCAGTATACTCAATTTATATACAAGATATTATTAACATACTAGATGTATTAAAAAAACTGAATAACTAAATTAAGGAGGAGCAATTGTTTTTGTGTGCAATAAATAAAGGAAAATTATAATACGGACTATAATAAATAAAATATACAGGCCAAGTGTAAGAGAACAACCCTGCGTTGAAAAACATTAACATAAACGTATAACCTTTTCTGCTAAAAAAGATGCGGCCATCTGGTTTATTAAATAATTATAATTGTGTTAAAATGTCCACTAATGTAAAACACTAAATTATGTAAACGGGCCTTAGTCTTAAAACACTTAAATAAATCAATTGTAAAACTCTTAATAAACCAATTGCTTAAACATTTCAATGGTTATTAATAACAAGCACCATGAATTAACTGGGGGTCACTCAACAACTGACGTAGGCATCAGGCTAGTTAAAAGTATGAGGCGTAGTGTAGAGAGTAGTAGAGAGCGCCAAACTCGGTCTTAAAATCAACCAGTCTAAGACAAAAATAATGGCGGTAAACAGAGCACAACAACTGCCAACTACACGCGCACTCAAGGGTAGTGAAAAAGTCGATGAGTTCGTGTACCCCGGGTCGCTGATAAGTAGCGACGGCGGCTGCACAGATAAGATCCGTCGTAGAGCCGGTATCGCTAAAAGATAAATGGCTAGTCTTGACAGGGTATGAAAAAACAGTGATGTACGACTTGCCATTAAAGTGCTCTTAGTTAGAGCACTTGTATTACTAACTTTTACATACGCTGCCGAAACTTGGAGTTTAAGAAGTCGCGACACTGCTAAGGTTGATCCCTTTGAGACGTGGTGTTGGCGAGGGTTGTTACGCATATCTTGGAAAACTATGAGATCCAATGATTTAATACTTAAATAATATCTTAATATTAAGACGCAACTCTCTCTTCAAAACATCAGAACCGAGCCCTAAACTTCTTCGGCCATATTATGCGGTTTTCAAAGCATTGTCTGGTGAAGCAGATTATTGTGGGGAAAATTGATGGCAGATGTGCGCAAGGAAGGGTACCTACTAGATGGTCTGACGCAGGGAAGAATGCTGTGGACGACATCATGCACCGGGCAGTCCATGCATCTTATAACCGCACCGAGTGGACGCAAATATGTGGTCATCGTGACCATTAATGCTAGAACAAAGAAGAAGAGAAGCTAACTAGATTCCGTCTTTTTGGCTAACGATTTTGTGTTAATGTTTTCTGAATAATTTGTTTGGTTTTTACTGTACTTGTTTGGTTTTTAGTGGTTATATTGAATCTGGTCTGTGGCCTTTAGTATATTTCCCACCATGTAACCTGAATTTGCTATTTCGCCGACGGTCAGTCGAATCACAGGATATCAAACATTTATGGTGGGAGCTTCGCATTATGTGGTTTTCTTGGACATTTAGTGCAGTAGTTTCCACATGCACTATATATTTTGAAGGACATTTGTCCAGCCAGGCATATGGATAGACCACCATATGCTCGCTTGCCAGAGTCTACTTCGTAATCTAGCAGGGAGCGCTACGATGGCTCGTCATCGTTATTTATTTGTAAGAACGACCGACGCGTACAGGAGAGGTTGTCATTTGGATCGGTAAGGATTTTATTACCGTTCCCCCTTATCTACCTAATAAGCTTCACAAGTGTATAAAAAAAGGTTTCATTGCAGGAGTTAAAAAGCATTTGTGTTATTTCCTACATAATTTTTTTAAAAAGAAAAGCAATTTCCAATGGTTTAGAAACAAACTAAGCATAATGAAAAATAGGGATGTTATGCGATAAATTAAAACATTCTGTCTAGTTTACTTATATATTAGCATACAGCGTACCACATTGTACTACAAATAAAATATCTCAAACGAAATGTTCTCTGTGCGCCAGTAGCCTTGTTTGTGTACACTAATCACTTTCACTTAATGAGTAAAATGCGTTAGCCACGACCGATGGTTTTAAAAAAAAACCAAAGTTGTGGCTAACGTTATTGGCGCAGTCGGTAGGATACTTCTAAGCAGCTAAGGTTATTCGCCCCAGCCCCACGAATCGGTTCCAGGCGAAGTGGTCAGACCCTGCTTATACTTTCAAGTATTTCGTCGAGGTATCCAGAACCTACTAGCACACGGCCGAGACGGCACTCAACAATCAGTGCAGCAGAAGAAAACCAATGTAAGTACGTTGAAACTTTCTTTGAAATGTTGCTTTCCTTCCCACCATTTTCCATCCACGTAAAATCGGAGAGAAATCTGTCTCTTCCAGACAGATTCGTAGGAGTAATTTAGATAGAATAGGAATTTGGCAATTTAAATCTAAGTAACATATACGAAGTAACATACGAAATGGCTTGCGACCCAGACACCATCTTCAAAGCTTTGCGCCGGTGCCGATTTCGACGGGAACCCGAATGTACTCACTCGATTCATTAGAATTTGCGATCAATTAGTTGCGTTATACATGAGCCCGGATCCAAATGCCGAATTTAGTAACTTGTGTTTGCTGAATGGCATTTTAAATAAAATTACTAGGCCGGCAGCTAGAATTAGTAACTCCAATGGCATACCGGAAAATTGGTTAGGTATTAGAAACGCTTTAGTAAATAATTTTGCTGACCAAAGGGATGAGACCGCCTTATATAACGATTTATCATTAGCCGCTCAAGGGAATGACAGCCCCCAAGAATTTTACGACAAATGCCAAAACCTTTTCAGTACTATAATGGCTGTATGAGACCTCCGAGCATAGAAAAGGCTTTGGAATTTGTGCAAGAGGAACTTAATGTTATGTATCTACAAAATAGGAATGAATTAACATCTGACCGACGGCATCATCCACCACAAGCACAAACTACACCCAAACTACCGACCTTAAGTAATAATTTACCAAAGACCTTTAATTTTGGCTCTCCAACAATTAATTGGCAAAGGCCTATGCCTGTGCCTGTGCATATAAACGCACCCCAGCAGCCGGTACAGCATTGGCGGCCAGCATTTCAATTTCAACCTCAGCAGAGGTCAACGCTTATGCACCTTACCAGAACACAACAAATGTTCCGCGCGCCCTCACCTAATTATAACCCACAAAACAGCGGATTTAGGATTCCACCCAGGATGCCGCCACCACAAAATCAAGGACCGAAACCAATGAGCGGGGTAAGTCACGTAGCTGTTAAACCACTTACCCCTACCCTACAAGGTCATGATTGGCGTAAATTTGGCAATCCCTCCAACACCGACACCACGACACCAACCGAGACTTTTGACTGGGATAACGAATACCCTGCCTATAACCAAGAAACTGATATGGACCAACTATAACAACTATTATAACTACCAGACGGAACAGGAATATTACTATCATCCCCAAGCATTGCATATGTCAACGACGAATATCCTAGTAACTCCATTGAGCCTGCACAATCATCCGCTAGGCAAGAGCAGGATTTTTCGAAAGGCGTCCCAGAAAGAACAAGGATAGAGCTAAATTTGCACTCAAAAACAGCTACGCTATATTCAAATTTGAGACCCACCTCTTAAACTACTTGTCGACACTGGGCAAACCAATCATTTATGAGCCCCGAGGCAGTAGACAAATATTTTCACCAAGTCCTAAAATCTAGACCCTTTGAGGTAACCAATTCGCGTGTCACCACTATGCATGAACATTCCATTACAATACCGCATTTTTCGGAATTTAATGATCAAACCTATATAAAATTTTTTATCTATAAATTTCATAATCATTTTGATGGATTAATAGGGTTAGATTTACTAGTAAATTCAAAAATAGATCTAAAAAATAACATTTTACTCACTGAAAAGGCTAATATTCCATTATTATTATACAAGTGCAGACAAGCAAACCACCAAGAAACTATTCCAGCTTATTCCACTAGAGTAATCAATATCCCTATTCATTATCCCGACGGTGACGTATACGTGACAGAACAACTATTCTGCAACTGTATAATTCACGAATGCATAACTAATGTTACTGATGAAATTGGCATAGTCGAAATTGAAAATAAAACGGAATCCGACATAATTATCTCCTTCGACCGAGCTAACAAAATAAACGTATGCAATATCGAGTGCACGCGCACCGAACATGACCCGACGCGCATTCAAAACGTGTTACAGAAATTACGTACAGACCATTTAAACGCCGAGGAAAAAGCTAACTTACAGAATTTATGCGCACGCTACGTCGACGTTTTTTATATAGAAGGCGAAGCTTTGACATTCACAAATAAAATCAAACACCACATTAGGACGACGGAAGAATTACCTATTTATACAAAGAGTTAAAGATATCCGTACATACATCGACAGGAAGTTAGGGAACAAATTTCAAAAATGCTTGAACAAGGCATTATACGACCGTCTGACTCTGCGTAGAGCTCGCCTTTTTGGGTAGTTCCAAAGAAAGCCGACGCTTCAGGTAGACAAAAGTGGAGACTCGTAGTTGATTTTAGGAAAATAAATGACAAGACAATCGACGACAAATATCCCATCCCCAATATTTCTGATGTTCTAGACAAATTAGGTAGGTGTCAATACTTCTCGACTCTAGATTGAGCATCAGGGTTCTACCAAGTAGAAATGAACCCTTCTGACATTCCGAAGACAGCTTTTAATGTGGAACATGGGCATTTCAAATTTCTGCGCATGCCTATGGGCCTTAAGGGTAGTCCCTCCACCTTCCAGAGGGTTATGGACAATGTCCTTAGAGGACTGCAAAATGAGATCTGTCTTGTATATCTTGACGATATTGTTGTCTTCAGCACATCGCTACAGGAACACATGGTTAATCTTGAAAAAGTGTTTAACCGTCTTAGAGAATCGAATTTTAAAGTTCAGATGGATAAATCCGAATTTTTAAAATTGGAGACTGCTTACCTAGGACATATTATTAGTAGGGAAGGTATCAAACCTAACCCTGAAAAACTCGTTGCCATCCAAAAATACCCACTGCCCAAAACTAGCAAGGAAATAAAACAGTTTTTAGGCCTATTAGGTTATTACAGGAAATTTATCCCCGATTTTGCGCGCATTACTAAGCCCACTACAATATGCCTAAAAAAGATCCAAAAAATAACCTTACACTCTGAATATTTGGAATGTTTTGAGAAATGTAAAAAACTATTAACCAATGACCCAATTCTGTAATATCCCGACTTTAACAGAGAATTTATCTTGACGAGAGATGCTTCTAATGTCGCATTAGGAGCTGTACTTTCTCAAGGGCCCGTTGGATCGGATAAACCTGTCTGCTATGCTTCAAGGGCCTTAAACGACAGTGAACTAAATTATTCAACAATAGAAAAGGAACTCTTAGCAATGGTTTGGACCGCTAAATATTTTAGACCCTATTTATTTGGCCGTAAATTTAAAATACTTACCGACCATAAACCCTTGCAGTGGAATATGAACTTAAAAGAACCTAACGCAAGGCTAACAAGGTGGAAACTTAAACTTAGCGAGTACGATTATACCATCATATATAAAAAAGGCAAATATAATACTAACGCCGATGCCCTATCCCGAGTAGAGATTAATAATCAGGAAATTGCGTCTATTTCCTCAGAACTAGAATCACTCGTAGTTCAACATTCCGAAAGACAAAGGCCATCCTCCACTGCCACCGCACATAGTTGCCTCGAAAACCCAATCCTTGAAATCCCGATAACAGACGAACCGTTAAATAAATCCTACCGACTGCGCCAATTACGTTAGCCACGACCGATGGTTTAATAAAAAACCAAAGTACTTTAAAAACTATTTAATTATTTCAAATTACAATATAAATTTTTATATCGGAACTAACTTATACAAAACTATGAGACTAAGTCCGGTCGATATTGGTACCGAATTAAGAGTGCTCCTGTCGTATGAAATATCTATAATAATGCATTCGGATTGACGTCAATGCTGGAATATGATCGGTTGCTCAATACTGAAATATGCAAACTCGCAGTTCTAGTCAGCAGTTCCTCTATATGCTAGGCATATAACAAGTACATCTTATGTTCACTGAACATAATAAACGTAAATTTGTTTTTACTTTATTTACTATATTTACATCTTATTTATAAAAATACATATGACAGCCAGTGAGTCACTATAAGTAATAACGTGGATTATTGAAATCTTTTCAGCCTTCGTTATCGCAGCCACACGTCAATTACCATTTTGGTACAGATAGAATTAGACATTAAACTTTGCTTATATTTCTTACAAGTACTATTATTTCACTTAATTATAAATGTAAATATTAACGATGCATTATCGTAAATGTGCTGGTAAATGTTATATTGTATTTTTCTGAACTTATTTACATTAAATTAGTTCAGTGGATAATGCTTTAATTTATACATATATATATATATATATTGCTTTCGGAACGGCGGTCAAAAGTAAATTGAATGGCTTTCAAGTTGGTTATGTTATCTTTGTAATTTAACATGTTTAATATGTACCACCGATATAGTAATTTTTTTTCAATTTGAAACCGTTTGGATATTGAGTCTAAAACATTTTAAGTAATGAATCTAGCTTTAATGCTAAATAAATAAAATAAGAAAGACGATAAGGCAAATGAGTAAGTAATAACTAAGTCACTTCGCAATACACGCGCGCTTCTAAGAATTCCATTTGTTCGTCCTACTTAAAAATAACTACGGCAAACTCCACCTTAAATATTTATTATAAATACATTTATTCAACTCAAAGTCGTTTTTTAAGGCTACCGGTGAATTTAAGATGCCCATCATAAATGCTTTGCCCGTTAAGCAAATTGGATAAAAATATCTCAACGGGGCTTTAACAAACAACATCTCAAATAACTTGGACAGCGCTGTCTTTTTAACATATTTAACTTTTTTCTCTCCATTACTGTGTCTCTTGCAAAGAACTCGCATGGCGTTAATATTATGTAACAGTTTTTAATTTTCCTTTTAAAGTATAGAAAAACGTATCCGAATTAATCATGAATTTCTCAAGCCGATTCTGATAACATTCCTACTGTAAAGATACCCATAAATAACGAATTAGAATACGAAAGCAAATTTTTTCATAGTAAGTTTTTAATTAGTTTAATAGAAATAGAATTGTATACAAATTTGTGTATTGTAAAAATCCGTATGAATTGCAATGTTACTTTTTATTAGAACGTTTTGTTGTGTATATCGATATATTGTTGTGTATTATAAGCATTTTCTATTCACTCAAGTAAATGATCTGCTCCGATTTTGACTCTACGCAACCCTTACACTATATTAATATTAGCAATAAAACAAATCAATTAACACGAGGACGCTTTTAGGTTATCCTCAAAGTATTCGGAACGGCCGGTTTGTCCTATATTTTAATTATAATATCATTAAAACGCCACGGTGCCAGAAAGCCTACGAACGTTATTAAATTTTACTTAAGTCAACTCGGCGTTCAACTAACGCTCCCCCTTTGCGGAATTCCTAATGAAATAGAAACTAAAACGAGACATGACTCTTTGCTTATGGAGGCCAAAAGCTTTCTCTTTATACTGTGTAAGCAATGCTAGAGGAATAATTATAATAGTATATTACATTTACCGTGTTGTGAAGCCAATATTTTAAATACACTTGTAACATTTTAAAAATAATTTGTATTAGGTATTCCTAATAAGCTACTCTCATAACTTATACTTGTAAAAGTATATAAATATAACAAAAAATATTGTATAAATGAATAAACTTACTTTTACGTTTTTAAACGAATCTATATATCACATTCAATCGCTTAATCTGTGGACACTTACGATGATATTAAAAAAAAATGTTAAACAATGTTTTACTATATAATAATATACAAATGTAATTAAAAAAAATGGGTGCGAGTACTTATGTACGCGCGGGAGAAGTTATACTTCTTTGGCATCATTAAAAGCAGTTTTAATTGCATGCAAATAATTAATTACAATAAAATAAAAGAAGGATTGGAAAAGGATAATCAACAAAGTTCAGATTAAATTTGAAAAATTAAATAAATAAATATTTATTTTCTTACATTAAGTCTAACATAAATTGTCTTATTATTCGAATTGTATTTTAATTAAATGATGTCCACTTCCATAGTATCTTCCCGTAATGTCTGAATCGGAACTTCAGTTATCATTTTTATCAAAAGTTTTCATTAAATTCATTTAGTTATTTTTATAAATATTTATTATTTATTCAATTTAATAGCAAATATTAAAAATTCATATTATAATTTGATGTTCAATTTTAATTTTATCACAAACTTTTTATTAAATGTTTTATTAAATTTATTTTTTATTTTGTAAATATTAAATAACCAATAATAAGCATTTAACATTAATAATTTAATAATATTTAGTGTTAATTATATTGAATAAAAGTATTTTAATTTATATCAATAAATAGTACATACGGATAGTTAACCTCAATTATATTGGAGCACTTGAAAAGTATATAAGCACAATTTTTTCACTAATATTCACAAATAGTAAGTAATATCAATCAAAAATAATTGATAATAATTAAAGATGATAGATTAACAAGAACTAATCATAAATAATTCGATTACGAATTTATGGATTCACAAGACGTATTTTGATATATCATATAACTGGTAGTTCAGCGCCATCTGTTGCTTACTAAATGTAAAATTCCTAAGAGATGTTGGCTTACTTGTACAGCGGTACTATAAATCGAAGCTTTGATTATGTGTGACTAGATGGCGCTTATCTAAAACTTATTACATAGATAAATCACAATGTTGATACATTAAATTAATAAAAATATTACCATTATATCAAGTTGAATAAACATCATTACAAAATTTATATATTTATATAATAATATATTTAATATATATATATTTCATATAAATTTAAATAATATAATAATATATATATATATACCAAAACGAACTTTAATCCTAACTCATAGGGCACATTATGCAACAACTATCGCAAATAAAAACGACAACTCCATTATCACTATTAAAATCAACCTTATCACTATGTAATAAGGTCCATTTCACCGTTTTCATTATAAACTGTTAATTTTAGTGTCACAGGTGCACGCGCATCTTAAAATTTCACTATTCTTCATAACGCGCCTAAAGAGTATAACTTCAATAAAATGACTACGGATTTTATCGCGTTTATTTTACATTTAAAATTCCTGACGTTTCTGAACGCTGTCGAGCGGCCGTGGTTACGGGGTAGACTGAGATGTCATGCGTCTTGTTGCCAGTGCTGAAGCGGGTTTCCAGCCTCAATTGTAATTATTTTTAGTCTGTACCTCCGACCTATGCAAAATGAACTGGTTGTATCAGTTAGAGCCAGCAGTGGTAATATGCTTGGGTTTAATTTTATCTTATTAATTATGGGGTCCCAAGCAGGTGGTAGAACCCAACCATCTTCTATTGAAATTTGGATGTTTTCTTATCTCAATAGCCTCACGGATCATCCATGGTAGGAATCGGTGTTCTTTAGCGAGGATTTGTGGCCGATCAAATCTGATGTAACGGTTTGGGTGATTTAAGGTATGGTTACACTCTGCCGACTTGTTGGGTCTTTTATGTTTAATGTTAGCTAGTATGTTCCTTCACGCGGGTTCTTATTGCTCGCTTTGTTTGTCCAATATAAAGAGGCCGCAGTCACAATCTAGCTTGTACACTCCTGGATCTTGTAGAGGAATATTGCACTCTGACAGGTGGTAGGAATTGACCAATCTTCTTCAAGCGGCTCTAAATAAGTTTTGATTGAAGCCTGTTATGTAGCCTCGAAATGTAGCCAATCTTGTCAGTTACGCCTCTCACAAAAGGTGGAACAGCAGGTACTCGCTCCAAATTGAAATAATTAAAAATACAAATGTTTACAAAAGCTGTGTCTATATGTATGTGCAATGCACAAATTGTTAAATAAGCATAGCAACATTTTCTTTCTCAATACGCAAATGGAACTAACTTATTAGCATATTTGGATGATAAAAGATTTGTTTAGTACATTCCATACGTTTTATCGTAACAGTGTCTTTTTAGAAAATTTAATTTCAAACAGCGAATTGGGTCCGAGTTTCCATTATCCGAACAAAACTTTTTGTGTCCCCTATGATCACAAAACGACATTAGCGTCGCAGGGCCTTTGAACAAAACGTTCAGAGCTTCTGATAAGTTATATTAAATATTAATTTCTGTAACTTATAGTTTTTGGTTATTTAACATGTAAAACAACGCAATTCACATATGGCCGAAAACGGAATATGCAATTTTAGTGCCTACAGGCAGTTTAAATGTGAGTACAATACGCACCCAATCATGGCCTCTGATTATTGAGCGAAATGATAATGAATATGAACAGTAAGTACTGAATATGTCAAACAAGGCTATACTTTAAAGTTTAAGCAACACCATCCCATAGTGTTCTTCTCTTTTACTTTGTCCAGAGATACAAGATCGTCATATTCTGTATTTTGCAAAATAAATGTAAAATTTCGCTATATTTGCTAATCGGTATTGTATTTTTAAAATAACTAGAAAAAAAAGCCTTGAGTAGACATTTCCATGAAACGTGTAATCGAGTAATAATAATACGATAAATACGTGTCGGGTTATAAGTACCGTTCCAACTCGGTGCAATTAGAGTATTGGCAAAAAGTTAAATTGAACACAAACAAAGCGTTGCACCTACACACTGCGGGATTTAACCAAATTATTTCTTACCAGGTAAACGACTGCACGACACTTTAGCAGATCAGTGTCTTAATTTAATTACAGAAGTCTGAACAAACAACGCTGGAATACGTACGAGGCCACTGATTCCTCACATGGTAAACACATCGATGTGACTTATAAAATTAAAAACTTTATTGAACTAAAGTCCAGTTTGTTTAACTATTGAAATTGTTACTCGACGTTTTCAATAATTCATGAGTTATTGTTGGAAAACAAACAAGACCTTATAAATTCGAGCAGAAGGCATCATACCCATTCCTTTCGACCTGTGCGAGTAAAAAAATGTAAGACTAAAGCAATTATTACCGAAGAAAAGTGGTACTCGAAACATTAGCAGCGAAACACCCTTTGTTGCTCTCACTCGGCCATTGTTTTTTACGATTTACGCGAAGTTCCTCGGCCTTGCTGAGGTTGTTTTTACCGAGGCCCTTTTAGGTATTAGCTGGTACTTCCATAGTGAAAGAACTTAAATGCAGGGACACCATTAGTCACTTTACGATGAGTTCCAATGGATGCATTAGTTGTCAGTAAATTTGGAGTTAACCATATCGACACCAACTACAACGACTTTCGGACATGGTCTTGACAACCTGGAACAAAATTTTATGTTATTTGCCACATGAATCATATTGCTTTTAGAAAATTGGGTGACCGGCTCGTATTGTCCTAACCAAACAGAAAACAACGATAATACATTTTTCGAATTCGAACCCACGACGACCTCTGATGTAATGCAAGGCAACTAGGCCTCGAAGTAGCTAAATGTAAGTGGTGTAAAAATCTTAATAAATTACAACAATTTTTTTAATTTTCACTATTTATTTGTATATTAAATAAATAAATATTAAAACAAGCCTTCACTTGAACTCATTTTTAATTTGATATAGAGTCTTTACTATTTACGATGACGCTTTTAAGCATTAAATTCATTTTATTTTAAATAATTAGTTTCCAACTAAGTAAAGGTAATTGAAGCTTTCATTTACGTACTAATATATGTTCGGCTTTAAGAACAATTAAGATCGAGCGTAGATACTTGACTTCAATCAAATACAAATTAATGTCAATTAACGTTCACGTCACATGATAATTTTAGTTTTCGAAAGGGGTTGAAGTTGTTAACGTATGTGTTTTAATCCAATATTGATCACAAAATGGAAGTCAGTTATGATTGTTGACTTTATTAAGTGAAACACTCGTATGACTGCTAATTACTATAAAAATAATTCTTAAAATGCTGTTAAAAGTGTAAAATTAAGTTTTAATGTTGTACTACGTGCAACGGACGAACGTTAAGACTTGGCGAACACCTGGCTGAGCTGGAGGTAGAACTAAGTAAAATCTGATGGGACGTTTTAGGTTTGTGTTAAGTCCGAAGATCAGAAAAGGACACCGTAATCCCATCAGGTCACTTATTATATTTCTGATATAGCGACCATCCGTCACCCTGAATATGAGTTTCTACGGAGAGCGGGCCCGCTTGATGAGGTCTACTCTTCGACCTGACGAGCTCGGAAAAATACCAACTGGAATTAAAAAACTGATTCTATGCACTTAAGGATTTCTTCGGCAAATTGTACGCGTCAAAACCGATCAATAACCGAGTTGACGATCCGCATGCTAGTCTAACTCGGCACCTTTCTGGTTAGCTTCCTAACGTCAGCATTCACGAGGTTAGTCTACCACTTAAACAGCTTAAAGGAGGAAGGGTAGGCTGGTAAGGATGGAATAACGTTCGAACTGCTTAGGCTGCCCAACAGAACAGAAAAGCAGAAAAAGCACCCCCTGCTGTATCGAAAAAGCGTTTTTTTCCAACTAAAGATAATTAAACAAGCGAGGGTTGTTAAACATGTTTGGTGAAAAACGGTCTACCCGATTCAGTTGCGGCCAGGGTTTTTTTATTAAATGAATATAACTATTATTAGTCTGCCAATTGTGATTTATTTATTTAACCATTTACTATATCAAAAGTAAATCTAAAATACTCTCAGATTAGAGCATAAGCTCAATCTATCCTTAGAGCCTCAAATTTTGTACTAGTATGTATCGGGAATTAAATACAATAATGCGAAGACAATGCTTGTTTCTTTCATCAAAACGTTATCAATGAGACATTTTATGTAAATAAAAATTTTTGTTAAACTCTATTTACTTTTATGTTTACAATGAAATTGTTATTGTGAAGTAATTCTTAAAACATAGATTAATGCGCTCAGGTACTTAATTGTAAACGAGTTCGTAAAGCACTACTACGAAAAACATAGTTTATGTCTATGGTTAACAGTTTCGCCAGCGTTTGCATTTTTGGTGCAGTAATTTTTTTTATTTTTCATATATCTATTAAACTACTAATCACAAAATTATAAGAGTAATGGGCTCACATGACAGCTATGACCTATCATAAAAACGGAAATTATTAATATCAGAGCACTAAGAGCGGAGCAACGAGGAGGACAATAAAAGAAAAAGAATAATTGCCATGTTTTATGCACAAGAAGTTAATAATTATTGTAATTTACATATAATATTTATTATTTTATGTTTTATTTCCATTAACTTATTTGTAAACTTACACATTACTACATTAAATAAGCTTTGAATATCAACATCATCATTAGCCTGTGATAGTCCACTGCTGGACAAGGCCTCCCTGATACACCCATATCCATTAAGGGTTTTGGACCGTAACCCACCACGCTGGTCGAATGGGATTGGTGGTGGACCGACTTTACATGCCTATCCGACCTCATGACGCTTTGAATATGTCACTTATTATTATTTTAAAAAATTTGCAATAAAATGTCTACTGTTCTTAAAACATAAATATTCTCGCAGACGTTATTGTAGGCCAATTTAAGTAGTAGACTTATAAAAAGATAGTTTAAGTCTAGCTCTATCTGGAGAAACACGATGTGACTAAAATTAAAAACTTCCATTGAACTAAAGTCCAGTTTGTTTAACTATTGAAATTGTTATCGACGTTTCAATAATTCATGAGTTATTGTTGAAAACAAACAAGACCTTATAAATTCGAGCAGAAGGCATCATACCCTTATTCCTTTCGACCTGTGCGAGTAAAAAAATGTAAGACTAAAGCAATTATTACCGAAGAAAAGTGGTACTCGAAACATTAGCAGCGAAACACCCTTTGTTGCTCTCACTCGGCCATTGTTTTTACGATTTACGCGAAGTTCCCCCGGCCTTGCTGAGGTTGTTTTTACCGAGGCCCTTTTATGTATTAGCTGGTACTTCCATAGTGAAAGAACTTAAAATGCAGGGACACCATTAGTCACTTTACGATGAGTTCCAATGGATGCATTAGTTGTCAGTAAATTTGAAGTTAACCATATCGACACCAACTACAACGACTTTCGGACATGGTCTTGACAACTGGGAACAAAATTTTACAAGCTTATTTGCCACATGAATCATATTGCTTTTTAGAAAATTGGGTGACCGGCTCGTATTGTCCTAACTAAACAGAAAACAACGATAATACATTTTTCGAATTCGAACCCACGACGACCTCTGATGTGTAATGCAAGGCCAACTAGGCCTCGGAAGTGGCTAAAATGTAAGTGGTGTAAAAATCTTAATAAATTACAACATTTTTTTTTTAATTTTCACTATTTATTTATATATTAAATAAATAAACATTAAAAACAAGCTCACTTCTTGAACTCATTTTTAATTTGATATAGAGTCTTTACTATTTACCGATTTAAGCAACCGATTTACACTTTTTAAGCATTAAGTTCATTTTTATTTTAAATAATTAGTTTCCCAACTAAGTAAAGGTAATTGAAGCTTCATTTACGTACTAATATATGTTCCGGCTTTAAGAACAATTAAGATCGGGCGTAGATACTTCGACTTCAATCAAATACAAATTAATGTCAATTAACGTTCACGTCACAGATAATTTTAGTTTTCGAAAGGGGTTGAAGTTGTTAACGTATGTGTTTTAATCCAATATTGATCACAAAATGGAAGTCAGTTATGATTGTTGACTTTATTAAGTGAAACACTCGTATGACTACTAATTACTATAAAAATAATTTTAAAATGCTGTTAAAAGTGTAAAATTAGTTTTAATGTTGTACTACGTACAACGGACGAACGTTAAGACTTGGCGAACACCTGGCTGAGCTGGAGGTAGAACTAAGTAAAATCTGATGGGACCTTTTAGGTTTGTGTTAAGTCCGAAGATCAGAAAAGGACACCGTAATCCCATCAGGTCACTTATTATGTTTCTGATATAGCGACCATCCGTCACCCTGAATATGAGTTTCTACGGAGAGCGGGCCCGCTTGATGAGGTCTACTCTTCGACCTGACGAGCTCGGAAAAATACTCAACTGGAATTAAAAACTGATTCGATGCCTTAAGGATTTCTTCGGCAAATTGTACGCGTCAAAACCGATCAATAACCGAGTTGACGATCCGCATGCTAGTCTAACTCTAGTTCTTAACGTCAGCATTCACGAGGTTAGTATACCACTTAAACAGCTTAAAGGAGGAGGGTAGGCTGGTAAGGATGGAATAACGTTCGAACTGCTTAGGCTGCCCAACAGAACAGAAAAGCAGAAAAAGCACCCCCTGCTGTATCGAAAAAGCGTTTTTTTCCAACTAAAGATAATTAAACAAGCGAGGGTTGTTAAACATGTTTGGTGAAAAACGGTCTACCCGATTCAGTTGCGGCCAGGGTTTTTTTATTAAATGAATATAACTATTATTAGTCTGCCAATTGTGATTTATTTATTTAACCATTTACTATATCAAAAAGTAAATCTAAAATAATTTCAGATTAGAGCATAAGCTCAATCTATCCTTAGAGCCTCAAATTTTGTACTAGTATGTATCGGGAATTAAATACAATAATGCGAAGACAATGCTTGTTTCTTTCATCAAAACGTTATCAATGAGACATTTTATGTAAATAAAAATTTTTGTTAAACTCTTATTTACTTTTATGTTTACAATGAAATTGTTATTGTGAAGTAATTCTTAAAACATAGATTAATGCGCTCAGGTACTTAATTGTAAACGAGTTCAAAGCTACTACTACGAAAAACATAGTGTATGTCTATGGTTAACAGTTTCGCCAGCGTTTGCATTTTGGTGCAGTAATTTTTTTTATTTTTCATATATCTATTAAACTACTAATCACAAAATTTAAGAGTAATGGGCTCACATGACAGCTATGACCTATCATAAAAACGGGAAATTATTAAAAATCAGAGCACTAAGAGCGGAGCAACGAGGAGGACAAAAAAGAAAAGAATAATTGCCATGTTTTATGCACAAGAAGTTAATAATTATTGTAATTTACCTATAATATTTATTATTTTATGTTTTATTTCCATTAACTTATTTGTAAACTTACACATTACTACATTAAATAAGCTTTGAATATCAACATCATCATTAGCCTGTGATAGTCCACTGCTGGACATAGGCCTCCCCTGATACACCCATATCCATTAGGGGGTTTTGGACCGTAACCCACCACGTTGGTCGAATGCGGATTGGTGGGTGGACCGACTTTTTTACATGCCTATCCGACTCATGACGCTTTGAATATGTCACTTATTATTATTTTAAAAAATTTACAATAAAATGTCTACTGTTCTTAAAACTTAAATATTCTCGCAGACGTTATTGTAGGCCAATTTAAATAGTAGACTTATAAAAAAGATAGTTTAAGTCTAGCTCGATCTAGTGAGAAACAGCTCTGAGAGAGAGGCCAACAGAAGGAGTCGCCTGGGCTGGGTAGCTTTTTATTAGCTTCGTCAAGTTTTCTCGCAACCCACCCCACAGTGCTTAAAATCGAAAGTCTTCGATCAGTGCGTCCTACCTACGGTGCCGAGACTTTAACACTTATGGTTCGACTGGTGAACAAATTTAAAGTCGCTCAGCGACGTATAGTGTTATGCTCGCACTATCTCTGAAGGACCACATCAGAAATTATGTGATCCGTCATAGAACCAGAGTCATCGATATAGCCCACCAGATTAGTAACCTGAAGTGGCAGTGAGCCGTTCATATAAGCCATGATTTTTGAGTCCTTAATTTTCTTCATTTCTTAATTAACTATTAAACTACTTAACACAAAATTTAAAAAAAAATGTGACTAAATGACAGTTAATATTTGGAGTGGCTGGCTAGGAGTGGAGCAAAGAGGTAACATATATAAAAGAAGATACCAGCAAAAGTGTACACGTATCTATTTCGTAATAACTTGTTAAAATCACAATTTATGTTATAGTTTTAATTGCGTAATATTTTTCTATTTACTGTACTTAAAGTATATTAGGAACTTTGGTACCTACTTATTGATACTATATATAAAACGGTATATATTTATAAAGTTGCAAGACGGAGACACTTTTTGACACAAGACACTCTTGTTTCTAAACTTTCCGTTTCTTTTCATAAATTATAATACAACTGAAAGCGAAAGCATGTATCGTCAATTTATTTGGAAATTCTTCTTAACAATTTCGCCTAGCAACTGGGTGACGTTACATAATATAAAATTATACTTTGCTTCAGATTTATTTTCAAAACCAATGATTATTGCCTTGTTGCTCATAATCTTTTTGGTTTCTATTCATGTAGTTGAACTGAAATATAAGTATGCAAAATATTTTCAATAACGTGATTACCATAATATTGAGTTATTTAATTATATAGATTATCTATATTAAAACTCACAATTTTAAACCTCTGTAGATAAAAAAAAAACGAGTTAAAGTTGAAATTCAAGTATACCTCTGACAAAAACTCACGGTATATATTGTTTTTAAATACTGTAAATAAATTCCCAATCAATTCTTGGGTTCCAAAATTTGTGCAAAATTTATAAATCATCCGGCACTGAATAGAGGTCTTGATAGGCTGTCTCCGAATCCCGGACATGTATACATTCATCAACGTCCCGTCAGTGAAACTTGGAAAACGCAAAGACGTCTGTTGTGCTCGCATCACCCCCTGAGTATCACAAGCACACATAACTTTAGGCCAGTTGAGAATTTTTTATAGGAGGAATATTAGTCCATTATTAAATTTAAAACTGTATTGATTGTCAAGTAAATATTTTCATTTATTTAATTTTATTTACTACTAAATTATTGGAATTAATTTAACCCTACAGTTAAATGAAGCATAGAGTGTAAGGATATAGCTCACGTGGTGGACATCTACTTGAACATAAACAAGTGAAATTTAAACAAAAAAAATATGACTGACTTTAAGCAGTATCGAACCATTTTACGCAATACAAGCGGGTACCAAAGTATAATCGCCCTGTGATTTCTGTTCCTGCATTTTAAATCTCTCATATTTTTTAGGATATTTATTTCATCAAAATGCCATGTATGACAATTTTTATGTGAACTAAAAATTTATTACTTTAAATGAACTTGCCTAATTGCTATTTAAATATGTTTAAAACGGTTATTGTGCGTTATTTAAAAAAAAATATATATGCGCTGCCGGACTTTATTATATACCAGTTCAACAAACACAATAAAAGTTAACGCAATGCTATTGTTTATATCGTAATTATAGCAGGTATGGGTCTAAGATAGTAAAAGTTAAATTATTTTTCTTTGTTTTTTTTTTTTACTACTAAGAAAACTAATAACACGAAATAATAGAAAATGTAATTAATTACAACAAGATCTCGTAAGTAAGGAATCGTCCCTTATCGACATTAAAGCATTGTTACATTATTTACGCTTTGGTCGTCTCTCACCATAACCGAGGTTATACTTTGGCCGGGTCGTTTGTCATATTTCAAATTTATTTATTACCAACAGTATACAGACTACAGTCCTGATCAAGTAGCAGCATTTGTTATTCAAAATCGTTGTTAGTTACTCAATCTAATTATCAATGAATAAAATGCTTAATTTATATAGTTTTTTGAATTATGTTACCATTATTTATACAACGCGGTGATTTGTAAAACTCAAAATAAATTAATTTAGAATAGATACTAATGTAATTATTTTTAAACAGATTTTTTTTTGCAAAAAAATGATAATGCATTCCATAAGAGATTTCCACGGTATAATTGAACAAGAATGCTTCACAATCTAATGGAACCTCGAACGCTCGTAAAAAACAAATCGGTTTGGAAGGGTCGCTGAAATATCATCTTCAAATCAGATGAAGATTATGGGAATCTGTTGCTCCATTTTTGTTAAATAAGATGAAGCTAAGCGCCTTCTATTAAAAACTACGAAAATGGCAATATAAAGGTTAAGATTACAGAATCTCCATCATATAGTCTGAAGAATAAATATTTTTCAGACTATGTGATACCCAAATAATTTAAATTATTATATATACATTATATACAAATATACCAATAAACCTAATGGCCGTACAAAAGGTAGACGAAGAAATACCAAGGTGACCTGGTGGTGGAGAAACGAAGTGCAAAATGCAATCCAGCTAAAGAAAACTGCCTTCAAGACTTGGCAAACTAGGCACACATCTAAAGAACATGATATTTATAAAAAAGTTAAAAAAGACTCCAAGAGGATTATAGTTACTCAACATGCAGAATCCCAGAAACACCTTTACATATAACTTGAAAGTAAGGAAGGTCAAAAATACATATACAAGCTAGCAAAACAGCGATGCCAGGGCACAAAAGATTCAACTAGGTGCAAAACCATAATAGGTCCAAACGGCGATTTGTTGTACAGGAATAAAGATGTAATAACAGCTTGGTATTAATATTTTTAACAAATCTTTGATAATAGAAAAGTTGCTAAACAGCTTCCAGCGTGGAGTGTAACCAAATCTATCAATCTATGTTTGCTCTGAACACCATTGCTGAGGAATATCATTCTAAAGCCCGGCCGTTGATTGTGGCATTTCTAGACATGAAAAGCGATTTGATCGGGTTCCACTAGATACAAAATGGTTGAGTCTTCAAAGGAAAAACATCCCGGTGCCAAATCAATGAATCGGATGGTAGTGATATTTATTTACTAAAACATGGTGGTCCTCATGACTTATATTCTCTTTCCGTTTATCTTAAGCCCTTAAATTGTAAAATAAGTACTACCTAGCCGCAGCAACGCGTGGCAGGTTATATAATATATATAAATTTCATGTCACGATGTTTGTCCACGATGGACTCCCAAACTACCTAACCGATTTTAAAATTAAGTTGCACACCATGTGCAGTTTAATCCAACTTGAAAGATAGAATAGCTTACATCTTTATTTATATTGTTTTATATTTATATTGTCGCAATATTGTTTTGTAGTGATTTATTATTCTAATATTATTTGATGCAAAATGTTTACTAAAAATGAATGTGACAGTTTGCGATATCTATTGATTGCGTACTGTGTGTCAATAGATGCCGCTGTTTTATAGCATAAATTTTCGTTGATAATAGGATAAATGGGACAATAAAAAGTAATTGCTTAAAATGAATTATTTCCGGTCATTTAATATTATAATAATTATTACCTACTGTTAAAAACCAAAATGCAACTTCATAACGCCGTTATTTCATACCAGGCCATTAAATGAAACAAGTAATGAATAAAACAGCTTCCTAAAATGCGTGTAAAATTGTAAATTGTAGGATTTTTACATTTACAGCGTTATTTTTGAATTGTATTCAGGTGTAACGGTAGATTATCACGGTCACTGTTTTTTTACAAATGACATTTATCTAATAGAACATGGTGGTCCTTATGACTGATATTATCTTGCCGTTTATCTTAAGCCTTTAAAAAAAATTTACAATGTAAAATATGTAAACGGTCTGCTGGTATTTAATAAATTCATTTTTATTTTTCAAATTCAAATATCTTTCTTTAACATAGGAGCGATACACTCACTTATTGATTGTAAAAATCTACCACCGGCTCGAAAAAGGACGCCTCTGACCTGAGAAGAACCGGCGAAAGAAACTCAGTGGTACTTTTTTTTTGTCATCTTTTATAATATAATTGAAATATTAAACAAACAAGTAAAAGCATAAGATTATGATATTATTAAAAAAAGCCTGGAGCGAGCATTCCATTACCAGAGTTGATAACTTCTTTAAATTTATTAATGGATAAATCTTGAACGTTTTCTGGGATTGTGTTGTAAAAGCAATTCATTGTCCCATAAAATATTTAGATATTCTTCGCAGTCAAGTTGCTGTACAGTCATCAGTTGTACTTTTGAAGGAAGATTGTATTAACATCGGCCGCGTTTCCCCAAAGTAGAATGCCATATGACATTATACTGTGGAAGTAACTATAATACAACCCATCTGTCATCTGAAGGCTGTCTCCACGTCAGTTATTTGTCTGGTTCTCTTTACAGCATATGCCGCGGAGCTAAGTTTATTCGCCCGTCCATTTATATGGGGGCCCCACAGTAACTTAGCGTCTATTGTTATGCCGCAAAACATAGTACAGTTAACGAAAACGAAAAGATCTAGCGCTTTCCCATCCAAAGACACTTGAAAGTTACCTTTTACATTACGGGTTATAAATTTAATAAATTTTGTCTTTTTGTTGTTTATTAGTAAATTATGGACACTGAGCCAATGCGTTACTTTGGAGAGAGTAGATGTAAATAATTACATAGTCATCAATCAATGTATTACGTCCGAGATTAAAAATCGAAGAGACATCGTCCGCAAATAATACTATCTCATTGTTATTGTTAACTTTATGTGGTAGATCATATACATAAACAAGGAAAAGAAAAAGTCCAAGAATAGATCCTTGGGTGGATGTGGGTCACTCATAATTTTCGGGGCCCCAGGAGATCTCTTACCATTCACGTCAACCCTCTAAGTTCGATGGCTCAGGTATGAAATCAGAAGATCGAGTGCAGTATTTTTAACACCATATTGGCATAGTTTCCTGACCAGAGTCGCAGATTGAACACAATCAAAAACCTTGGAAAGGTCCCAGAAAATGCCTAAGGCGTCCTGCGATGCTTCCTAAGCCTCGTATATATTTTAACCAGTCGAACACCTGCGTCAGTTATGGAGCGGCCCCTAGTGAAGCCGTACTGCTTATTATTTAGAAGATTTTTTCCGTAGAAGTGTTTGACTAATTGATCCAATAGCAATTTTTCAAAGATTTTGCTCAGAGTAGGCAGTGCGGATATAGATCTAAAATTATTTAGATCCGTTTTGCTACCCGATTTAAAAACTGATACTACTGTACTATGCTTCATAAGGTCAGGAAACTCACCCCTATTTATACACACATTGAATATAGTTGCTAGGTGCGGTGATATTAAATCAATAACAGCACTTATCACCTTAACAGAGATCCCCCAAAGGTCTGCCGTTCTTTTGATGTCTAGAGATTTAAAAACATTGATGACATCTTTGTTACTAACTTTAGTAAACTCAAAAAGTTCTGTGCATTCATTTTAAAAGAAAATGTCATTGACATTTTCTTTTAAAAGTGACTCGGCGACTGTTGGAGATGATAAAAGAGACTTGGTAGTAGAAGCCGGAATGTCTGAAAAAAACTGTTCGAAAAAAGTTGCGACATCACTATCAGCTTTAATTTGATGATCATTAATTTTCAAATTTATGTTATTGTTACCTTGTGTTACTTTCCGGTTCCATTATTTATTATATTCCAAGTCATTTCGATTTGATATGATTATTACCTTAATTTATTTTAATGTGTAGGGCTAATTTTAGAAGCTAAAATAACACACTTTTTTAATATTTGTGAATAATTGCTCACATATGCTACAAAAGAATTGTTATGATTATAGGACCTTTCACTGTAAAGATCATACAATCTACGCCTGATATTATGAATTCCAATTGCTGCCCATTTACTAAATGCCACAGAACCCTTCAATTTTACCATTTAAGAAGTAAATATTGTTTTAAACTCTCTCCTGATCAAAGTAAATAAAGAATAATAGAGTACTATAGCAGTTATAGATGTACTATACATCTGGATTGTCAATATAATGTAAATAAGTTATTTTTTGTAGTATGTTACTTCTGAACTTCTCAATCCGCTTTTTATCATAGGAACAAACATTTTCTTTTCTTCTGTTCTTTTACGACATATTAATTTATCTAATTTAGAACAAGCAAGCTGTCCATCATGGTCAGAGGTTAATTTTTTAATACCTGATTGTTTTATTGGTTGACAGTTTGTAATTATATTGTCTACACATGTTGCAGAAGTCTCAGTGATTCGAGTGGGTTCAAAAAATAAATTTATAAGGTCATATGAACTTAACAATAATCTGAATCTAACAGTGGTGGTAGAATTATATAATAAATTAATTTTTAAGTCACCACAAATTGTAATAATTATGCATTTTATTTCATCAAATGTTTATTGAGAAGAAACTGTATAATAATCTGAAATAAATGAAGAAACTGCATAAAAATTGTATTTATATTTAGCCGCATTTCCCTACAGTATAATACAACAAGACAATTTGCTGCTAGAATAACTAAAATGGATCAAACGGCTTATCTCAAACGTCAGTTAGTTGTATAATATCCTTAACTGCGTAAGCCGCTGACTTTTACCGCTGCATAAGCTCACTCGCCAGCTTAGTAATATTGTCCCATTGCAAATGGACGATAGGTCCATGCACCAGTGATAAATAAAAGTCCTATAGACATCCGCAAACTGTTTTCATACATACCGGTATTCCCAAAGACAATTTATCTCCCTTAAATAGAGAATTGAAAGAGCTCGTATCAGTCTAAGTGTTACAAATACTTTTATTACTTTTGTAGTACCACTTTAAGCTTGATTTTGAATTACACTTTAAGTATTTAATCATCGTCGAATTTTTTTATATGATAAATAAAATAATAACGATGGTACACATTAGCAAAAATACCAGTTCTAAAGTTACAAATACAAAAATCATAAATTTAGAAGTTAAAAGGGAAATACTTATAGATATAAGAACCCACTTGAATAAAAAACCTTATCCCTCTGAGAGAACCAATCAATTTTCAAGACGATAAAATAGGGCTGGTATTATACTGATTATAGCGACATAATATTTTAAGTTTTATCTCACTGTTTCTATAGTTGTCATTTGATAAGTTTCTTTAATAAAAGTACTTTTTACGGATTTTATAGCATTTATTTTTAATTCCCAACGTTTCCAACACTTTCCAGTGGCCGTTGTCACGAGGCAGACTGGATGTCATTCGTTTTGTTGCTAGTGCTGAAGCCAAGTATAACAAGTCAGCATTGTGCGACCACACTTGAAACCACCTGCGCTTTACTACTTTCTTGACATTTTGCATTCGCATATGTAATATTGACGGCGCACAATTTTTTACAAAACTTACGCAAACTTCATTTTGATCAAAAATGGTAACGAACCATTTTACGCAATACAAGCGGGTACCAAAGTGAAATCGCCCCTTGATTTCTGTTCCTGTATTTTAAATCTCTCATATTTTTTAGGTTATTTATTTTATCAAAATGCCATGTATGACAACTTTTATGTAAACTTACACTATATTACTTTAAATGAACTTTAAACTTGCCTAATTTAAAAAAAATATGATTAAAACGGTTATTGTGCGTTATGTTGATAGAAAATAAAGTTACAACCTTCAGTTCTCGCAAACAACATATAACTATTAAGCAACTATAAAAATATCGCAACGAAATCAAAAGTGAATATGAAGCGAGCTCTCGAAGTACAATAGAAAGGAGAAAATAAGTATAAATACTCTCTTTTATTGGCTTTTGACACAATAGATTGCAAAACTTTGTTTCGAACAAGTTTCAATTGTACTCGCAGTGCATCTGGCCGCGTCAGTTGATCGTGTTCTTAATGTAAACTGGTAAACGTTATGCTTTGTCATGTTTAACTAATATTTTTTTTTGCTTTGTATAGATTTTGTTTCTATGGAAAAACCCTTTTAAAAAAAACTTCCTCTTATTATAAGTTATTTAACTCTTGTAAAAATTTGGAAAAAGTTTTAAGAACTTCACTTTTAACATTTACGAGCATTCCAGTCATGAGTACCCATAAACCTTCCTATACGCACATTTTCTTAACAAATCGGCTACAGTTAAAGTGTTCAGGTGTCTTTGAAAGTGGTCACATGTGAAAAAATACAAACGAGAAGTTTAATAAAAAAATAGCATATAAAAATATTATATATCAAAACTTTGTTATTTTACCTTTCCCTTTAATGGGGTCATTGAAAAAGTCTGTTTTTAGGTTAAAAAAAACGACTTTATAAATGACTATTAAAATAGTTGGAGTTCTTTCTGTTGTCCGGACTTTTTGCGACACGTACTTTGCAAATTGCCCTAAAGAAAAATTAATCACGTCTTATTGCAGAATAACAATTTATATTGTATTTAAAATGTTGCTGTTATAATAAATATTATAAGGGCAACATTATAAATACATAATCGGTTTTTATTTATTGAAACTAGATCCTTTATTACAATGACAACTACGCTCGAATTTATTTAGTTCTATGTAGTTTAGGTAAAGAATCACTGAATAATAACATTCCATTATACTGACTCGTTACTCTTTACTCCCTTTTGGCAAATATAATTGTGCTACGAAAAGGCAATGATTTATCTGTAAAATTTGAGTCTAAAAGTGTTTTGCGAAACAAAAATAAATAAGCCTCTGGGTTCGTGTTTTGATGAAGCTAATTGAACCTATTTTAGGAAGTAGTTAGCTTATCTTATTTTCTTCTTTCAAAATTACAACTTTCATTAATTCTTTCATTATAAAATTATATCGGGATACCACAATAAAATAACCATAAGCTCAGCTATATCGGGAAACTAACACCAATTTTTTTTAATATTCACGACCAGCTTCCCGTGTCATCAACGACTCGTATTCATTTAACAGAGTAAAAATACTACGTAACGAACATAGCATTTTACGTTATTATTTGGTTGTGTATAAATATTGCAATAAATGTGGTGAATTTTAAAGCTGGAAATTAAATTATTTTTAGAATTCATCACTAATCAAAAGAAATAAACACTACCGTCATGTTATACCATTTTACCCTTTAATTGAATGTATTATAAAGAAAAACATTCAAAAGGATGAAGTTATTGACGTTTCCTGACAGCTTAACGAGAAGTTGATCAGAATTCCCAATTAAATTGACTCGAGAACGTATCGCAATGCCAATTATGGCACGCCCCTTTTCCTACTGGCTTGGCACGTGTAAATGTGGAGTTTGGGACCGAAATTTTGATGTTTTTTGTAACCTCAAAATAATCGGTCAACCCATTTTATTTCAAAAAAATCTATGTGTACAACCTTTGGTCTCTATCATTACCGAAAAAGGTTATATTTCCTATATAAATACTAAAAGAAAAAAATCCGTTATGCCTGTCTGATTTTTTTGTTATTGTTTCGATTTCCATGATACATAGCAGCGTTCGTTTTAATTTTTAAATTTATAGCATGTACTACATTTTTATTTTTACCAATTTTCCAAAATATGCAGGTACTCAATTCTGAGCGAATGTTTTTTTTGCTTTATTTACTTTATATAAGTTACCTTGTTGCTCCGCTCCTTCAGCTTCGTCTTGGATCATTCTTCTATAGATAATAGATATCAGTAATTGATCGAGTTGGATCGTCTGCTAAAAGAGTAATTTGTGCGAAATTAAGTAAGAAATCGGTGCCCCAAATCTGCTGCTTTATCTTCAAATCTGAATACTTAATGTATTCATTTGCCCGCATTTTATCCTTACGACGCCCACTAAGCTAACTACGGGTGATGTTAGTGTTATCTTGAAAGATCATTATCTGACTTATATGTCAACTCGTTGCTCCGCTCCCGTCCATAAAACGTTATATACATGCCAGTTTGATTAAACAAATACCTTAAATGATATAAGAGATTTTAAACGCAGCGGCGGAAAGCGCGCGGTAGTTTCTTTCAGAGGACACGTTGTCACCGTCTTATAATGTGCAATATGACAGACTTCAAACAGTATATACAATTCTATTATTATATTTATACTAATTCTATATATACTGTTTGAAGTCAGTCATAATTTTTTTGGTAAAATTTTATTTGTCTCATATAATTTTTTTTTTACTGCCTCCGTCGCCTAGTGGTATAGGCGTTTGCTTTAGAAACCGGAGGTTGTGGGTTCGAATCCTGCGGGGACTTAACAAATCTTCATTGTAGTTTCCTAGTTGGTTAGGACAATTTGGGCCGATCACCCAATTGTCTGAAAAGTAAGATGATCCATGCGTCGGATGGGCATATAAAAAGTTGGTCCACCCACCAACCTGCATTGGACCGTGGAGCGTGGTGGGATACGGTCCAAAAACCCCCTAATGGATAGGGGTGTATTAGGGGAGGCCAATGTCCAGCAGTGGACTATTAAAGGCTGATGATATGATGATATCAATTTTATCGCACTGTATATTTTAGCAACATTTACACTCGAATAGTTTGTATTCGATAGTATTAACACATTATTGTAATGCGCTGAACTGCCTCCGTAGCCTAGTCGTATGGGCGTATGCTTTCAAACCAGAGGTCGTAGGTTCAAATCGTGAGGACGACAATATCACATTTCTTTGTTGTTTCCAAGTAGGTTAGAGCAATTCTGGGCCGATCACCCAATTGTCTGAAAAGTAAGATGATCCATGCGTCGGGTGGCATGTAAAAGTCGAGTCCATCCACCAACACGCATTGGACCAGCGTGGTGGAATACGGTCCAAACCCCCTAATGGTTAGGGGTGTATTAGGGGAGGCCTATATCCCGCAGTGGTCTATCAGAGGCTGATGACGTGTGATGATGTGTACAATGCGTTCGTTACTATAATGTAGACCAATTACAGACATACCACTAGGTAATATGTTATTTTATTCCATTATACTTAAGCCGACGTTTGCAACATAATCGCCTAAGGTTTTATTAAGGTTTAAAGGTTTGATTTATCAAATATCTAATAAAGCATTTTTAATTTTCAAACTAAATAATTATTGTTACAATCCCTCCTTATTTTGTGCATAATTCAAACATACAACAAGCTACTTGACTTACCAAATATCTCCCACATTCGAAAGGTAATTAAATCATAACAATGACATGTGAGATGAATCAAATTTAATTTAATTATGCATTTAAAAGTAATAATTAAATAGATAAATATTATCCATTATGCAAACAATCAACGCAACTGAACTACTAGCCTCCTCCGACACTTCTTATGGGAATTGAGTACCACCTTCTTATGGGAAGTCGGTCAAAGAGATACCACTTCTAGGTCATTACGCAATAACTTGAGTCTATCTAGTTATTCCATTGCCGACTTCGCGATGATAATATTTATATTTCGTTTGTTAAATTTGAATTAGGTCACAAGAAGTGTATTCATTTTATCCATTAGTAGATATGTGGCATATTAGTTTTTTTGTAAGTTATTGATTTCTTATTTTCAGAAGTCCTAATATTTTGTTTTTAATTTCAGAATGAGACCATAAGTAGTGTGTTTCATGGGGACATCCTATTTCTAGCCTTAAAATGTTATGTCTATTGCTCGCAAGCAGACTTGTGGCGCCGTACGTTGCATTGACTAGCAGGGCTTATCAGTTAAAAAACAGATGAAAGTCCTGCTTAATTCATCGCTCCATTAAATCTGCATTATGTTAGAACAGCAATTATTAATTATAACAATACAAACTCTTTATCTTATCTTGACTACTAAGTACAAGTATATTGTTAAATATTGTTAAGTATTTGCTTGATTCCTATCTGCATTCCTTGGTTTAAATGGTTTCTAGTATTAAATCAATTTTACCCTTTTGTCTTCTTAAAGGAAACAAATTCCATAAAAAAAACAATTTGCATTTGATGTTAAATAAAAATCTGGAAATGTCTTGTAAATTATTCCATTAAAACAAACACTGAATGTAATAATTTTTTTTATTAAATAATAACATTAACTAAACTTAAAGGCCCTTGTGTTGTTTTGCCACAGAAATCGACAATAAGACATTATTATTGTACCCTAGTTACTTAAACAAGATGGTTGCTTAATGATAATTTGATTTTTGTATGGCTACAATCGTGGTTAATTTTGGTGTAATTTGCTTAAATAATAGATAACCTTAACGCACTTACGATACTAACGATTGTATTCTTCTTAGTAAAGTAAGTAATATCTGCTTGTTATTGTATTTCTAGTAAACAGTTTTAAAGTCTAGTTATTAAATTGTCTTGATATATGGTACTATGGCAATAAAGTCTGTTTAGAACTCTTATTTCTAGTTGGATGATCTCATCCTAATCGTAAAACTTTTTTTTTAATTCAATGAGGCTGCGTGTATCGTTTTAGTGACTAAAATTAAAGAGATAATTCTCTAAAGTTTTCTTAGACTTTACAAACACCAAACATTTTAACAGATATTGTATTGTAAAATATTGTTATAATTATTATACTGTTTATATCTTATTTGTGTTATGATAATTATGAAAACACAGAACATAGTGTTGGGGTAAAAAATTAAGAAGAATTAACATTAAAATACATTTTGTGTCAGCCCAGATGTGCTTCAAAATGTTCGTCATCATCATGTTCATCTTGTGTTAGTGCTGTTAGTTATACACAGGCCTTCGCTAATGCATGGCTTCCCCATTAGGGCGTTTTTAGACCGTTCCCCACCACGCTGGTCTAATGTGGGTTGGTGGGTGGTCCGATTTTTTACGTGGCCATACGACACGTGGATCATCTTAATTATCAGACAATTGTGTGGTCGACGAAGTCCACGGAGGCAGCAAAATAAGTTATTTTCGTAGATTGAACAAAAATATGCTATGCAAGATCAATTAAGATCGAGCAGTAATGCGGGTTACCATTTAGCATTTCAACTTCACTTCACTAGCAGAAAAATTATTTCCTTGTTTAATGATTTTTTTTTCGAAACTAGCTACTTTATTTAACAAGGTTTATTTAACAACAAGTTAATCTTACATTATAAAACAAATGGTATTAAATAGGGTACCATAGAAATTTACATCTCTGATAACTTTCAAGGTATTCATTTTATCGAAATGTTGTCTATTATAAGTTTTATGTACATAGTAGGCATGAGTGTTATTTCATCATCATTTGCAATAACTGGTTACGCGATATGAAACGTCATAACCGTTTCGTGACAAATTAAAAGTAGTTATTTTTGTAAACACATTACTCGGGTGAACTCGGCCGTCATCGTCTTCGTTCGTCAGCGTACCGACGGGCCGTGCGAGAGAGATGGCAGATCGAGACTTGCCGAGTAAGCGAGAGCCGACTAAATGCGACATTTGCTGGGAGTGACACATTTAGTTTTCATAGGTACGACTAATACGATACCACATTTCAGTGACCCCTGTTGGCAACTAACGGCTTGCATTTCCCGGAAACCAGCAGTGATTTAAATCAAGAGTAAAATAAAACAAAATAATGATTTTTATTTTGTTTCATTATAAATTTGATTTAAAACTGAACGGTGTGTATAAGAGTGAGATATATTTATATTATAATCGTTCAAAAGTGTGAACACCACAAAAGTGTAAATAAACAGTAAATATTAATCATCGTCACTGTAACAATAAAATTTAATTTAAAGTACGCCAGTAGTAATATTTTTATTCAAATCATAGTTTCCTAGTAAACACCAATCAATCGATAAAATATTTCGTAATTGTAAACCGGAGTAAAGTATGCAGAAAAGTAATTATAATGATTTAACTATTGGGCATCATACACGAAACCATGATTTTCGTTTCGTATGTAACCATTTAGTTGAGAAACGAAAGTAACCGTATAGTTGAGAAAAGTACGTAACCGTATAGTTGTGAAATTTATGTATACACCGTAGCTGAATGAAAGTAGCTAGTTTAAAAATAACAAGTTTTGAAACAAGCGACGCCGTCCACGTAACTGGTTCCGTTTCGTTTCTTAACAGTTTTGTAACGACCCACGTCTAGTACATAGAATACAGATTTTTTCAAGGCAATGACTTTTATGTGAACATAAACTGTATTATCTTAAATAAGATTTCAATGTGCCTGATTGTAATTTTTAAAAATGTTTACGTTAAAATACTTTGAGAGCATTATTTATAAAACATATATACATGTTTTTGTTGACTTTATAATATAGACTAATCTTGGTGAATATGATTTACTTTAAACATGCTAAATAAGCAAAAAACGCCATAAAAAGTAGATAAAATTAAAGTGGTAATTGTCAAAATACCAAAAATAATTATTTTTATAATGAGTCAATTTCATACCTTCTTTTACACTGGTATCATGTATAGAATGTTGAGCGCTTCAACGGCTGGTTTGAAATTGACGTTTTTGTTTCAAAAACACGCCTTCAGTAGATTAAAATAAATTAAAAGTCTATTCACCCAAAATAATTAATGGAATAATCTTTTTTTTAGATAATATACGTGTTGGCTTTATGAAATCACTTTTTAAGAGAAAATATGCTTTATTTAATGACATTATAAAAATAAAATGAAAAAAACCATTAATATGAAATTTTGACACAACGTATATTGAGAGCGAATAATCTTACAAAACTTATACGTTAGTTAGTAACGCGTTGACCCACTAAAAATACAAAAGAGAAAGATTATCCGCTTTTGAAAGGATCAGTATGCACAAAACGATCGCAAACATACTCAAAGTTTGCTAGTTTACTCTGCGAATACATTTCGTCAAGGCTGCCAGGCGCACTGCGGTGCACAATTGAAATTATTCGTAACTTCTGCTATACGGGGAGCCAGCAATGTAAGTGGTTATATTTATAAAACTCAAAACTCTATTGAAATTTCTGTCTTTTGTTGTTTTCATTAAATAACAGTACAGATACTATTGTTTCAAACATCAATACAGCGGGTATCTCTTTTAAAACAACACAGGAACAATGCCAGTTTTGTATCTATATTTTGGTACATTTCCTGTCAGAGCTTAATTGATTTCAAAACTGTACATGAATACAAAATGTTTAAGCATAAAAATAAAATCGTTATCTTTTTAATAAATTGAATTTCTTTTCTTGATTTTTTCTTTTTTGTTCAAAACGCATTTAGCACTAATTCTTAATACATTTTTTAAATTTAGTAGGACAAGCTTTTTTACCGATATGCAAATATTCTTCTTTATGTATCGGCTCGGCTCTCGTTCGCACCCTCGATCCAGCACGTTCACACAAAAAGAGGTGAAGCCTGTGCACGCTTAAAGTTACACAGCCCTTCGACTCCGTTGGGTTGTAGCGGTTCACTCCACCAATGTGACTCATTCGAAGTCTAGTTTGTAAATTGCTGTTATTGTAAAACTTTATGAAATCTTTAGTTTTTAATTATTATTCAACAGAAAAACCCTTGAACAATTAAAAAGAAACTATTAGTAAGTGATATGTGAGTATAAGTGTAATGAGTAGCATGCATTTGAGCTTTAGGCATATATAGCGGGTATTACAAAGTAAAATTTAGAACTCTATCTTGTTACGCTGCTTTACGTTCCTGTAGTGATTCGCACATCAAATATACTAAGTTAAATCAATAATCTGACTTACTTAAGTTTGTGAGCGCTAAGAGACCTATTTATCGACAATTTTTAAATCAAGGCCTGGTTATAGTATTTACAGGAATATAAAAAACTATGTGAAACTTTGACATAGTTTTTTATATTTATTATATATAATCCCTCGGTGGACCGAACCTCGGTTCGATCAGTTGTTTTATGACTTATTTAATGTGAGCGGGTAAACGCCCTATCTGATAGGTGAGAATAGGCCTGGTACGTGACGATACTTACTGAACGCAGTAAAAACTTGCCCTCGTCGGCGAGGGCGCCCTCGTCGGCGAGGGCAGTATTTCGCATGCGGTTGCATGATCGTCGCTGGATCGTCCGGTTCGATTAGAACATAGCGCGCTCGGCTGAATCTTCTGTCATATCTGAGGGATACGTTTGGTACGTAAGTGGCGGTGCTTAGTACCAATTATTTCGGATGTAAATATAGACATTGTGCCATGTATTTATATTTGTTATGAAAATTTCACAAGAACGTAACGAGATGGAATACTGATCTCTTCGAACTAAGTTAATTTATTGGTATGAAGCTAATTTTGCTTTATTCACCGTTAAAACTATATTAAAAAAATAAAATTTAATTGCTCTGTATTTATCTTAATTAAATTAAGATAAAAAAGAAGTAAATTTTATTTTCAGTTTAAACTAGAAGTAAAATTTCTCTCTTTCTTATTATGTGAGCACGCAAAGCAAATGCAACAATGGAGATTTATTTATATAACGCACAATATCCCCTCACCATTCACTCGAATAGCGTTAAATTAAAAAGAAAAAAATTCTTAACAAGCTTGCTTATGTTTAACGGAGCACAGCTGAGAAAACATTTGCTTAAAGAATTTACGTAAAGTCCCCCGAATAAAGGAGGCTATTCCTTTTGGGGCGATTAGATTCCTCCGCCCAACGCTCGTTGGCGTAATGCAGCGGTTAACTTTTCAAAAACCCTCTCTTTATCCCTCGGGGCAGCTTTAGCCTAAGACGCCACAATTATATTTATAGCCTTTCAAGAGCTATGTCGCGTCTAAAGCAGACGCATTTACAATCATGATAAAAAGCTTTGCAATAATCTTTTAAAACAAATTTTTGCTTATGTCTGTTATTCTTTGCCTAGCCTAGTTTTGTACAGAAATTCAAATTCCTTTGTGCCCAAAAATATTTAATACTACGTCTCGAAACTGACCCGCTTTTTCCTTCGCCACATTATAAATCTGCAAACATTTTTTAGGTTAAGGATTTATATTATCAAAACGTCGTATAAAACACTTTTTATTTACGTAAATTACAAAGTTTTAAATTTTTTGTACTGGTATAGCGCTGAACAATGCATTTTCTTAAATTCACCCTTGAATGTCATATAATGTGTTACACCTATCGTGGATTAGATTATTATAGTCACTAATATCTATTGTACATTATCTCATTTACTCTAATATTATACAAGATTTATTAAAATTTCATCTTTTAAGAATTCTAAAAGTTTTTATATTTTTGGATACATTTCTCTGCCATATAATAGAACAATCCATAAATTTAAACTTTACTTTACTTTTCTTTTCAAACTCTATCTCTTTTAAGTTTGCTTAGAATATTCTAACCATTGCAGTTAAGTCACAGGTCAGACTGATTTGTATTTCAGATTGATTTCAAAGGTTTACAAACCCAACCTCGATAATTTTTCAGATTTACGCATTTGAGCTTACGGTAACTTAAAACAAATATTTTTTCTATAAATCTTTCAATTATAGAAAAAATATTTTTTCTCTGTCTTCTCTGGACATAGGCCTTCCCTAATGCACGCCTTTTCCATTAGGGAGTTTTTGGAGAATTGATTCTTCGATAACATCCTTTATATTTATTGGCTAATGAGTGTTATGTAGTAAAAATAGCCAAAGTATCTGTCAGTAATGCATAGGCATTCCCGTAACAGGCTGTCTCGCCACTAGCTGTTGTTAAGTAAATGTGTAGTCGATAAAATATTTTTATTAATAAATTATTAATGAGATCAAAACAATCAAACCTCTATTAAATTATGCAAACAGGTATTTCAGCTTTTGTTTCCATTACGCGCAAGGTGTTAACGACATAAGTTACACCCATTGAAAGCGAATAAATTTTAAAATTTTTATTTTTGCACTCATTCAGTCTATTTAATTGAATCAGGACAAATTTTTTGCATTTGTTCACTGACCCATCAATATTTTTTTGTAGCGCATTAAATTAAGCAATAATAAATTATAAACCATGATGGGTTTTCAGGTAAATTATATTATTCTACACAATTGCAATTTTATCACAATAATTAAGTGTGCATCGTGTAAGCAAACTAAAAACCAGTAAAATTTTAAGGAAAAAATTATGACCGACTTCGAACAGTATAACCATTTTGCTCTGGAAGAAACTACCACGCAATATCCGCCACTGCATTTCTCTCTCTCGAATCTCGAATCGCTTTAAAGGTATTCATTTAATCAAAATATCACGTATAGCAAGTTTTATGCACAAAAAATATTTTTTTTAATACATTAACTTTCATAAAAAATACACTATATTACCTTAAATCAGATATGAATATGTCTTATGGCAATTTTTAACGAGTTTTGCAATAAAATGGTTATTGTGTGTTATTCCTAAAACATAGATATATGCGCTCGCAGACTTTATTATAGACCATTTAAAGAAGTACAATTAAGTCGAACATACTGTTAGTCCACTTTTTACGATTTCAGCAGCGTTGGCAATTTAATCGCACGAGGTTGTGATTTTTTGTGCCGTAATTTTTTTATTTTTTAAACATCTATTAAACTACATTACACAAAATTATTTAAAAAATGTACCAAATGACAGCTAACCTATCATTTTAAAACAAGAATCATGAAAATCGAGTACTAGGAGCCGAGCAACGAGGTAACATACGCGCCGAATTGAGTTCCTCCTACTTTTGGGAAGTCGGGCAAAAAGACGCGTCTTCATCAATCAGGTTTTCTGCCTTCAGTGTGGGTCGACATGTTGGTATGATAAAAATTAGGATTTATGCAATTCAACTTTGAGTTTAAATGAAATCAAGAGGGCGTTAAAATCATAAGACCTTGATATATATATATATATATATTGCCATTGTTTTTGTATCTTATATCTTATATTAAATATAATAATTAATTACGAAATACATAACTTTGGTTGTAAAAAAGGGTTTATTATTGTCATATTAAGCTATAAAAGAAACTCTATACACTATCACTAACGCGCTGCCTACCGTGAGACATAGGAGGTTGAGTCTCACTCACCCAGTAAATACGCTGGCTACGGTGCCCTTCAAACCGGAACACAGCAGTGTTTTCACACTGTTTTACGGTAGAAATAGGCACCGCGGTGGTACCCACCCAGACGATCCCTTGTAAAAAGGGGACCTACCACCGGTATACTTTTTACTAGTACCGGTAACTTTTAGGCATGAATCGATTATTGTTTTAGTCTTAGATCGTTTCCAGCTCAGATACACCGGAAACCAATGGCGATTCTTTACTGTCATCGACTAAATGTCAAAGTATCATCGATTATTGTCTTCACATTTTAATCAGTAAGAAATAATCGATATACCAATTAATTTTTGGTAATTATTGTTATGAAATGATAATTTAAGATTTTAAAATTGCTGTCCGACACGAAACGTAAAATTCTTTTGCACCGTATTACTTAAAATACTTTCTGATTATAGATGTTTTCGTTACGCAATATTATTAAATCAGAGCATTATTTATGGAATTAACTTTAAAATTAATTTATTTCATCGTCATCATCATCAGCTAGTGTTAGTCCCCTCCTAGACATAGGCCTCTGCCGATGCACGCCTTATCCAAGAGGGGATTTTTTTTACTATATCCCACCACGCTGGTTCAATACGTTTTGGTGGATGGGCCGACATTTTACATGCCCATCCGCCGCATGGATTATATTATTTTTCAGACAATAGGGTGATCTGCCCACATTTTCCTAGCCAACCAGAAAACAACGAGAGCACGAAGTTATTTCCCCGCGATATTCGAACCCACGACCTCCGGTTTATTAAGCAAGGGCCTATACCGCTAGACCACGGAGGCGGTTATCTATCAAACTTAAAATATTATTATTTTAAGTTTGATAGATATATAAAAGTTGATGAGTAAAAGTACTGGAAAATAAATGTCATTTCGACCATTAAAAAATTTGTTTTGTGTAGTAAGCAACAATATCCGTAACCAAAGTTCATTGCATTTATTGAAATATCTTACACATAATGAGACAGATTAAATAACGAATCAGCAAACTAAGTAACTGCATAACTCATTTTGCTATTAAACTTTCTATTTAGATAAACATGGCCAATGGCAATATCGGACAATAAATACTATTTTATTGGTGATAACCCAGCGGTTGACTAAATATATATATATAACATTTAGAAGTCACATCTTTATTCGAATGCAATCTATCTATCTATGTCTAACTTACAAAGGCAACGACCAACAAAGACAGATTTTGCCACTTTATTGAAAAATAATTGGAGCATAAATAGCAGATCGAAGCAAGGAAGTCCAGCGTTTGTGCCGCTTATTTCCGAATGGTATCGTAATATAGCGTACTTTGCAAAGAAACATATAATGTTGCAGTTATTTATTTATAATTTTGTTCATTTAAACTTTGTATTTTTTGTACCATAACCCTAAATAACAAATACAAATGACAGTAAAAAATAGTGACATAATAGCCTCTAAGTTTCCTTGAAGTGAGACTAATTTTACAAAATATTTTAAGTTTTTAAAACTGAGACTTCGGAAGAACGAAAATAAAATAACCCTTCTTTAAAAAAATGTACTAGACGTCATGGCAAGTGCTAATAATTATAGCCATTTAATCAAAATCCAAAATGCTACAATACTATTTTGATATAAAAAAAAAAAATCTCTGAATTACCCGATTTTTGCTAACTAATTCCTACTCAGTTAAAATGTTCTAAATTCACGCAAGTTCGTGGTAGGTTCTCTCTTTTACGTTGGCTTTTTATAAGCGAGACAGATAGTTATTCCACTTCTCCCCAGAGTTTTTGGCCAAACTGCGTATACTTGATCATTCAACGTGCCAGTGTGGTTAGGCAGAGGGCTCCGTGGAACATTTATTTTTTACTTGTAGAAATCTTACAGTCCCCCTTTATGACATTCTCCTTTCCTAATTTCCCAGTTAACATTCCTTTTCTTTAAATTTTTTCAGAACCTAATACATTAAAACTTTACACAAATTTATCCCAATTTATAATATTAGAATTTAAAAATCACTCCCTTTCCTCTTAACCCCGTCTAATAATCTTAGTGTGTAATTTATTACATAGTGTTATATATTTACTAACTGTTTTGTTCACTGTACAAAAGTCAATATTACCAATAGTTTTTTACCATATCACTCTTGTTTCACTCAACCTTGACATTGGCAGCACCACCAAGTTACTCTTGGTGGAGCCATTATAAGTAAAAGAAGGATATATACCACTTTTACCAAAGTTAACAAAAGTCAGTAAATCTATCAAAATTATCGCGTTCAGTCGTTATATAGTCCACACGTGTGCCAATTTACCTACTCTATTTTAAATTTACTTATTCAAATGCTCTTCAAAGTTGAACGCTGCTCATAATTTGCAAAAGACTTTATTTGCAATGTATTTACCTATGTGCCTAAAGCTGTTAAGTGAGTGGATTTAAAGATTTTAATAAGCATGCAAAGAGTGTAACCGCACCGCTCGCACTTCACACCTCACCTCCGTGGAAACAAACCGCTGCATTTTTTGACCTCTTCCAGCATCGCTTACGCAGATTTTAAGCAGAGTGCTTAAGTGAGTTTTTTGCTTGCATTTTTGTATATTGTAAATTGTTAATATGAGCGTTCAAAGATCGCCTATGAAGTGTTCGCCAACTGTTGGCGGATCACTGCCCGACTTATCAAAGATTGTAATTAATGCAGATGCAGACCTTCAAATTACTCAAAGACAAAGAAAACAACGATTTGATCTTGAATGCGACTGTTCAAACGAAATTGCGAAATTTCGGAAATGCGTTCTGAACTTACTGAAATAAATTCCCTACTCGAAAAATTTGTTGGGACAAACCAGCCTTTTATGGACAAACTGGAAGAACATGTTAATGAGGTTAGGACTAATATAAACGAAATGAGGGCCTCAAATTAAATGGCAACAAATTTGTTACGTAATAACATAACTGATGTTAAAACTCAGTTAAGCGATATACAAAGTTCAATACTTATCTTAAGTGCAGAACAAAAGAGTTGAAAACTTATGCTACGAAATTAGAAGACCAACTATATGCTGATGAGAAAAGAATCATGTCGCTTGAATCTGTACTCAACAACCTTAAGCTATCCTCAACTACATATGAATACGACAAACTAATAATTGAGCTACAAGAGCGCAATAAGCGCAGTAGAAATATTGTTATTATTGGAATTCCTGAGCATCTGCTTTAATAAAAATTTGGAAACTAAGAATAGGAATTAACAAAATACTTCAAGCACTAATATCAAACTCCCTGCAATCAGAAAAGATTATTAGGTTAGGAAAGTATAACGAAACTCAATGGAGGCCTATCAAAGGTGTTTGCAGTCTCAGAGACACGGCAAAAATGGTACAAAAAAGAGGTAATATTAAGATAATGCCATCAAAATATATTCTGATCAAACGCCTAAACAGCGTCAAGCAAGTTACAGGAGGAATTAAAATTATGAAAAAAAAAAGGAGAAAAACATCTACTGATAAAATATATAAATGGAGTTCCTAAAACAGTTAAAGAATTACCAAAAAACTAGAAACGGACGAATTCGCTGCTAAAAAACCTAACATTAAAAACTGTATAACATATGAGATAAAGAATAATTACGAAGATATAAAAAAACATGCTAAGGCACTCAAATTTTTCTATACAAATATACGTAGCCTAGTCAAGCCCAGTAAAAAAGATGAGTAGAAATGTATTCTGGAAACTTTTGTAACAATAATTCATGTTTTTGTTCTAACAGAAACCTGGAAAAAAACATCGATGAAGCTCAAAGACTTAATCTGCCTAATTGATACTAGAGGTGGAGGAGTTTCGATTTTTGTCCATAATAATTTGGAACATGAGGAAGTAAAACAAATGTGCAACAATAACAATCATTATTAATGGGTACGATTACGAAAATGTGCCAGAAACATAGCAGCCATATATAAACAACCGTCAAGTAACAGTAATGATTTCCTATGTGATTACAATACATTTCTTGATCAAAATAAAATTAAACGCGCTCTTATATTTGGAGACTTTAATATACTACACAGTCACGACACTAGCGTTAAATATTACAAAGATATTCTTTTAATTCAATAATGTAAAGATACTAAATAAGATTTTTTAAGAATACTGCACAAGGGAAACATTGTTCTCTAAAAATATTTTAGACCATGTTAGTACTAACTTGCATGACAACACTTTCCATATGCTTTTACTAAAGTCCTCTATGTCAGATCACAAACATATATATCTCGAAATTCATAGGACCAAGATAGATCCTATCATGAAAGTTAAGTATAAAAAAGTAAATATCGAAAAAGTTTACAAGACCATAGAAGGCATTTTACCACAGCAAATAGAAACAGATTACAATAACTTAGAATCACTTTTAAAATATGCAATCCATGTAAACGAGACGACTAAAACAAAAATAATGAATCTTCCACAAAAAAAATGGATAAACAATGAAGGCAATAGATTTGATAAATAGAAGAAATACGATTTGGCATCAACTGAAACTATCTCCTACGGATGACTTTCTTAAGAAAGCATTTATTAAACTCAGAAATATTGTAACAAATAAGATAATATCCTTAAAGCGTCATTATCATCTTAAAATATTCACAGATTGTAAGAGAAATCCTAATAAAATGTGGTAATATATAACCTCACTATGTACTAATAAACAACGCGTTAACAGTTTGTCAAAAAAGTTGTTTACTTATTTAGGTGTACTATAATTAGTACTATTGGGTTACTACCCTAAAGAAATTGTAGATTATTTTAATGAATTCTTTGCAAATATCGGTGCAGAACTTGCTAATAAAATACCAAAAAAAAGTACTATAACAACCTAACACACATACTGCACAATAACTTTACAAAAACTCAGACACAAACAGTATCAATAATCGAAAAAACAGATTCTTATGAAATAACACAGATTATAAAAAAGTTTGACCCTAATACCGGCGCTGGTATCGATGGAATAAGTACAAAGACAATGAAATCTATTAATAATATTGCTAAAACATTAGCAAGTTGTATAAATAAATGCTTCAGTAATGGCTGTTTCCCAGACTCCTTGAAAATAGCAAAAGTTTACCCAATTTTTAAATTAGGTGATCGGGCCGATCCTAATAATTATAGGCCCATATTGGTTCTCTCTGCACTATCTAAAGTTTTTGAAAAAATATTACATTCGCGCTTAAACAACTCACTTGAGTCCATAAATTTCTTATACAAAAAACAATATGGCTTGCGCCCTCGTTCTAATACCGCAGATGCTGCTGATGACCTGGCAACGTCTATAAATCTGAATATTAATAAGAAAAAAGTATGCCTGGGTGAGGCATACTGGTCTTTTTGTTTGTCCAATGTAAGAGATACCACAATCACAGTATAGTTTGTACACACCCGGTACCTGTAGAGGAATTTTACATTTGACAGATGGTAATAATTGGCCAATCTTCTTCGGCGGCTTATAATATGTTTTAATAGAAGCTCGCTTTAAAATATAATCGATTTGTCGGTGAAAGCCCCATTAAAATATTAAATGCCCTCCATAGGTAGTGTATTCTGACAGTAGCAGCGACAACAGTCGCTCTCAACCACATTATTTGAAGGAAACCCAGGTCTTCTACCCGTTAAGGAGGCCAGCTATGTACAAACAGACAGCTGGACTATCATTAAGACTACATCTTTCAAATTTTTGATAATCAAAATTTTCGAGGTCCAAAAACTAGTGAATCTTAGACAACCTTATCCTCAGGATTCTATTGGCATGTTAGCACACGTACAACACTCGTGATATTATTGTCGATAAATATCGTCAACTAATACTATGACGTTCCAAAGAGGTCTCATAAATCCATAAGGATCCATTATAAAATTGTAAGGGTAACTTAGATCACGATGACGCTCTTAAATACGATAGATTAACTCTAAGATAAATCATGACCAAGTAAGTTGTGCCTAAAAAGATAACTATTGTATCCAAATTTTAAACAGTTTCATAAACACTACCGAACTTATAAGTAAAATGGCATAATATTGACACACGTTTAAAGACAGTAATCGGTTATCATCCTCATACATATTAGGTTTATATAGCTTATTTATGAGTAGTTTTACACAATATTCACTCATCTAATGAAGTAGAGACAGCTCTAGCATTTAGTAAGAGTTCTATTTTACCCAATCTATTGTAAATTCTACCGAATTATTATACCATTTAAAACTTATATCTCAATCCGGAAAGTTAGGTACGAACCTAACGAATCAAGTATAGTTAAATTGAAGAAACAATTTCGTCAAATCTTATATTAAGAAAAACTAGATCACGTTTATACTGGAAGTTCCACTTACGGATAATAGCACATACAATTATTTTAAAATGTATTCCTAGCCTATTTTCCTTGAGCCTAAAAACACAACCCTAGACGTATTTCCCAAATTTCCATACCTGTTGGCAAAGGTTGAAAAGTACCTGCGACATAGCTCCATGTCGTCCGCTCGCCGCTGGAGATCAGCTCCTGTGTACTGAGGATAACCGAGTTTTATATCCGGGACAAACTTAGGAGGAACAGCTAATGAAGTTCGCTAATAATCTTACTTATTGCAAACAGCATCCTATTCATATTGAAGACGTCAAGGTCCAGAAATTAAATACCGACAATTGAATCCTCTTCACCAAATTAAGAACAACAGTAACCAAACAATGTGATGAAGATTTAACCAAATATTCGGTATTTGGGACGTATCTTATCGCTGTCGACGAGCCTTGTGACCTAGACATCAACGGAATTCGGATTCGGCATCACCGGGTCTACGCAGAGAAGGGAGCAGCGGTGTCACCAATTCCGGTCATCAATCTACCCACGCTGCACTGGAATGCAACTCTAGCGCACGTACAGTTAACATGCGTGAAATTAATCTTGACGACATAAAATTCATGTCATTTGCATTGAAAATAGTGTTTGACAGTGTCATATCATCAAAGACAAAACCTAAATTCAGTGCTTTAGCCTATAGTACTTTATGTTTTGTAATCTTCATACTCTTGATGTTTCTATGTTATGTGTTTAGATGTAGGCTTTAAAATTTATAGACTGCACGAAAACATCGAAAATGCCAAAAGTATTGAATTCGATAATTTCTCTCTTAGGGAGGGAGGATTATGCATCCCCTCACCCTTCTGTATTGGACTAGAGAGGTTTGTTCAGCAATTTCGCAATATAGACATTTGAGCCTTTCTCACAGCCCTCAACCGTGAGAAAGCATAGTAGCTTTATGTTACTTTTCTGAGGAATCTGAACAAGCTGTTCCCAGGCTAATGGTATTATTAATTGTGAACTAATTTTAATTCATTATATTAATGTTCCATATCGGCACCACCTATGATTATTAATTTAATTAAAGCCTCGATATCGGCACTTAGTCTTTATTTAATTTTAAAAACATAATTTAGTGCTCCTGAAATTTTAGTACCTACTACAGTAAAGTCTGAATGTAAATGTGGCACATTTCACGTCAAGCGAAAATTTTAAGCTTGTGATACGTAAATTTAATTTATAGCTTGTAATGAATATTTAATAAAATAATAATATAATTTTAAGTCAACCACGTTCTTTTAACTGTAGGCGCGGCATTAAAGTAGACTCTATTGAGTTTAAGTTAGCCAAGAGACTGTCGAGATGTTTTGCGTAACTACTCGTAAAAACCGTCACTTCTTAAAACTCATCATCATCATCATTATCCTCATCATCATCATCAGCCTGTGATAGTCCACTGCTGGACATAGGCCTCCCCTAAACGTATCCCACCGCTTCAATGTGGGTTGGTAGGTGGACCGACTTTTTACATGCCCATCCGAACCATGGACCATCTTACTTTTCAGAACATTGTGCGATCGGCCCATATTGCCCTTTACCAACTAGGAAACAACAATGAAAATTTGTTAAGGCCCTGCAGGATTTGAACCCACGACCTCCGGTCTACTAAGATACTACTAGTTTACGGAGGCAGCTGGTTTCTTGAAACTAAAATATGTTATCGGCCTGAAAGAAGACGATGTCGGTTAATAATTTTAGTGACCCAGTAACATATTGTTGCAGCTATCGTAAAGTTTTAGTATCTTGATAAATGTGCTTAACATTTTTGTGGCTTCATTGAAAAAAACTATGTACTTCATTTTACTATTTGATAATAGCAGATGTTTTATCTTCATTACCCATAAAAATTATATTGTGGTCTAAAATATTGCCAAAAACATTGTTATATATATCAGGTTCTATTAATATCCTGTCATAAAGTTGAACTTTTTTTATTTTCATTTTGTATATAATTACTTCCTAATTTATGTGTTTCATTTATTTTTCAACTATTGTTATGGCTGTAGCTTGTTTGCTCACCTCGAGTTAAGCAAATCAATCAAAGATATCAATTGTAATAAAATCATACAAACACGTTTTTGTCTATGTTCCTCTCACCTTCTTCATATTATTACGTATGTTTTACACACAACCCTCAGCCATTGACTTAAGCTGTTATTGACAATGACGTTGGAAAGTCAAGCTGAGATTCCACTTTATTGTTTATTTGTTCTTCTTGCCTTTTTGTTTGTAGTATTACTATTGTGTTGCATACAATACTTGACATATTTCTTTTTATTAAAATCTATGTCAGGTTGTTGAACGAAACATCGGCTCTTGTATTGTTTTATCAACAGATAACTTTTTAAAATCGTTCTTGAGACCTTTATCTTTTCTTATTATTAATCAATGCCAAGTGGTCATGAGTCAATGAATTTGTAACTTTGTTGATGGTTTATAACAATAAAAAATTTTGTTTATATAATTACTTACAAAATTCGTTTAGGTATTCTTATGTATATTAAAAAGTGTAGATCTTTTATTATCAGTACTACAAAATACGTTTTAAGCGTAACATCTTTATTCTTTTATAGTCAAGCTATGAAAATAAAGTAGTAGGAAATTATACCAAAAGAGGTAGGTTTGGCCATTCTTGGAAATAAATTTTCAATTATTACAACATTTTTCATGGATTTTTTTTTTTGTTGAAAAACAGGATCAAAAACCTTCACTAGGAAAAACGTTGCATTGTTGCACTGGTTGTTTAGGGCAATATTTAGGCTGAATTGAAAAGATTTCTTTGATTCCAAAGATAAAATGTAGATGCAACGTCTTTGTGCTAACTGCGATAACCAACAATAATGTGATAATCCTTATAATGCGATTTATGTCTACAACAAAGTGCTAGGTTTCTGTGAAAAAAAAAAGCCTGTGTTAGTCCACTGCTAGACATAGGCCTACTTAGCTGCCTCCATTAGGAGGTTTCTTGAGGACAATAAAATGCCGAATGAAGATGCATCTCTGCTTAAACATTGTCTTACATCTGGCAACTTTTTGTTGAATGATCAATTCTACATGCAGATAGATGGCGTAGCAATGGGCTGACCAGTGTCTCCTATTATCGCTGATATCTTAATGGAGAACTTTGAAGAGACAGCCCTAAATACAGCCCCCATCCAGCGAAGATTCTATAATCGTGATGATATAGGAGAAGATATAGGTCGTGGGTTCAAATCCTGCGGGGTCTGAACAAATTTTCATTGTTGTTTCCTAGTTGGTAAAGGGCAATATGGGCCGATCGGACAATGTTCTGAAAAGTAAGATGGTCCATGGTTCGGATGGGCATGTAAAAAGTCGGTCCACCTACCAACCCACATTGAAGCGGTGGGATACGTTTAGGGGAGGCCTATGTCCAGCAGTGGACTATCACAGGCTGATGATGATGATGAGGATAATGATGATGATGATGAGTTTTAAGAAGTGACGGTTTTTACGAGTAGTAACGAAAAACATCTCTACAGTCTCTTGGCTAACTTAAACTCAATAGAGTGTAGTTTAATGCCGCGCCTAGAGTTTAAAGAACGTGGTTGACTTAAAATTATATTATTATTTTATTGAATATTCATTACAAGCTATAAATTAAATTTACGAATCAAAAGCTTAAAATTTTCGCTTGACGTGAAATGTGCCACATATTACATTCAGACTTTACTGTAGTAGGTAGTAAAATTTCGGGAGCACTAAATTATGTTTTTAAAAACTAAAATAAAAACTAATTGCCGATATCGAGGCTTTAATTAACTTAATAATCATAGGTGGTGCCGATATGGAGGCACTAAATATAATGAATTAAAATTAGTTCACAATTAATAATGCGCGCTGCATTAGCCTGGGAACGCTTGTTCAGATTCCTCAGAAAAGTAACATAAACGCTTACTATGCTTTCTCACAGTTGAGGGCTGTGAGAAAAGCTCAAATGTCTATATTGCGAAATTGCTGAACAAGCCCTCTCTAGTCCAATACAGAAGGGTGAGGGGGATGCATAACTAGGTATAAATACATAACCTGCCACGTGTTGCACGGCCAAGATTTTGATATATACCATTTTAATAAACAATTTAAGGGCTTAAGAGAAATGAAAGGAGAATATCAGTCATAAAGTTCACCATTTTTCACTATATAAATGTCATTCGTAAAAAAAACAGTGACCTCAATGAAAAAATTACGCTTAACGTATAAAAATTGATTGGATTAGGATTTTAAGTGGACAGACTAAATACGATTGATCAAAATATGCTTTCTGTTAATATCGTCCAAAAAATTATAGCAAAGATAGAGATATTAAAATCGATTAAAATGAGTTATTTATTAAATTAACTAGGGGTTTAAATGGTGATAAAAGTCAATGTGGAAGTTAGTCACCGTCAAAGCTAAAGCCAAACTGAATGTCTAATGATAGACACATTAATTATTATTTTATTTTCACATTATTAAATTACAATGAAAATACCTCATTAATTTTGTTATACATTATATTAGAATACACTTTGCGAACATCCCCTTCGATTCCACGCGTACGCAGCCGCGGGTCACAGCTAGTATACTTTAAAAAATATGATTTGGGTAAATACTTGACGATGATTTCAAGTATTTAAATAAATACTATTATAAATAATAATATTTTAAGTGAAATGTTCAATAAAAATATAGTTTAGGTAACGCTTTAATTAATTTATATAATTAATGTACCTTTGCATCCATGCAAACCATGCAAACAGCTCGTAATCAAAACGTAATGCATTCACAATTCGGAACCAACTGGACAAAAGCATACAAAGCTGGTCATGAATATTCAACAACATTGGCGCGGCGCGAGTAAAACTAGGCGATAGGTTATCGCTCAGGTACTCTTCATTGGTAACAAACATTTAAAAAGTAGAAATTGCGTCAAATAAAAATTATTAGGTACATAGTTCCCTTTTTTAAAAGTGGTAGGTTATCCCCTTTTACAGAGGGCCGTCTGGGGCGGTGCAACCATGGTGCCGCAAAGCAGCAATGTGACAACACTACCATGAAAGTTTGAATGTTGCCAGCGTATTCACTGGGTAAACGAGACTTAACATCATATGTCCCACGGTAGTCAGCGCGTTAATGACCGATTGCCGATGTTCGTGGGCGCCGGTGACCTTTTGCACCAGGTAGGCAATCTGCTCGTCTGCCTACGTAGGCAATTAAAAAAACCACCTCCAACTTCGGTTCAAAATTTTTTTTTTTAATTACAAGGAATAGTCATCATCATAATTGGCCTGTGTTAGTCCACTGCTGGACATAGGCCTCCTTTAAAGCACGCCTTCTCCATTAGGGGGTTTTGGACCGTATCCCACCTCGCTAGCCCAATGCGGGTTTGCTGGGTGGACCGACTTTTTATATGCCCATTCGACGCATGGATCCTCTAACTTTTCAGACAATTGGGTGATCGTCCCAAATTAACCTAACCAACTAGGAAACAACAATGAAACTTTTTTGAGTCCCCGCAGGATTCGAACCCACGACGTCCGGTTTCTAAAGCACATGCCCTTGCCACTAAGCTACGGAGGCTAAGCAAATTATAGTAAGTAATAATATACGATAGATAGAGAAAAGAAGAGGTGCTCGCAATTTTTTTTTTTAGTTTCTTGCTGTGTCGTTCATGTGGTAGAAAGTACGGACAGCTTTAAAGAAGCAGAGGACGGCCCAAGCTTAAGCTTAAATCTTTATATGTATTTAACTTTTATTATTGTAATAATATAAATAGTTTCAGTTACTACGGAAATGTATGGTCTAGGGTAGGTTGACTACTTGCCAATTGAAACAATAGAATCATCATTTAGTTATTTTATGTGTAGGGAATGTAAATTTAATTACTAAACAGATATAACATTTTCTTCAATGTAGGTAAACAGACACGATTGCCATTAAACGATTTGATTCAAGGCATTATCATTAAACTCAAGCCTTGACTGGCACAAAAAGACGTCTTAAAGAATGATCTTTTCTATTTTCTTTGATGATAGTTAATGAGCCCCATTCCCACGGCTCGGACAGTGGAGTACCAACTGGTAACATATAAGTATTGACTTTCGTTGTCGAAATTAAGTAATTATTAAAAGATAGTAAAATTTAACTATGTACCGTATAAACGCTAACTTAAGCTAAATTTAATAAGGACTTATTGCAAACAATGCACTATCACATAAACTAGTAGATTTCGTAATTCATAAATAAAATTATCAGTGATAACAACAAAAGCAAAGACATTTGCAGAAAGGACTAATATGAGCAGTTTTATCATGGAATGATCCACGGCTACTTAAGGACCATGCCGAACCCTTGTTATTCCTTCAGGCCAAAAACTTTCCGCCTGACTAATGAGTTGCTATAAAGTAGAGGCGGAAAGTCGGTAGTACCTCACAAAGGATGGTCGTTCTTCCACAATGATTTGATGTCATCAACCCTCACTATGGCTAATAGCTCTATGATTGACTAAGTTGTTGGTGGGGTCGAATACTTCCTATTTGCACAGATACATCGTAATGAATTGCATAATACATGTATCTTACTGTACTGGATTTAGACAAAACATGTTCTGGTTATTTAATTACTCGATGTATTTAATTATTTTTGTTTTAATAATAAATACAATAATAATTAAAAAGAATCAAGGAAATAATAGAAATAGTAATCTTTTTTATTTCATTGTACACACTACCCAATCTATTACACATTTCAGTCACTAACAACAAATAAACAAACTCACATTGGCATACATATCTCGGTCAACTAAATGAAGTTCAAGGACAGTAATGAAATACGGATAAAAAAAAAATTAAGTTCTATCCGCGAGCGCATATGAGTATGTTTTAAGAATAACCCATAATAACCATTTCAATGTAAAACATTGTTAACAATTGCAATAAAGCATATTCAAAGCTCATTAAAGATAATATAGTGTTAGTTTAAATACAAGTCAACACAAAATTTAATTTTAAAAATTGTGAGAAACATGTCATACAGGACACTTTAATAAAATGAATACCTTAAAAGATATTAAAAATTAAAAACGCGGTGGCCGAAATCGCTGGGTGGTTTCTTGCAGAGGGCACGTTGGCACCCCCGCTTATATTGGGCAAAATGGTTATATACAGTTTTCGGTAGGTCATATTTTTTGGTTCAAATTACATTTGTTTATTTATGATTTTAATTATACCATTATTTAAATTTACCTAAATTTTATAATAAGTACGTAAAAGTTTAATGTTTTGTTATATAGATATTTTATTATTGTCCTTGAAAACACGAGCAACTAGACCCATAACCCATTTAATCTATTGACTAAATAATTTCACAACTAGTTACACTACTACGTAAGTAGTCACCCATTACTTCCTAAACAAATAAATAGACGTGTAGAATTATGAACATCAACCCATTGTACAACTAAATGGTGCATAAAAGGGCCGCCTCCAAATTTTTGTTTCGGAACTTGCGAAAATGATTAAACCTTGCTAGAGTGGTTCAGGTGAAAAGACAATATTCCTACCTAAATATTCAGAAATAGGAAACGTTAAATATATGTGTTTGGATACTTAAAAGTACTTAGGCAACCTTGCTCCGCCCTGCCTTTACTAAAAACTGATAAAAAAAAAGAGAACTAAGCTAAACCGAATATACTCCTCGACTATTTAGATAATTTGTAAAGTTTGCATAGACAATGTGTATGTAATGATGTTTTGATTGGTATAATGCGATAATGTTAAAAATCTGACGGATAAAAAAAAGGCTATAGATTAAGCCTGGGAATAAACCGTAACGCATTATGAACTATTATATATATTATGCATACTAGGAGGCCCAGCCACACGTTGCTGTGGCTAAAGCTTTATGTTATCTTATAGTAAACAATTTAAGAGGAAAAGACCATCAGTTATAAGTATCACCATATTTTTTTATATAATTGCTTTTCGTAAATAAATATGGTGACCTTCATGTTCGATTTTCTTTTAACGTAAATCGAGTGATATTTTTATTGGACAAGAAAAAGCAAACGTTAACGCAAGTGTATAAAACGACTGGATTAGGACTTCAAAATCACCTAATGGTTTCCCTATTAAATTGTAGTTTTATTAAACATTTATATTTTAAATATAGCGCTATTAATTAAATTATAACAAAAGCCAGTCAACAATTATAAGATGTGATCGCAAGGCTTATAATTAAATAACTTGTTATAATGATATGCTATTTTCAATACTCCTATTATTTTTTGAGCGATATACATTATACATTTTACTTGAAGTCGTCGTTACGACTTTGCCCGTGTTAATATGAATAATTTTAATAGAATTGAGTTTTAAACTATCCTATTGAAGAAGTTTGACCATACTACACACATTACATCATCAGCCTGTTATAGTCCACTGCTGGACACGTGAACGTGAAACGTAAAATATATGTATATGTATAAAATATTGCTAAAAAGTAATATTATGATATTCTTCGACCAAAAACCTCGTACCGTGAAATTCACTGACGCGCAGTAAACTATATCTCAAGTGTCAGTGCGCGTTCTGCTCACGGGCCGTTTTACGCGCCACAAGCATAAAAGAGCAGGCCAATAAATTGGGAACGGAAAGGCGCCCTCTCGCTAAATCAATCAGCCAAAAAACCATCCGTCGCAGACCCACAGCAAATAGAAACGCCATAAAACGCAAAGTCCAAAGTCACGAATATGTAGACTTATGATCTCTGGTGAGTTATGGCCGAGTGTAAAAATGAGAAGCGCTTCCTGATACGCATTTTAGTGCAATAATATTAAAACATTGTTATGAGACATAATATATTCTTGCTGGTATAAATGTATGAACTAGCTCCAAACGATTCCAACAATAATTACCAACTGGTAATAATTGTTATAGACGATCGATACATTATATTGCTGATAAAACAGGGCAAGATTTTTAAACATTTAAATTGCCAATTACTAATGATTATTTTAAAGTTAAGGTATTCATGTAAATATATTAACAATCATTAAAAACAACAAATATTATGCAATCAATAACCAAATAATGATATATCACTTTTTGGTTATTGATATTTTAGACATTTTGTGACTTTTCTTCATGTTTATGCTATTTTATGTGGTGTGTGTGGTTCTATTTATATGGTCAAAAATTTTTTTTTTTTATTGCCAACGAAGGCAGACGAGCAGTCGGGCCACCTGATGGGAAGTGGTCACCGACGCCCATGGACATTAGCAATACCAGGGTATCACCAACGCGCTGCCTATCGTAAAGGACTCTCTTATACCTCGTTTAAAGGAAGACATGTCATAGCGCGAAGGAAAACTTTAGAGGGAGTTCATTCCAGAGTTTAATAGTGCGTGGCATGAATGATCTCTGGAAACGTAACGTATTTGTTGGCACGGTTTCCAGGTGGTATGGATGAACTCTAGTCCGGTGACGGAGAGTACGATAATAGAATGGGAGGTAGGTACAATATCAAACAGCTCCGCTGAGCACTCCGTTGAACAGGCGGTAGAACACACAGAGAGAGCCAATATCTCTCCGAAAACACGAGTTATCGCGTTTTTTTTCGAACTTTGCACATATTCACAAAGGAAAGAAAAAGTAACGCATGTAACATTAAAAATGTATTGTTAAATGGAAATGTATGTACAAATAATTAATAGACTAATAACCCATATTAGTGATGTAATAGCGTGAGTAACACACAGTCTAACTTTTGCCAACGCGACAAAGTCTTCCGCCAGCCATTCGTTTCCATTCTGGGGACGTTGAAAACTTTAATGTAATGGAAAACTTTACAAACATTCAACAATCCATTCTGGCACTTTAACTCTATGTCATGTTCCTCTGAGCTAGTGTTTCTTTGACTTTGCAGTTTCGCAGTAGTATGTTCTTTTTTTTTTAAATATCATTTGTACCTTAAAACAAGGGCAAGTGGCGACAAAGTTTTACAAAGGTAACTTGCGTGTAAGAAGCAAGGATTTGTCTAATATATTTTGATAAACTTATTACGTTTGTGTTTTATTCGTTTTCCTCAAAAGTGACAAAATAAGCGGAAATTTCATCTGATGATGATGGATAGCTTACAAGACGGTAAAAACTCTTATGAAACTGTTCTTTATGAATATATTAAAGTGAACTGACATCCTTGAACAATTGTTAAATGTCGTGACAACCGGGACCGCCGATTAAACTTTCATCCGTCGGATTAACTAATGATGATTAATTTTTAAACCATTGCGTAGTTTTTATTGCAGGCTTTGAGCGCAGCAATTGTGCAGTTCGTAACTTGTTATACGTACGTGCGTGTACGTGTGCGTGTGCGTGTACGTGTTATACGTACTACATGAGTACTTGTTAATGTAGTAAAAAAATATTTTTCTTCGGGAAATCTTGAATCTTTGTAGAAATACGACGACGTCAGAACTGTTAATGATTGATTGTGTTAAATGAGTAAAATTTTCATATTCATTAATATGGATCTTTTTTGTTTGTTGTCAAAATAATAATGTCTCTGTGTAATAGAGATGTATAGGTACGGAAGCTTTTTGAGAGCACGAAAATACAATCATTCCGATAAAATAAACAATTAAAACTGCAAGAGTTGATAGAATAATTTTGCATGATCAACTTCATATTTCTTTTAAAGTAAAACTTGTCGTTTGCGACGGCAGAGTTTGGAACAAGGAGCAATCAGCTAAAAATACCGTGCTTTTCACAAGGTATCCTATTTTTTCAAGAATTGATCCATGTAACTTAGTTAAATGCAATAAAGCGTGACCAAAATCTTTCTTGACATAAGTCGAGAAAGTACTTTTTTTTAAGGACCACACAAGGTCGTTGAAGAAAAACGTTAATTCGATATTTTTGACAGATGTTCATGTATTTTCTTAAAGGCCTCCCGAGGGATGGTATTTTAGGTAAATGTGATCTTATGAAATAACTCTAGTTTTATATATTGACATATTATGTTTGTAGTGTGTAATATTTAATGGGGTCTCAAATTTATTATACTAAAAAGGTTCAGCAAATATGGTATGGTAACCGATGATATAAAATCTTATGCCTAAAATCTTTACAAAAGGAAACTTGGCAAAGGCCAAGACATTTTTGTAATAAAAAAAGAAGTTTTTCCCGCGTGAATTACTAACATATAAATATAAATTTATCTTTATACTACTTATAAAAATTTAAATGACATGACCGTGTCATAAAATCTCAAAGTAATAATTACAATTATTTAAAGGTCAATCACAGGAAGGTTATCGCGGTCTTGTGAAACCCCCAACAGGTTATCGCTTTGTCGTAGCGGTGGGGCTCAGTACCTGCGGCTTGGGCTAGCCGTGGGGAAGCTAAGAGGAATCTGGCCGGCCTGAGGAGTGAGGCCAGCCATGGAGGAGCTGCTCCAAGCTGGCTGAAGAAGCCAGCTTTGGATACGCCTTAGATGGTGCAACGGACGGGGAAGAGGCAGTAGACGCGCTGCCATCCCTGTCCTCTGCGGCCAAGGAGGAGTCGGAGTCGGGGAAAGAGGAAGTGTCGGTATTCCGTGGGCCACTCTCCTTATCCTCGGCGAATCGGCGGGGCCGCACCGCTAATGCGGTGTGGAGGGGCCGTGGGAGGAGGGAACATTCAGCATGGTGTAGTCGATCTCTTCTTCTTCTGCAGCCGAAGTGTAGCTAGCTGCGGAGCTTAACACCCGGGCCGCCGCTGGGGGCTGGGAGTCTCATCCCTGCGTGGAAACTACTGGCTCCCATGGTCCCTGAGTAACAGAGTCCGGGGAGCCTGTTACCTGACTACAGGGACCGTGACAAAGGGCGCGATGGTTCCGACGCGCCCAGAGGGAGGCAGATGGCCGTAGGGCCGAGATGGGTCTGCTTTGGCGGCCAGCGCTGGTGGGGTCGTAGAAGACTGCAAAAAAGTTCCTGTAACTCAATTTCTAAGGCGCCAAGGAGGAACAACTTGGTGGTTTTAGTCGGTGCGAGTTCGACATAACCCACCTTCGCCCCCGCGAGGACGGGTATGCGTAGGCACTTTCCCACCATTTAATAAGAAAAACAATCTCTTGTGACTCAACCAGCACTGGCCGCCGGAGCAGTCCTGTCTGAGGCCAACAGCTTACTCAACTTAGTGATTACTCAGATAAAAAATCATTTTTTGGGGGTTGTAGTTTTCCTATCATTTAACTTTTTGTGACGTGGACGTATGTATTTCTTCACTTTAAAAACCAATTCATTGACAGTAGCCGATAATAAATAAGAACATTTCTATAAAAGTTTCACAAGCTTCTAGCAGTTTCTAGTCTGGATACTGGCCGGTTATGCAAAGCGTGTGCCCCTGTTCACAAATGGCATCGAAGCAAAAAGCTGAACAGCCAGCTATGGGAGCGATCAGTTTTAAATTGACCAACGAAATTAAGTTGGCGAGCAGCTTATAATGCGACCGCAACATATTAATACGTAGCATGTAAATGTTATGAGAAACAAAGATACGTTGAGCAACCCGTCCATCTGCACGATGGCAACGATTTAGTTTTAGATTTATTCAATACATATAAAAATATATATAACCACCCTACACAAGAGATAAACCTAAGGCTAAGAAACGTTTTTACGATCCTAAGTCTTTTTAAACGTCTTAAAAAGTTACTAAAACTGTTTTAAGTTACAATAAACAGCAGAAATCTATTGTTTGATATTACTTTAAAGTTTATAAGCAGAGCAAAAATAACACCTATTATAAACAAAACTGCAAAGGAGGCATAGGCAAGGAATAAATTATCTATCATCAAAAGTACATATAAAAATCAAAAATGTATAAAAAAACTTGAGGAACCTAATTTGACGTAATTAATTGCTTTGGTGCTAATCTTTTGAACTGAATGGGTAATTTAAAAGAACCATTATCTGGAGACCTAATAGAAATTATTTTGTCAGCAAAACAATATAACGTGGAGGTACCTTAACAAGATGTCTTAAAACAACTACGTAGTAATCTATCACGCTATAGAAAAAATATAATATAATACAACAAAACTTTCGTCAGCCAATTAAAAGAACAGATATTTAATTTTGTTTGTTTTTCAGGCCACGAAAATGGTGTGGAATCTATTCAGATAAAACACAAATTGATTGTGCGTCAGATATCGGAAACAAAAACAGAAAAAGCCTATCCATACGGGACACCGTAACGCTCCCCACAAGCCGTTTGCATACTGGAATATGAAATGGAAAATTAACGTTTGTGCCTTGTAGAAGCGAATAAATATTTTTTGTTGAATAATTAAATAATGAAATAATGAAGTTTCTGAGGCCAAAATGTTTTAAATGACAAGAAGGTATTTTTTGACCTCAGGTATTTTATATAGGCCTATCGGCCCTTTCCTGCGATAATAATTATTGCTATTCATTTATGACGAATGCATTATTCATTTCAAATTTCGGCCAATATTCGGCCAAATAATAAATAAAATGCTTATTTCTTTTGTCTACGCGAATACTACTCATTATTGAATAAAAGGCCTTTAACGGTCCACATCTCATTACCACGGCCATTAGAAAGTGTTCGGAATGTCGGGAATTTAAATATGTAAAATAAACGCGATTAAATCCGTAAAAAGTCATTATATAAAATAAAGAAAATGCTGTCAATGAGAGTACAGGTTAACCGTTATTTAAGTTAGCGGTAAGACAACCTTTTCTAATAACAAGCACTAACGAAGAAATTAATCAAAACCAGATAACTTGACAATTGCAGTTTTAAGCCAAATTTGTTTTAATAACAGTTCAGTAAAACATAAATACCAGTTTTCATAAATAGTCTTAGATAAGTTTTAAATATAATAAGCAATATGTGCTCTTGTAAAAAAAGAGAAGATAATTTGTTTTAAGTGTAAAAAGGATAACTTTATGTTCTATACTCTACTAACTGGGAGTCACAGGAAATGAAAAAATATCCATACACATGTAGCTAAGTTAAAAACAACAAAAAAATTGATAAAAGATTTTTCGGTCAAAAATTATTTAAGCATGACAGATCCGCCGCTCGCATTACACTTTTAATGTATTTAACATTTCAGCGAGCAAACAGCCCCGCTGGGACTTTGGACCCTACGTTAAATGTAATCACACCCCGCGGGAACATCACCTGAATTTGATGAGGTACCTAGTGGGTCAATCGCCGCTTTTCTTGAGACAAATTAAAACATACGTAATTCGTGTAGACCAAAAACTAAAATAAGGAAGTCATATGTCTATCTACTAACCGTTTAACCTATTAGTAATGTATTTTAAACCAAAATACATATTACGAAGAAAATAGATAAATTTGATATGATCTATCAGATATAATATTGTTTCTCACATACAGGATTGACCTTACTTTGTAACGTATTTAGAAACTTTTTAATTTAAAATTTATATTAAAGTTAAGGGCTTGCTAAAAAAAAAAATAATCAAATAGTACAGGGGGTTTCCCGTGGCAATAACATCATAATTGTATAATTTTTTACAAGGGAAGTAGAAAAAGAACTGAAATTAACTTTGAACTCGTCTAAATACAATTCAAAAAAATATAAAATTAAAATGGTTATTGTGCTTTATTCTTAAAACGTGGAAACAATTACGTAAAACATTCTTTATGTCTATCTTTTACGGTTTTGGCAGCGTTTGTATTTAATCGCCAATGGGATGCCAATGGGATGGGACCAATGGGAAGCTAATATCTATCATTTAAAAAAGGAGGGCAACCCTAAGTGTCAAGGAACGCACACGTTTTGATTTGTATAATATTTAATTAAATAATTTTCTACATATTAAACTGAATATAAAGTTTAGTATTCACTTAAATTAGTGCAATATAAGTCTGTTATAAGTATTTACAAAATTGTGCAAAATCAACTCAAGCATAACTCTACAAGAGTTTTGACTACGTGTACTACTTCAAAACATCTGTACTATTCAACACAACCGAGGCGAGTATCGTTGTATTTGTTACATACAAAGCTTTAAAATAATCGTAGATATTAGCATTTATTAGCATTTATTGTCACATACATTATACTTCTCACATATGTGAGTAACGTCTATCCACACACTTCCAGCTTGTTGATATTGCTTTGTGACAATCAGTGAAAGTGAAGTTAATACAACCATTTGCCGCAGACACGCTTCTCTCACGTTACCATATCAGTGATCTTTATTAACATATTAAGCTTTAGTCTTTGCTATCTTAGTGCTCAGGTGCTTTGCATATGTTTCAGCAAATAATACTCATCGTTCCTCAAATGATGACCGCAAGGCTCTGCACGCGATCAAGAGGCTCAACTGAAAACAGCACTGAAAGAACAGAGGCATCAAAAGGCTTTGCTCTCAATTGCTACAGGAGAGAGAGGATAGTGAAGAAGAAATCAGATTAGAAACCTTCACACCCAGTACATGGATACTGTAGCCCAAAATGACAAACTACAGGTAACTTGACAAATTTTGATCAATGTAGTGTAGTCCATACTCAGGCATTAGATAGAATAACCTCATTTAGAACAGGAGTTAAGTGACGTACAGGCTTCTTAAACAGTTAGGCCATTATAATAAAGATGTCACAACAAAACAAAGCCTGCATGATGAGCTAATGGGACCTAGCTCCAGACTGGTTGTGTGGGTTTGGCTCATACAATAGATTTAACAGCGGATGATTCAATATGTATTGATAAAAATAGCCAATCAAAACTGAGTCAAAATAATAAGTGACAAAAAAGTTTGTAAATTTATTAGAAAAAATTCATGCACACAAAAACAAAACATAAAATGCTATTATTAAAAAAAATAAAAGCTGGGATCTAAATTAACATTGAAAAACATAAATTTAGTAAATAGTAGAATCACAAATTCAGAAAAAATAATTACAAGATATTATTACAATTTAGAACAGTCATTGAGAACTTGTCGTTGAAATATGAATTGTCAAAAAGAAATACAGGATTACATTGCATTAAATAATTTAGTAGACAGTAGTAAATTTAATGCAGAAAGATTTACTCTCTTGTGATGGTCATTTTAATCTCAAATTGCATTTGTAATTCAGGCAACTTAATAGAAACTGAGTCACTGAATATGATCCAGTAGCACAGCCAAAGTTGTTCAGACAAGAAAAATAGTGTCGATCAACATAAACAAACATTAGTGTTTAGTGACAGCATTGGTAAAGGTATTGGTGCAAACTTAAATAAGCTCCTTACTAGTAGTAGTACTGTTTAAATCACTGACCAGGGGCTCCAATACATAAAATAATTGAAATGACTAAAACTAAATGAACAGTGACACAACCTTATAATGATAGGAATAACTCAAATTGAAAACATGATTTGATTTACAGTTTATCCAATTGTCAACCTTAAGTTAAAAGATTAGTGTGGTTCTACACACTGTGTCCATTAATGAAAAACTCAATAATGAAAAATATTTAAACTAATCAGTTTTACATCATTAGACATGAGATCAAAATGTGACATTTTCAATTGTTTGACATTAATAAATTCATAAGTAACTTATTTTGACTCGACACTATTTATCTGCCAAAGAAAATTAATGACAAATAGTACATTGTTGGATATAACATTATTAGTGACAATGCAGTTTTAATAGATTTCTATTATACTGAGGATAATGCTTTTAGAATAACAACAGAGAACACAATATCTAATTGTATAAATATTTTTATCGAAATATAAATCGGTTCTCTGGCAAAGTACTAGATATAGAATTATACAGAAAAGATATGTAGATGTTTGCTTCACTGAGACATGGCTTAAAAATGTGTCATTTAGCTTAAAAACTATTCAGTTGCCAGTATATTCAACCGAGTAACTGCTATTGGAGGTGGATGCCTATATTACACAAAATTGTTTTAAATTTAAAGAAAGGAAGGACATCAGTATACTCGGTTGAACGACAAGTGAGATTGCTTGTGCAGAAAGTGAACAGTACATATTTTTATGTGTGTATAGACCTCTCTGGTGATGTGGACATTTTTATAATATTATGGAGGATACTCTAAGAAAAATTATTAATTCAAAGCAAATTGTTGTATGTGGAGACTTTAATATAGACATTCTAACTGATTCACCGCACACATTGCAGTTTTAACTCTATTTAAAAGCTTCAACCTTCAATGTGTTTTTAATGAACCTACTAGATTAAACCATCTTGTGCCTCTTGTATTGATAATGTGTTTGTAAATTGCAAAGTTATAGATCAGCTGTCTTAGTGGTATTCGTTCAGATCATAAAGCTTTAAAAATACAGATCCCTTTAAGTACTCCTATAAGTAACTTTCCTATCTTGTATAGACCTATTACCAGGAACAGAATTAAACAATTTAAGTATAATGTAAAAGCTAAGCTTCCAAACCTAAAATTGACTTTGATCCTGATAAAGACTTTGAGCATTGTCAATATTATTTCCAGTGAATACAATGCTGTTTTTACTAAGAAAGTTATTACAAGTAATAAAAACTGAATTTCAGTGATCATTACTATGGAATTAGGCAGCAGGGATTATTTATATTTATTGTACGATCAAAATCATTAACATCTAATGTAAAATTCATAACTATGTGAGAATGTATCAAAATATTTAAACAAGTTTGTTTGATGGCTAAGGTAATGCATTTAAATCATATAAATAAAGTCATCCTCTAATAAAATCAAGACTACCTGGCAAGTTATTAATACGAAACAGGTAGAAACACAAACAGAGGAATGACCTAGAACTAAATGTACAGGGTAAAACTGTTAAGCTTGAAGGCTGAGGTAGCTAATGAGTTCCAAAATACTTTACAAACATAGCTCATGAAACTACAAAACACTCTAAATTTAGTTCTGATACAGCCGTTTCACACCTAAAATTATTGGATAGACAATGTTTCCCTGATTTTAATTTTTGTAATGTTAGCCTATAGATATAGTGAAGGCGTTTAATAAAATAAATAAAAAGAAAACAGAAGACTTAGGTTTATCAACATGGCACAAATTTAATAATTCAAGATATATCCCCATATTGGCATAATATATATGCATCTATAAGTACCAGATTCCACAGTTAATGAAATTCATAAAATAGTACCAGTTTTAAATCGGGTTGTATGTTAATATTGAAAATTATAGACCAATCTCTATACTGCCAGCACTTAGAAAATTTTTGAAAAATTATGTTAGAACAACTTTAGTACACTTTATAAACATGATATTTTAAGTGATCACCAATTTGGTTTACCAGAGTAGGTCAACAGTAAATGTTGGTATAAAGTTGGTCCTCATGTTCTACGGGCATGGGAGGATCGCTGCGATTCAATTGAATCTTCTGTGATCTTTCCAAGGCCTTCGACGTGTGGACCATGACATATTAATCAATAAGCTAAAGTATTACGTGTACGCGGGTTTGGTCTGATTTTCATCTTCACCTACGCAATAGAAAACAATATGTAAACGTAAATGACACTCTGTCATCTAACTCCCTTTGTGCGGATGGGTGTTCCCAAGGATCAATTTTGGGACCTTTTCTGTTCCTGGTCTATATAATGACTTGCCTCTGGTAGTGGAGAGGCTGTCCGAGTTGTCCTTTTGCAGATGACACCTCTCTACTGCTAAGGGTAAAAAGAAATGACCATAACGTTGAGATAGCAAATAGGGCAATTGATATTGTGTCAAACTGGTTTTGCGTCCAATAACTTAGTACTTAACGCGAACAAAACTAAATGCTTACGTTTTACTCTTTGTAAGTTGCCAGATTTTCAAAATATTAAAGTTGACAATGAGGTCATTCTTTACGTAAGCTCTACTACATTTCTTGGATTTTCTATTGATTCAAGATGCAGTGGGAGCTCATATTGACAAACTCTCAAGAAGCTAAGTTCAGCAATCTTGCCATACGCAAGATTAGGCAGCTAACTGACGAGGCAACTGCAAAACTAGTTTATTACGCGTACTTTCACAGCCTTATGTCCTATGGATTATTATTATGGGATCTGCACTGGTTTGAACACAATATTTATACTACAAAAACAGGCTGTTAGGGCAATCTACAATCTGGGTTCACGGGAATCTTTACGTAATGTTTTTAATAAAACTGAAATTTAACTTTACCCTCGCTATACATATTTGAAAATATTATGTACGCGTCAAAATGTTCATATGTTTGCTAAAAGATATTAGGCCGCGCAGGGTCGAATTGAGCCCTAGAGCTACCCAGATTTAGACTGACCCGAACCAAAAATCTTTCATGTTCATCAATAATAGTATAAGAATGATAATAAATTAAATGCCTGCCAAACGCAACTGATTGATTCGAGCTTTCGTAAAGTTGTCAAAACAACGCTTATAGAAAAAGCTTACTATTCTGTAATAAATTATATTGAGGACCAAGATGTGTGGAAATAGTTTATATTCTGCGCTTGTAAACTCTGGTAACTTAAAAAAAAAAATGTATTGGTCAAATTTTGTAAATACAATATTTAAAAAAAAAGGCTGCAGAGTTTCTTGCCGGTTCTCTCTCTGGACGGGTCTGAGTTTGTGAACCGGTGGTAAATGGATAATTTTTGACGTTCATAAGTGCTCAGTAGAGCCTGAATTGAATAAATGATTTTGACTTTGACTTTGAATGAACGGAATCGGACGGAAAGCGGAGTAACGAGGTAACATATATAAAAAAAAATAAAAAAACATACCTTCATCTTTTGGGAAGTCGTTCAAAAATGCGCATGGTTAGTGACATATTCTGTTGAGGCTATTAACATCGTGAGACCCAATAATTGATTGATCACCGTGCATATAACACACACTGTAATAGTACTGCGTTTGTTGTATTAACATAAAGAAATCAAACCTAAGAAAAATAAATTCCTTATAATTTTAATATATATGAAATAAAACATTAATTTTTAATTGTGTTTTTATGTGACAGGGAGTCCAATCAATCAATACACTATTGAGATGTAAGAATCCAAATCGGACAATCGCTTCGACATTACATGTTTCTGTATAAGCAACTCACATGATACTTCATAAAATAAACTAATATGACGCTCATTTTGAACACAAAAACGTAGGTTTTTATTCTCAGCAACATAAAAAACAATGTGTTCTAAATTTAATTTCAAAGCTTAATTTTACATTGTCATTAATTTTTCTGGCGCAAAAGTAATAAACGTAAAACATATTTATATCGCCTCTGTAATTACGTTTGCAGCTGCTATTAAATTAACAATATTACAAGTTTATTTGTTCAACGTCTTTTGTGACTGAATTATATATTTGTACCGCATAAAAATGTTCGAAAGTGATAAAAATATATTTTCATTTAAATTACTTAGTCGTGACTTTAGGGTCATCATAATCATCAGCCTTTGATAGTCCACTGCTGGACATAGGCCTCCCATAATACACCCCTATCCACTAGGGGGTTTTGGACCGAATCCCACCATGTTGGTCCAACGCGGGTTGGTGGGTGGACCGACTTTTTACATGCCCATCCGACGCATGATCATCTTACTTTTCAGACAAATGGGTGATCGGCCCATAGTGTCCTAACCAACTATGAAAATTTATTGAGATGTTTCTCTTTTTTTTTGCTTACAAACCAGATTCCAATATTATTTTTAACACTTAAAGTTCTACGGCGATGTTATAACTATATATATAAATAATAAACTCATTTTACAAAATCCAACAGCGAACATGAGTATATGATTTGTTTTTAAATGAGTTATACCTACCTAATTTCAGGAGATATAAAATTACCCAGTTGTTTTCTAACAACTGGATAAAAAAGTATACGTTATTTTTACACATCTTAAATAAGCACAAAATCCAATAGCCTTTCTTGGATTTTCTTTTAAGTCGAATTCTCATAGTTCATTTATAATAATTTTAATATTATTATCATTAATTAAAGCTATGAGATTTCACACTTTAAGACATTTTACATACAAAAAATATACCCGTGTTCGTTTTTGGGTACTTATCTAACTTATAACTGTAATAGTACTGAGTTTGTTGTATTAACATAACAATTATGTACCTTCGATGAATACGTTGTATTTATATACTGGTAATTAATGCTATTTCTATATAAATATATAGTTAATAATGTTTACATAAAAGTAGCATTAACATTAATTTTATTTAAAATTTGCAATAATTTCCACAATTTAAACCATTAACTTTAAAATTTGCACTTGGGAAGAACAGACTTATTTTCAACATAAAAGAAGTATTAGCTTACATTTTAATTAACTAATAAAACTGCATGAATATAATAGTGACTAGAGAGCAGACCGACAGTAAGAATATTATTAAAAATATATAAGGTGAACTTTAAAAGGATCTTAGGCATAGCATATATATGAGACATATTTAATCATTTTACGATGGTGTTAAGTCATTTGTATAACATGCCCGAAAAAGACTAGTACCATTATAAATCAAATCTTTATTCACATAGAAAATAAAATACGCCAAAATAAGCTTGTTTTAGAAATAAGCTAAATGTACACACTGACAGACTTTTCATGTAGAATAGCTTTCGTAAACTAGCGACGTGGCCTAATAAGCCGGGAACAATTTATCTAAAGCTTATTACGCGAGTTACACTCACGCAATTCGATATTTAGGAATGGATACAGCCGCTATAAGTGGTAATTTATTCCGCAATTGTAGGGGAAGGTTTGTGTAATACGGTAATCAGTCAGTTTGTGTCATTAGTCTGAAGAAACAGGGTTTTATTAGAAAAGTTCGAAGCATCGAAGCATGTGCAAACACAGGTGCACTCTTGTCCCTTCAACTCTTTTAGTCTTATGTAAAAGAAACCCGACACGGACACGGAAATATGGCGCAGGACCATCGTTTTACAAGCCTATCCGATATACTTTTATATTTATGGATAGTCTGTCATGCACAAGCCGATATTTAGCCCGCAGTGTCCTGCTACCTACTAGGAAACAACAATGAAAAGTTACGGTTCCTAAAGCGCAAGCCCACTAGCTACGGAAGAAGTTTGGAAATACATGTATACATATCAAATATAATTATAGTCATATAAAAAATATAATTACGTTTCTATTAATGCATAGCGAGTATGAGAACAACCACATTGCCTTTAAGCGCCTTTAGTTTGCCAGTGGACGAATAGTTGTTTGCATTATCTCTTTATGTTAATTGACTGAAGTTTCAATAATTTTATAGTTAATATTTATATTTTTAACCTTTTATTTTTTTATTAAGTAAAAAAAAATTCGATTGTCAATTTTATATCAGATGACGAATTTTCCTACAATGAATTTGACCATTCCATAGGAAACAGCTGGCAGGAAAATGTGGCCGTGATAACAATTTAATGAAATGAGACAGAGCCAAGAGCTGTGGTCAGTAAAAGGACATCAACGCCAGCGCGGCGTTAGCAATTAAATAGAGCGATTAAACATATAAAATAACGTTTGAGCTTTACGACCACTGATTGGCCCTACAAGGGATTAGATAACGGTTTCACGAATACTAATAGTCAAATTTTTAATAATTCAAATTCTTATTAAAACTATTTTATGATAACTACTAACTAACAACTAGAGTTAAAATTAGAGCTTCTACTTTAACTTTATAATGTCTAACTTCCCGAAAACTTTATATGAGCTCTTGTAACAACAATGAATCTATCAAATGTATGGAATTATACTCAGGTATAACCGGAATGTAATTAATATTAACAGTAAGATGACAACTTTTTTTTATTTTATCGTCACCGAAGGGCCACCTGGTGATATGTGGTCACTGAAGCCCATTGATATCTGCAATACCAGAGGTATCACCAATGCGCTGCCTACGTGAGACATGGAATGTTACGTCTCGTTTACCCGCTACATACGCTAGCTACATGGGGCTTCAAAACATAACACAGCCGTATTATACAGACTGCTGCTTTGCGGCAGAAATAGGCACCGCGGTGTAAAGGGGGACCTACCACCAATAAGTGATGTAGAAGCTACAGTGGATTTGTAAGTAATTATTTTACATTAATTTAAGTTATGATTGATTTGTAGCATTGACACATTGACTTATACAATAAAACCTCCCTATTCACGGAAGATAGATTCCGTAAATATGCCATGAACACAGAAATTGTAAGTACGGAATGGTAGTTTATAAGGGTTTATTTTTATTCAATAAACTTAATGCACAAAAAAGTGCTTACCGCCAAAAGGTAATTTTTACTGTGAGAACAATCAGTAGGTGCACAAATATGGTTTAAAAGAAAGGGGATAAGACTAATAAGTATTTTTTGTCATACATGCTAAAAAAAAAGAAAATCATATATGAAAAATGCGTTAAAAGTGACATTTTTTATTGTTAGTTACCTATTAAAAGTTTTAATGTATATGGAAATTACCTCTAAAAACATACATTTAACGATCTACTTGCATAGTTATTAAAAAACAAAGAAGTAACGTTGCGTAAGTAAGTAAACAAAAAAATAAGCATAAATAAACAAAAACCGTAAGAAATAATGAATAACGAAAATTTACAGTAGGTTCAATCGTAAATATATTTCCTTTATGTAGAATACCACATAACTTTTATTTAATTTAGCACACATGTTAAACCATTCTTTTTACATTTAATAACGGCATTTTCAAGTTGCCTTTCCGTTTATAATCATGGTAATTAATTATTTTTAAATTAACTAACTAATTGATTAACTAAACTAAATAATATATAATATAAATCAATGACTAATTAAAATTTATTATTACTTTACGTATTTCACGAAATTAGTTTTTTCTGTCCCAATTCTTCTATTAACAACGAATAGTAAGTATACAACTTACTATTAAAAAAGCGACATCTATTTTACTATAAACATATCCCAATTAATAGATACCGCTAACTGTCAAAATCGTTCAAGCTAACAGTTTTTTATCGAATTCGTTTTGGTTTCTAATTAAACGAGCAGGCTCACCTGATGGTGCTTAAGTGATTACCGCCGCCTATGATCAAGAGGAACTGCAATTGAGTTGCCGGTCTTTTAGAAAGGAGTAGGTTAGTTAAGAGTCTAACACGGGAAACATATATATTAAGATATATATACAAGTAAATGAATAAAAAATGACGAAAGACGGATAAGGCACATATTTTGTTTAAAGGAAAGAGCTTTTAAACAAAATAAGTGCCTTATCCTTCTTTCGAGTCGTTGAAGAAATGCCTTAGTTTACAAAAAGAAATAACATTTAATAAATATAATGTCTATAAGAAACATATTGCGAAATAAACAAATAAATTAACATTTTTTTTTTCAATTTGACACATAAGTGTAGCAACGAGTGAATATCAGCGCGCTTTTGTATGTTTAGTCAAGCCGAAACATAAAACCTTGAGGTCCAAATACATTTGGCAAGATGCCAATGCGACCGACTTAAGATCGAGATTAGAGTACTATAAAGCTGTTAAAAGACACAATAAAGATACCCATGTGTAAGCGTTCGAAGAATTTACTACGGAATTAGAGATAAGGTTGCAAGAAATGTAGAAATAAATATTTAAAGTAGCCTTTAAGCCTTTTTGACAAACTGAATCTCTGCATGCTGTGTTTAGCCCATACTTAAGACACAATCTCTTAGAAATACATTACAATCACTTTTATAGCACAACAGATAAATACTAAAGCCCTAGGACAACAATATTCTGCAGGGTCCTTAATTATTTGGTGCTGTCTGCCGCGCTCTTACCTTCTTATCGCGACCATGTTGTTTGTCATAATTATAAGTAAAAACCTTATTGTTTTATATGTCAAGCACAACATTTTTTCATAGAACTTTATATAATCTCTGAATTTCAGTCAAACTTTATCGTATGAGTATTCAAATCACGCCAAAACTTAAACCAAAACTCGTAATACTTTTGGATAATGTTTCTGCACTTAAAACTGCATGCTATCATTTCACTTTACTTAAACAAAAGTTACAGAATTACAACATACTTATTTATTTCAAATTAAAAGTTGTCAATTTCACTGGACTGCATTTAATTCTACTCCCATATCCGTAACAGGCTCGAAAGTAACTTTTTATCCAATAATTTTAATCGCATCAATATTAACCGCACTACATATAGTAAGTAACATTTAAATTTATTATGTAACTGAGCCCATGTACAAATTCGTTGACCAACGATTCGGTGATTTCCAAGCGACCAGGTAACTAGGAAAATCTGGCTGCTATCTGCATACGTATCCACGTTACCCTCGACTTGCGTCAACAGCTCCTGTTCTTGTTACTTGTGGTTAACACAAACGTAACCCCAAGATACAAACAACAGTTAGCATAGGCTAACTACTTATTATTTACTACAGCCACATTGTCGTTTTGTAATATTTGGCTCCAATCCAGGTTGTGTAACTAAATAATGAGCCGCTCATTTTGCTTGCTACGTCCAAGGTGCTTCCTCGGAATGCAGTTTCGCTTTATTACCATTGAGAGACCGTCCGCAGGTCTGCGATACTTGCGTAACTTACGAGCGAAAGTGGAAGCCAACGCTCGTGGCAGACCGGTTGGTGGAGCACGAGTTTATTTATTATATTTATTAAAAAAACAATGGTAATCACAAGTAACCAATTTAATGTACATGCATTATATTTAGGAAAACTAAAATAACTGCTTTTAGTTTAGTTGATATGATAAAACGAACACAATAAATTAATTTTAGTCAAAGGATTACTGGAATAAGAGGAAAATGCTTAATATTATTTTAGATAGTGTTGTTTTTAGGCGAGACTAAATTTAACATTACTAAATACACAAGCCAGTCTTAACAGGAAAATATTATTAATTGCGGAATACAGGAGGAAACAAGTAAGGCCTTATAAATATTATATGTTGAGACTGTGAAATCATCATCATCATCAACATCATCATCATCATCATCATCATTATCATCATCAACAGCCTTTGATAGTCCACTGCTGGACATAGGCCTCCCCTAAAACCCCCTAAAGGATAGGGCATTAGGGGATTTTTTGGACCGTATCCCACCACGCTGGTCCAATGCAGGTTGGTGGGTGGACCGCCTTTTTACATGCCCATCTGACGCATGGATCATCTTACTTTTCAGACAACTGGGTGATCGGCCCAAACTGTCCTAACCAACTGGGAAACAAAAACGAAAATTTGTTGAGTCCCCGCAGGATTCGAACCCACGACCGGTTTTTAAAGCAAACGCCAATACCACTAGGCTACGGAGGCAGTTGTGTACTGTGAAATATGTGATGGCTATTTAACATTAAGTTTATAGAAGTGAAATTATTCTAATTTAAGTATTCTTTAATGAAGAGTAATATTTAATTTTTTGGACATTTTTTTAGTTTTTTGTTACACCCAACAAAAAAAACACTATTACAAGTATGATAGTTACGAGGTTATATATATACAAGTTAAATGTCACTTCAGGTAAAGGTATAAATATTAATCAATAAGATATCAGTGCTCTAATTTTATAAAAGAAATTAAAAACTCGTAAGTAACAAAATAATAAGTTAAAACAAAGAGTGTTGGTAAGAAAAAATAAAAACTTTACAAGACAAAACGTACTAAGCAAAACAATTTACTTCCATAAATTGCTATAGCGTGGTTATGTATTAAATTGTAAGCAATTAACATTATGATTTAGGAATACGATGTTCGCGTTAAATAAATGTCATATAACAGTTTCAGAACCCCGGGTCACAAGAAAACTGCACACAATGGCATTGCCTATGCTATTAATCATTTGTTACCTTAAATAGTGTACCACTAGTTAGCATAGGTAGACTCTATTGACATAGGATCTCTATAGACTCTTTAATAACATGAAACGCGTCACGGTCCGTTTGTCAACCTCCACACGACACCCGTGGGCGTCAAGTCGTCACGTGTTGCGTGCACTTAGCCCGAAGCTACGTGACGCCCGAGGTTTGAGTGAAGGCGGCAATACATAAAAATGTTTACGTCATGTAAAAATTTAACGCTTGATTCATCTCATATGTATTTGGATATTGATTAGATTTCCTCTGTTTCACCACTTCTACTGCAATTGTTAAAAAGGGTAATTCGTGAATATTACTATTCACAGCTATTATACATTTATGACAACGATTGTGTTATATTATTCTAGTATTTTTATTTCTTATTAAATATCTGTGTCAACCCTTGGTTAAAGATATAAATAAATTTGATGTGATACTTACGATGATTTAAATATTATATTTTTTAATTTCTTTCGATCGATTGTTTTTGTACAATTATTTGAGTGTACACTTAGTCACTAAGTTTTTTATATATTATTATAACCGTTAATTGTAACATCTGCAGGCAAATTATATAAATACACATTGGCTAACAACAAGATTGATTTTTAATAGTAATACCACTAAATCCATATCTTTCGTGGAATGCGGGTGTTTAAGCGGTGTCTGACATCAATTCACATCCGATCTTTCGGAAGTGTTTTTTTATAAGCTATACTTTTGTATATACTGCTGCCTTTTCTAAACTTAAATTTTAATCGATGTATGCATTTTGAATAAGTTTATTCTTTCTCATTTTCTATTCTCTCTCGGAGGCGGTACGCAAAGTAATGGTGTACAAATTGGGTCAACAATTTTGTCAACAAGACGAAACATGGCTCATATGAACAGCATATTGGTATTGGCACGCCTGGTGTAGCCAATGTTCGTGGGCGTCTTCTTTCCATGTACATTCGTTGGCAATATAAAAACATATGTTTACTCTACTATAAAAGTCCAGGGGTGACCTAGAGAATACTGTAAAAAGTTATTGGCTCTTAAAAGTGTAAAAATTTTTAAAAAATTCTTTTGAATTTATACGCACAGTTAACTAAAGCTCCGTAAACAAAACAAAGTAAGATATTAAAATTAGTTCATTATACTAATGAGCGGTTTTAAATTGAACCGTTTAATACGGACAATAAAACAACCGGGATAAAAGCCTTCGACAACGTTCGGGTTTAATTTAAAGCGCTATTCATTTCACAGCAAACGTTTATGATTCGATTAATTAATGCAACGATAGCTTATATCGCTTTAATACGTTGCGACAAAAGTTCAAGTGTCAATCTTTTTAAGTGCTATAAATGCATGGAGTGCATAATAACTATGCTAAATAAGCATTATGACAATGCCCTATAATATTCGCCCTAATCGCCTTTTTACCATGCGTAGAAGTCCTATTGGCGGTTGATTTAGCCAAACGTCAACCATTGAGGGTAAGCCATCTTTATACCGCGTCAGCAACGCAAGACACTGACTGAAGAATCTTTTTTTTTGTGGTGCTTAATTTTTACTGCAAAGCAGTTATGTAAAAATGTTTCAGCTAGATAGCAATTGTTAAACTATTGTCCGTATCTAGTACAATTACTGAGTAAACAGTACGTAACGTCCCATATTTAAAGGCAGTGATCAAGTTGTGCCGTCCAATGCTGCATTTCTGCATTCAAATCGTCTTATCGCTACATTCAATAAAAAAAATAATATTAAAAACAGAGCATCCAGGCTAAATATTAAAATTAAAACGCAAGCGAAGTGTGGCATAGTACAGGTACTGCGGTTAATTTAACCTACAGTTGCCGCAGCGCAATATCCGAAAACAGCTCTGCGGGTTTCAAAGCACGTAATTCACGCTCCCGGTTGAAGAATCAGTATTATAATCTCTTTATTGTTATTTCACTACGTAACTAGCGTGCATGTATTCTTATACATTCATAGAGTGATATTATGCTAATAAGCATATAAGTCAAGGAAACGTAACCACTGTATTAGGCAGAATTGTCAATTATAATATTATTCACTGAAACACTTATTTTACAAATTGATGGCAACGTTCTTTAGTTCTTCCCTGTAATAATCGGTTACATCATCAACCTGTGATAGTCCACTACTGGACAAAGGCCGCCCCTAATACACCCCTATCTATCAGGGGGTTTTGGACCATAGCCACCACTTTTGTCCAATGCGGGTTGGTAGGTAGACCGACTTTTTACATGCCCATCCGACGCATGGATCATCTTATTTTTTCAAACAATTGGTTGATCGGCCCAAATTGCCCTAACCAACTAGGAAACAACAATAGAAATTTGTTGCGTCCCCGCAGGATTCGAGCCCACAACCTGTGGTTTCTAAAGCACACACCCATACTACATGAGTACGGAGGCAGCCAATCGGTTGAAACCATTAAAATTAGGATGTAAACTTTTATCTTCAATTCATAAGCTAGGTATCCCTTCAAACTTAAATACGTTAAAATAATGTGCAAGTCAGTCATCTTCGCCTTCATGTCCATTTGCATACTGTTACAACGTTGTATATTGGCAACATTCCAGATGACGTCTAATCCCCTAAGAGGCAGAACACAGTACGTAAGTCAACATTTTAAAAATTTTCACGAACTAAATTATTTTCGGTTGTACATAGTGCTGCGTAACCATAATTAATACGCAAAAATCAATCGAGCTGTTGGAAGGGTAATAATGAACGCCGCCATTGCGAGTAAATAATCTCATTACCTTTGTCTAAACACCAGTAATCAATTTAGTTCAGTGAAAGACTTCATAATATTTAAAAAGAAATTGCATTATTACATATTTTGTTTCTAACGGTCAGTTGTATGTACGCTGTAATATCTAAGCATTTTATTTTATACAAGCTGTTGCGCGCGACTTCGTCCATGTACTTGCCACGCTGGTAATATTCATAAATTTATTATATAAAACTGTTACAACTGTATTTAATTTAAACTAAATTAAATAAATAAACCTGAATTGATTAAAAAAATCTGTGATATCATTCAGCAAATATAAAAACACCTTTGAAAATATAAAATAGATCAAATAACCAGGCTTATAAGCTAAAGGCTAAAGCGCTTTTAAGCCTAGTTTAAACAACTGCCAGACTTGAATTTTGAACTTTGCATACCGTTGCACAGCCAAATTGTACCTAACACTCTTTCTTTACTTCCAAGTAGTACGCAACAAAGTTTTTACGGCGGCAATTGAAATGTTGGCAGCGTTTCAAGAGAGATATTACACAGAAAGAATTAACTTTGCCGGGCGTAAAAATACTCTTTTCGATATTTAATTTCACTCACTTAACTCTAGAAAAATGAGTAGCTTCCCGCCGGACTTCCTCATTCTTGATAAAACAAACATATTTTATATTTTCTTAGTTTGTTTTATTACAATATTTGCTTAGACTCAGAAAAGCGTATCATTTCACCACCAGTAAAGGGGATTCAACCCGAGCCTTTTTTTACTTATTTAGGGCTCCCATGAAAACGGCTGAAGTACTAGCAAGAGACATTTAAATTGAAGTAACGTTAAAGATATATTACATCGTATACGTAAGTTAATGAATTCTTGTGACACAAAAAAATAATGAGTATATTAATAAATTTACATTTCATATAAATTTGCCTATACATTTCTTAGATTGAAGATGAAAGTAAAGTTTTTTCATTTGCTTCCATCCTGTTTGTAAAGTCAGCGACTGTATTTAATGGCGATTGCGAAACTCAAAATATAAATGAATTGCCTCATTATAAGGCGTCATTACAAATAAGGCAATTTATTGATATTATAAACTTATAACACTCTTCCATTTTTTATATTTTAATGTAAGTTAATAAGTTATAACTTTAAGAGTTTGCTGTTAGTAGGTTCGCTTTTTTTTCAGGGATCCGCTTAGGAGAATTACCGCGGTAAGAATTTCTTAAAAATTGTTCCGCAAATCCGAGGCATAAAAACACTACTATGTTCCACGTTGAATGATATCGTAGCTAGTTTAATCACTGGATTAACGAGACGAAACAACAAATGTCCTAAAGCGTCTTGTGTCTTAGACTCCATTACCTATATATTGGCGAGCATAAAGCTTACCACCAAGCGAACTCCCTGCTTGTCTTGTCGCTTTATGAATTAAAGAAAAACACTTTAGAACCAATATGCTATCATAATGTTTAAAAATATACTAATTCTCTAAAAAATTATCATACGTGAACCAGTTATAAATTATAATGTAAGCACCGAATCTACTATGCAATAATCATACATTTGGACAATGCACCGCTCCGACCAGTAGGCAGTAACAATCAATAGACGATTAATAAGCGTTGCACAGCACGATTAAAGTAAGCGAAGTCAAAACAATGAATACTAGTTATGGATGCTATAGTGGTGCACTGTTAAAATCTGCTACACCCGATTACGACATTAGAGAATAACAATTATTTTGTCATCAATAAGTTCGATACGATGAAAGAAACAGGTACATTAGTATTTATTACTCTCACTTTTGCACAAACTTTACACGTACTAGCGGACTACGTCCCTTAGGCATTATATGACGGCTAATTTTAATATGCTTACTTACTGCTGTGTAACTCCACAAGAAATTAGACCAAAAATATAAAAAATAGAGATGGAACAAATTATGTGAAAGGCAAACGTTAACACAATACATGTATACTGCTATGATATTCTTTTATGAATATTTTAATATGTTAAATACATATTACGTAACATTTAAATATTGGCGTTTACACGTACATAACAAGAAAAATTAATAAATAACGTAATTTCATTTCTGTATAATGACTTGTTCAGAAGATGTTTGCAAACTTTATATACAATAGGTCTAGGAGAAGAAAGTTTATTAATAATTGTGACGAATGTAATATATTCAGACTCGTAATATGGCATAGGATATTCGAATTCCCAGTATAAGTAATTTACTCATATAAATATTATTTCTATCAAATGAAAAAATACCATACCATACCATATTTTTTTTGGGAAAGCAAAAAATATAGAAACATTTTAAGAGAATTCTTTTTTTGCGATGGAGATATTGACCCTATTGACATACTTTAGTATGTCATACTTATAACATACTTTAGTATGTCAATATTAAATTTTTGTTAATAGGGTCAATTTTTGATTTTAGTTTTGGCTTATTGACATACTTTAGTATGACAATAAGCCAAAACTAAAATTTTAAGAATAAGTCAAAGCATACTTCTTTTAATATGTACATGTACATTTCAGTAGATAAAATCGCTGGCGATTGCTGATGAATAATACATTGTAGTAACTGCCAACGCTTCCTGTATCCTTGTAAACCAGCAATAGTACGCATTTAGCGGGCATTAAGGAATTACAGCTATTCCGTGTAGACGAACGGACCACACTAACATAATGGTGTTGAAGCAAATTGCGTCCAACCGGGGTCACGCGAGCCGACCACGCAATCACTGAGCCTTCATAACGTATTAACTAATGAAATGGCCCGCTTAAACAAACATCAAAGGCGCCTTAATCGTAGGTGGACTATATACATTATACAAGAGCGATGTAAAATAATATGGACAAGTAAAAAACGGTCAAAAATTTATAATAATGCGTGGTTTTTATGTTAATAACTTAATTTGTGTATAAAAGTAATTTAAAAATTTCTAAGCAGTACCTAATAATAATGTCCTTTTAGTTGTATGTTAACTACGACGGTCGATCTAGATTAAAGACAAGCCAACTGCGCAGAGAAGATTATAGTGCACAAGTGTAGGTACACGCCGACAGGTGCCGCTCCTTATTTCTTCACTCTCATAGTCCGACAACAAGACCAGAGAGAAATGAAGATGAAAGAGCTTTAGCTCCCCATTGCCCTATCCAACGAGTAAATAGCGATGAAAAGCAGGCGAGTCCCTGCAAGAATGGAATCTACGTCCTCCTCAGTTTTTTAAGCGGATATTAGGCGATAGAAGGAGTTAGCAGTCCTAATTTGTATGAAGGTATTTTGTGTTTGGACAAAAAATATGAATTACCTTTGGTGCAAAATATTACTATTTAAATAATTTAAATACGGCTTTCTCATCGGAACGAACCACGATGTCTCATAAATTACGATAATAAGATTCCTTGAGTACGAAGTTTTTATTAAACTGCTGACCCTAAACGTCTGACCCTTGTCAAATCAAATCCCAAAATCTATCGCAAGCATTGCTATCTAAGTTCAGTGCTTGATTTAGATACATTGTAAAAGCATTAGACAATTTAAACACAGTGGTAAACTTAATATCGAAACAATTACTTTCTTTTGAGTTTATACCGTTCTTTTGTTAAGTTGGTATTAGTTGGTAAGAATTTATAGATATACCTGTATCCTACTGTATGGTTATTGTTTTTACTAGACAATAATTTATCCCTCTGCAATATGATCATATTTTTAATTTGTAACCAAATTAATTACTTAGAACTATTATTTTTACTTTTGTATTCAAATGTATTATATAGATATACTAGCAGACTGCTAGCTTTAAAATAAGTAAATCCTAACCGCAGAAACGCGTTAGGATTTACTTATTTTGCATTGTAATAAACGCTTAAGATAAACGGAAACAGAATATCAGTCATGAGAACCACCATATTTTATTAGGTAAACGTCATTTGTATAAAAACAGTGACCTCGGTAATGCTACCACTACACCTGAATACAATTAAAAAATAACACTGGTATAATAGGCGATTGAATTGGTATTTAAAGTGAACAGACTGAAGGCGATTAATCAAAATTTTCCTTCTGTTGATATCGTGCAAAATTCTATACAAAACAGTTAATTTTAAAAATTATTATAATTTTTTTAATTCATACTTTCCTATTAAAAATGTTATAATTTGAATAAAAAACGGAGCACTTCCACCAAAACATTACTTGTACGTTTTAGTTTCATGGTTACTAAAATACAAAGAACGAAAGTTGAGTACATTCGTCGTCAGAATAATAAATAACGAATATTTACGGTACCTTCAAACGTATCCGCCGTTGAAAATGTCATCAATAAATTTCGTTTATATAGGATACAACATCTCTTTTATTTTATTTTGCACTCTAAAAATCATACAGCTTATAATTTTACATGCATGTTAAGAAGCTATTCTATACATCACTTTTATTCAACGGTCTGGTATAAAATAACGGCGTTACGAAATTGCATTTTTATTTTTAACAATAGATAATAATTATTATAAAATTAACTGACCAAAATTAATTATTTTAAGCAATTACTCTTTATTGTACCGGTTCTCCTATTATCAACAAAAGATTTATACTATTAAACAGCGCCATCTATTGACACTAATAACGCAACCAATAGATATCGCCAACTGTCAAAAGCGTTTTGTAGAAAATATTTTGCATCAAATAATGTTAGGAAAATAAACCGCAATAAAACAATATTGCGACTATAAATTTAAATGTAAGCTATTCTATCTTTCAAATTGGATTAAACTGCACATTGTGTGTAACTATATTTTAAAATCGGTTTAGTAGTTTCATAGCGGACAAACATCGTGAGGCGTGATTTATATATATTAAGAAGATTAAATTTTATAAAGCATTAATTATTAGTGCTTAATTATATTTTAAGTATGGAATTCTACCACACCCACGTCATCTGTTTAAGAGCTAGTATGATGTAATCATTAACAGCACTAATAAAACCGTAGAACGATAACTATATGGCCCAATTACTACGCCGCGGGCACATCAATATCGGTCGGCAAATAATCGTACCTACTAAGCAAATATACGAATGTTTGTTGAAACGCCATAATGACGTTCATTGCGTGGCGTCAGACTAGTATGAACAATGACTGTGATTAGCTAGTCTGTGAGCACATACGATACATAAATAATATGTCACCGAAAGATTGTACCATTCGGTAATAAGCTAACGCAAGCAAGGGGACTAGCAGCTTATTTACCTAATAATCAGTAATTTGAAACATTCATGTTAATTGTGATATAAGACACACTACAAATCAGCAAGTTTTAATACAAAAAATCAGTATATTTTTCTGCATAAAAGGGATATGGCGGCAATACACAACAAATATAATGATTATTTTATTTCGCTCTAACGTGATCTTATCTTTAATTACTTATACATTAAAAAATTCTTTTTACTTTCCGGAAACTCTTAAGAACCTTTTAAATTATGAAAGTTTCTGGAATTTAAGATATTAAAATTCCTATGTTATTGGCATAGGAATTATTTAAAAAAAAATAATGTATGCCAGTGTTTACTACTGAACAAATGTATTTTAGGGAAATCAGAATAATGGAAACAAAAATATTCAATATCAGCAAACATCGCCCACGAGTACACTTTCAATTAAACAATTATTTAGTAAGTGATGTGCTAGTAGCTAACTTATAAAGTTATGCTTATGTTGTATTAGTAAAACCATAGGCTATTTTATAGCTTTGTGATTTCTTACCATAAGAACGGTGTAATCAATACGTAACCGTTGCTACAAGTTATATTGTTCATAAGTCCTCCAAACTGTATCCGACATAAACTCCCCAGAGGTGCCCTCGAAGAGTTTTTAATGAGGAAGGATACGAAAATACGGCGAGAAAACACTAGCACCGAGGGAGCCTCCCCTTGGTACGGTATAGTTAGCGCGAGATTAAATCAAGTTAAACGAGACGAGCAAATAAATAAGCACCGATGGGAAAAATGTCACCGATCAATTTGAATGCGGCGCGGGATGGGGACACACCCCCGAGTTTCTACTAGTAAGGGGATGCTGCTACATCGCACGATTGATTCGAATCATTTGTAAGGCGGCGGGGAGGTGAGTGCCCGAGAGTTAGAGATTTTTTATCTAAGAAAAATAATCTAAGTCGACGGCGTAATAAAGGACGGGAGAGATTGAAGTTTAATTATTACTGCAAATATACAAAACATATATTTGCAGCAATAATGCTAAACAGGATTTGCACCTATTATTTATTTTAAAACGATGGTATTACTTAATTTGCAAATTTGTTTTTTTATCGACAGTAACTAATTGTTTTTGTTAGTGTCTATGAGGTCAGTAACTACTAGTTTATTCGTTTCGAACAGGAATTGATATGGATCATGGATTTTTTTTAATTGTAAAAATATATTATTTATTACAAAATAAATAGAGGTTATCGTCGTCATCTCTATTATAGAGACATTAAATTAAGATCACTATATAAATATTATTATCATGATAACATACATTTTAATGCAATGTAATAAAGGTAATAAATTGGGACAGATATCGGATTACGGAATTAAATCTATTCTTAACATCGGTAACAGTTCAAAAGCATGCTTTACAACGAACCAAGAATAAATACCAATACAAAAGTGCTTTAAAATAATAAAATAAGGCTAAAAATATGTGCTGATGTCAGTAGTCTAAAAGCTAAGAACCAAAAAATATTATCGCCGATAAGAATTTAATATCAATCCTTTTTTTACTCTATAATAGGCCTGAACAGCTCGGAAATACTAACCATTGCAATAACTCTAGTCACGAGTAAACCAACGTCGGTGCTTCTGAGCACACCAGTTTCTTACCAGAGAACGTGCTTCATTATATCGCGCACCGCAATACTACACAGCGATGCTGCAAACGGATCGTAAATACAATAATATGGGTGGGGCAACCAGAATCCAAGACGCCACACAGAGAAGCAATATCGAATGCCCGAGGCGCGCGCACGAGCTCAAGTGTTTAATAGCCCAAGTTGCAAGATGCACGGCCCGCCAGCGGGTGAACTTTAGCCGCGCCCGATACGAGACACGAGTTTTACTAATGGCGCGCGTACACCGATCGCTCATTTTGAAAATCGATAACATTGAACTGATCGCTATACAGAAAACAAGGTTTTATCGATGCGTATTAGGAATTATTAAATCATACATCAACAGCCTGTGTTAGTCCACTGCTGGACATAGGCCTAACGCACGACCCCTCCATTAGAGGGTTTTTGAACCGTATCCCACAACGCAGATCCAATGCTTGGTGCGTGGACCGACTTTTTACATGCCTATCCGACGCATGGATCATCTTACTTTTCAGACAATTGGGTGATCGGCCCAAATTGCCTTAGCCAACTAGGAAACAACAATGAAAATTTGTTGAGTCCCCGCCGGATTCAAACCCACGAACTCCGGTTTGTAAAGTACACGCCCTTACTACTAGGCTACGGAGGCAGTGTTGGTGTGAAGGTAACATTTTTTTCCTATGTTTTAGGTTAATGGTAAGAAACGCTGTAATTACAATAAGATTTCCTTAACAGAAGAGAACATTACACGAAGTATTATATTGTATATTATGTTATACGAATGTACAGAGTACATTCAATTCAATAAGTATAATAATTAACACCCACCAATATAAAATTAATCAATGTGCACAACGCCTAGCAATAGTCTTGCTGAGAATCTGGGCATTCCGCTCCCACGTATTGTTGGGGCATCGTAAAGTTTAACTGTGGGTTCACGTTCGATGAACTAGAGATTACTGATAGAGCAAAACAACTAATCAGGCATACAATTTGGCCTAAATGTTGTCAATGGGTCACTCAAAGGTTATCGCATATTAGAGTAAATATCTTGTAACATTATTTTAGTCAAAATAATGTTACGAAACGGTCGCCAATTTAACATTTAAAAACAAATAGTATGAAGTGTAATGATTTTGTTGTCAATGGTTTTCTTTGAAATTTAAAATCAGATTAGTACTTTTTCGCTTAATTTGATTACGGAAAGGATGTTGTATTTCTAGACTCCAACACAGTAATGTCAAGAATAAGCCTATACGTCATGAGTACATGAAGAAAGGGAGACGGGCTAAACAACTCATTTTTTTCACACAACTTGCAAATACTATTAAATTTTACTGTAAACAAGGTGTCCTTGCTTATTTCTTGCTACATTTATAATCATCGATTCTTTTAAGAGCAAAAGTTATTTAAAATGATGTATTAAAATCTATAAACTTAATTTAAACATCACTCCTCAAATTAACTTATCTGAATCATACTGCAGGAACAAAAAATGGTTATTATTTCATAAATCAATAAACGATTATTAATAATATCCGTTTACAAAAAAAACCTACAATAACTCGTTTCAGACGGTAGATATATTTCGGATAGTTTTGACGCATAGCCATAAAATTGCTAGTTAAGTCTTAATTCAAACACGCACACATTTATATGCATACATACACATACTTACCTTTAGACACACCAACACACAATAACTTATCACTTCTTATATATTTTTGTAGCTTACTTTTAAATTTAGTTTTAATACTTCTATTATTGTACTAATCATGTTTTACCTTATTATTGTTAACATTATTATCATTAGTCAATATCCTTTAAGTTATAGAATGTAAGTGTAACTTGTAATTAAACGAGGGCTATGGATTATGTTTTCAAATTAAATTAAATAAAAAATTGGGCATAAAAAAATGTCAATAGCGTAGGTCATTCATCAAAATAGTTACGTAAGGTGTCCTAGCAAAGTCTATTGACGCGTTCGCCCATTGAAAAACATGAATACGCAACATATGCGATATTAAAACGTCGAATGCTCCGAATGTGTTATAAATAGAGCATTTACAGTCGGGGCGAATGGGGGTTCGAGCCACTGCGGAGGTTGAACTCATTCATCCGAACAAGAAGGCCGGGGCTCGCAATAAAGCGATTATTGGCTCCATGTGTACAGTCGCCGTGTTCATATGGGGCACGAATAAATTTAGACGCTTGTAAGTGATCGGAACTAGTTATTGAACTAACGTGACTGGCCAGATCACATTCGTATGATAATTGAATTTTTCTTGAATTACCCTTTTTACCCAAAGGTTTTATTCAAATTCAAATTCAAATATCTTTATTCAATATACAAGTGTAACACTCGCTTATTGATTGTCAAGGACGCTACCACCGGTTCGGAATAGGACGCCTCCGACCTGAGAAGAACCGGCGAAAGCAACTCAGCGGGCCTATTTTGTCATCTTTTAAAATAATCAAATATACATATAAAATTTCTTATGAGCTACATACAGTACTATCATACGTATATTATACTTGAAAAAGCCTGAGCGAGCATTCCATTACCAGGCTGTGTTATCATTTATAAATTCATTTATATCATAATAGCCTTTAACACATAAACGTTCCTTTACTACTTTTTAATTTTATTAACAGTTAAATTCTGAACGTTTACTGGGATTTTGTTGTAAAAGCGCATACATTGTCCCATAAAGATTTACTTATTCTTCGCAGTCTTGTTGCTGGAAGAATTAAATTATGTTTGTTTCTAGTATTTATGTTATGTGCATCACAATGTCTAAGAAAATCATTTCTATTTTTTTGCACATACATTAGGTTTTCGAAAATGTGAGAAGTAACGTTTAATATTTTAATCTCTGGGAACAATTTTCTCAGGGATTCCTTGGGCCCAGGTTATAAACCGCTCGAATAGCTCTGTTTTTGGAGGACAAAGATCGTATTAGTATCGCTGCACTTCCCACAGTAGAATGCCATATGACATTACACTGTGGAAATAGCTAAAGCATACTAACCGGCCGTCTCCACGTCAGTTAATTGTCTGATTTTCTTGACAGCATATACTGCAGAGCTGAGTTTATTCGACAGTCTATTAATGAGGGCCCCACTGCAATCTGGTATCTATTGTTATTCCCAGAAACACGGTTGACTCAACGTCTGTCTCTTCCTCATCTATAAACACTTCACATTTACTCGGTCTTACATTCGGAGTCATAAATTTAATACATTTTGTCTTCTTCTGGTTCAGTAGCAGATTATTGACACTAAACCAGTGCGCCACTCTAGAGAGAGTATTATTTACATCGTCATTTATTGATGTGTGTCTTTAACTTTAAAAATTAAGGAAGTATCATCAGCAAATAATACTATCTCGTCGTTTTATTAATAACATATGGTAAATCATTTATATAGATGAGAAAGAGAAAAGGCCCAAGAATAGACCTTGTGGGACACCCATATTTACCAGGGGCCCCTGGAGATCTTATACCATTCACGTCAACCCTCTGGTTTGGTGGCTCAAGTACGAAGACAGAAGATTGAGTGCGGCGTTTCTTACACCATAGTGACGTAATTTCCTGACCAGAGTTTCATGCTGTACGCAATCAAAAGCTTTTTGAGATCGCAAAAATGCCTAAGGCATCCTGCGACGCTTCCCAAGCCTCAAAGATGCTCTTAATGAGCATAACGCCAGCATCAATCGTGGAGCGACCCCTAGTGAAGCCGTACTGTTTGTTATTAATGAGACAGTTACTGTTAAAATGTTTCAGTAATTGGTTTAATAATAGTTTTTCAAATATTTTACTAAAAGTAGGCAAAATAGATATAGGTCTAAAACTATTTGGGTCCATATTACACCCTGCTTTAAAACCGGTATAACTCTACTGTGCTTCATTAGGTCAGGAAACTCGCCTCTCTGGATGCTTCATTAAATATTGTTGCTAGATGAGGTGATATTACATCAATAATCGAATTTATCACCTTAACAGAGATTCCCCAAAGGTCTGGGTTTTTAATATCTAATTGTCTACATGCACTTATAATGTCCTTGCTACATACATCAGTAAAATTAAACATTTTTGTACATTCAATAACATTATCTTTTAATAGTGATTCGGCAACTGTTGAGAAGACAAAAGTGAGTTGGTAGTCAAAACCGGAATGTCCGAAAAATCTCTCGAAATAGGTAGCAACATCTATGTCAGCTTCAATTGTATGGTTATCAACATTTAAAGTTATTTTAGAGCTGTTCTTGGGCCCTTCCGGTTTCGCTATTAATAATATTCCAAGTCATTTTCACTTTATCTGATGAATTTTTAATTTTATTTTTACAGATATAAACATTTAGCCAGATAACGACTTTTTAAATATTTTAGAATAGGCGCTAACATGTGCAACAAAGTTATTGTTATGGTTATATGTTCTTTGACTATAAAGCTCATATAATCTCCGCCTGCTTTTATGGATTCCGACTGTTGCCCACTCACTAAACACTGCAGAACCTATTAGATTTAACCGTTTTAGAAGTAAATATAGTATTAAATTCTTTTCTTATTAAAGTGAATAATGCGCTAAAAAGTACATGTGGATTTTCATCATAATGTAAATAATTAACTTTTTGTAATATATTACTTCTGAACTTCTCAATACGCTTTTTATACATAGGAACAAACATTCTTGTTTCTTGCGAACTTTTGTTATATATCATTTTATCTATTTGCAAGGAGGCAAATTGACCACAATGGTCAGAAGTTAACATTTTAATAATTGACTTATTTAATGGTTGACAATTAGTATATTATTTATACATGTTGCAGAAGTCTCAGTAATTCTTGTTGGTTCAATAAACAAATTTAAAAGGTTATATGAATAGGATATATGACAATGAATTAATTTGGCCACATAGCTATAAGTTTTACAATAATTTTGCAATACATTTGGACTAAAACTCTTTTTCTTTTTTCTCTTTACTCGATTACACAATTAATGAAAGCACATTGATAACAATATAAATTATGTTGTTACATAAATGTTACTGCTGCGTTATCTTAAACGAACTGTAATGCATAAATTCCAATTATTTTAAATAATGTAATGATATTTATATGTATCGCAAGTGCGATTTTTTTGCTGTTAACGGGATACTGACTACGAATGTACCACCACTACACAAGAATTCCGTGCCTATAACATCTAAACTATAGTGCAAATATTAGTTATGAACGACGAAACATGTTTTGCCATATCAGGATGGCAAGCAAACTTGCGACCTTAATTAACTTGACTTTAACGAACTTAAAAATAAAATTTTTACTGTATAGCTGTATACCAAATAAAAAGATAACATTAACTGATTTACATGCTATTTTACAATCAACTGTTGATTCATTTCACTAACAATTTTTTGACCGAGTGATAGAAATCAATGCGGTAGTGATTAAGATCGACTTCCAATCACCGCCCGTAGATCCGAGTATATTTAAACAACAAAAAGAATCCAGCGTCAAAAACCGACAGATAGATAGAAATGGAAAACCGTGATCCGGAAGAGATTCCAATGATTGGAAAAAAGCTGTGCACACAAGCATCCATAACCAGCACACAATAAATTCCAACACATTCCTGCACATACGGACGCGTGCACACAAATACAAATACAAAAGCCGATGTTAAATTTTATAAAAAATTCTACGAAAGAGTTGGAAATACACCGTTCAGAGTGTTCCGCGTCTGTCGAAAAGAGAAAAAATAAAAAGTAACAGATCAGTACAGCGCAAGTCAGGCACGCGTACGATGAGCGTTTCGCACCGTTCTGAAAAAAAGCTCTTACTACGGAACGCTGGTTATATTTATAATTTTCAAAATGTTAAGTAACGGTACTCCGTAACTTTTACTATCAATTAATAGCTGATCGCAAAATAAGACAGTAGTAAGAGGCTCAGTTTAAATGACCGTTGGGTGGCGTTCAAGTACGGAACCCTAAAAGAACGGATACATATCAATCGCGTCCAAATAGGTATCGAACGTTTGGCGCTATTGTGTCCACAGGGATGCACGGTCGGGATTAATCCCGGGTAAATGTGAGCGCGATCGGCAAACAATTGTTAGAGTGCGAAAGAGACGCTTATCATTCATAATAATCACCGAACCGCGCTCCGTACAATACATCATATATATTACAGACTAGAGCAGTCAACTGCAACGAGAATAAAGTTTTTTTTAATATACTATAGCAGGGAGAAGGGTCCATTTCCAGTTATTAAAATTTTGCGTATAACTAACTACCAAGCAGTTTTTGAAATCCCACGGGTCCCGGGCGTAATAATCTCTTACGTAAGCTATTTTTATTAAGAGACATGCACGTGTTATTTTTCTCATATCAGATAATATTATTTATACAATCGTTTCAATACATTAACAAAGTTACAGCTGTAAAACATGCATAAAACATCAGCATTAAAAACCATACTTAATATATCAACTTGCCCTACCAACAAAGTGGAATGTTATTTTTTCGTTATTTTTATTGCACTTACAGCTTTGTAATTCACTAATTTCAAGCTAACAAAAAATTAACACAGGGTTTTACGTGAGAAAGTTGATTATATTTTGTAATTTTTTATCGAATCTCCTTTCTTTCTTCAGAATTGTACTAACAATGTTCGATACACATTTTATCTTACTTCCCGCATAAATAAATAAAATATTTCTCATGTACTTTATGTGTGACAGTGAAATTAAATATATATTTTAAATTTTATTGAGTTATCTGCTACATAAAATAAAAATTATCGCATACAATTAGTCTTTTCCACACCTGATTTTGTAAATAGGATAAGGCGACATAATACAAAATGCACCAGAATCTATAAGAAAAAAAAAAGATTGGGGACCTCTTTTGTACACCGCGCAAGAATTATAATGATTTTTGAATAAACACGACTCACAGCGAACAAACAAAGCTCATGTATTTCTGTTGCCGGGCGTCACCTATCCATCAACCTAAATAAGGTGTTCAAAAGATCCACTATTTGCCTGTCGCCATAGAACGTAACGAAGCGACAGACGTTTAGTATTCCTCAAATCTAACTTTGAAAATAGTTAACAGCTTTTGTTGGTGCTGACGACCCTAGCTAAATCGCGCTTTGTTACAGGTATTGGAAGGAAGATTAGCATTGCACCGCCAACGTCAGGCGCTAGGTTAGGCTTAGCTTTGTATAGACAGTTTCGGGAACAAAGAAACGAGAGCTCTTGTGTCGAAGCCCACGTTAGAAGGCGATTAAAATATCTAAGCTTAAATAGGCATAAAACTATCATGGTTCAACAGTTGCAACGGAGTAGTATTTCTTAGTTATATGTTCTTGTATATGCAATAAATGGATTCGTTATTACATACACAATTATATAACAACAATATAACAAAAGTTGTCTGCGATTTCGTGCGCATCAGCTGGCTTTTAAAGAAAGTCCTAACAAAATCGAACCAGCAATTCTAGATACTAAACCAGAACAAAAAGGCAGAGAGCCGAGAATTAGAAAATTACGTTGTTTTGTTATATGGTTCGGTTATATATTACAATGTTACCATTTAAAAACTTCAATTTAATTTATTTGTATAGCCTATGTATGTATTAGCCTATATATATTTTAAGTAATATATTGGTTATTAGTATTGTTGTCCTCTAAAGCTATAGTCGTTTACGTCACATTGTTTAATATTTTTAAAGCAAGAAATTAAAAACTTTAAAGGGCACTTAAAATTGATTTTATACAGAAAAAATCAAAAGCAAACGCAAAAACAAGATTAAGTATTCTATACCAAAAACATATGTTTGTCAGAAGTGAATGCAAGAAAGGACACGTGGCAAACTAGTATTACTTGCTTAGAATGTCAAGACAACGCGTTACATAACACGATTTCAATGAAGTCTAGAGTATGGACGGATACGTCAATAGACAGCATATTTGTTGGCTGTTATCATACACTGAGAGTAGAACAATGGCTGCTTCAAATACAGCTATTCCCACGCGACGCCATCTATTGTTCGATTCAAAGTTACACTTACTCTATAGTACGGACCTCACTTTATGTCGATCACGAATAATGCCACCGAAATACAAGCCGAGTACACGTACCTGAAACAGAAAAGAATAGTTTAATAAAAAAAAAGACATTCAAATAACTCATGTAGTGCTGTAAATATATTTCATCCCTGTAAAAAAAAATAATAAGTTTAAATTAAAACAATTGCATTTACATACGTCTAAAATAAAAGTGGATCACTGAAACTCAGTATTTTTTTTATAATTTACATATAAAGTTCTAAGTTATATAGATATAGTTCTAAATATATATATATATATATATATATATATCAACCATTTATTCTAGTGCAACAGTGTATTTGATTCATAATCCAGGCAGATGCAGTTGCACAACTATATAAAGAAAAGAGGATAAATTTATCGCATAATTAGCGCGACATTAATAGAGCCGATTGTAACACAGCTTGTAACGGGAATTAAGTAGCCTGACGTTGTGGTCAATTAATCATAAAGATATAGCGGTCACATAGTAATGGGACGGTAGCATGTAGTGGTCTATCGTTTTTCTTTAACAATTTTTATATACAAACCAACGGGACAACTGAGTTAATATTGTATGTTGAGTTCGATTATATAAATTTAGATATTTTTGTCTATAGTGACATGAATAAGATTAGTAATGTGTGTTGAATTTATACCTTGGGACATAAACAACGTGGCAGTATAATTTCAAACAACCCCGTTAGATAAATATTGTTTTAGGATAAGAAAAGGTAGGACGAATACATAGACTTATCTCTACTCTAACTAAAGATAGATAAAGTATTTTACAGTTGACGTTGTCAGCTGACAGCTATAGTGTACTTTATACAGACATGACAATAGTACTGAAAATTATCCAATATCGAAATCCGCTCTCTTAAAATTATTGCTATCACGTAGTAAATTTAACGTTAAACTCGACGTTACACAAACGTTTACTGTACCATTAAATTATAATTCCTTGTTATTTTTATTATCAGCAAAGTCCGTGGCTATTGTTTGTGTCGGTGGCGCGATGCCCCGTTATTAATGGCAATTTGACAATTTTATCGCGTCGTAAAACCCGACGGGCGTCCTATATGGCAAACGTTAAAAGCGGGATCGCGCGAAATGTTAAAATAATTCAATATTCATTCGGTGCCTCTATCTGGATCAAATGTGAGCACTCGATAGCCCTTTGTTGTTGTGACTTCATGCTATTAATTATTAAATGAAACTAGAATAGTAGGACTAATAAATAACGCTTATTTACTTCAGCGCATTGACGTTTATGGCAAATATTCCAGATCTTAAAGAGAAATATATTCACATAATTTGATAGCCGTAGACCATATACAATCAGAGTAAATTCAACGTCGTCATAATTAATTTTTCAGGGCAAATAATAAGAGAAAATTCGGTTAGCTTGAAAATAATAGAATTATTTTAGTTGTTATTTTTCACTTCAAATTTATTTACTATTTTCGTGTATTTGATATTTTCATAAACAATTACAAAACGTTTTAAGAAAAACTTATCTAATAGTAAACGATATGAAGATGTGTAATTTTTGCAAAAAAAAAAACGGGAAATGAAAAAATAAATTTTTATATCATTAAACTAAAATAAAATCTTTCTAAACATCTCGTTCACTTAATTTCTATAAAATAAACAAAAGAGTGCTATATGAATATTATTTAGGCGTAATCTGCCTATAAATTGTTAACATACATTCAGATTCCATTTATTAAAAATATTGCATTTTACGTTCAATATTTTCCATTTCAAAATCATTAAAGATTCAGCCATAACAATTGTTTCTTCAATATATAGTATTATACACAACGTGATTTTTCGTATAGTGCAAACCTAAATAGTTTGTTATGAATCAGCAACATATTCCAATGAACTAATTTTCATGCTAAGAACTTTTTTATCCCAAAACTCAGTTAAAATCATTGTATTACAAAAAAAAATAACTACATCGTTAGCACGTCGAGTGAGCCAGGACCATTAAAGAAACAATAGTCCCGGCCCGCACTTCTCCTTTCAATCCCGCTAACCTACTCCCCCAAGTTAGTACAATATTAACTTTTGCTTACCGCCTAAGTAGGTTAAGCAAAAGTAATGATTGTAGTAGGTACATAATATTCTATTTCAACATACAGGATCCGTAAAAATGGAAAATACTTATTTTAATATGATTGTTAAGTGTATTACAATAAATCCTTGTATCTAGTCAATTAAACATGTTGAAAGTACAAAGCCTATTTATACCGTGATGTAAAATATAATTATAACTTATTTCTTGAATATATAATATTTATATATTATATTTATTAAATTTAAATATAGTTATTGAATTATATAATATTTATGCTAAACGCATAGCTTTGTGCATCGCTTATACTCATAATACATGTACGGTGTCACCTAAACGCAGAAGGACACTATTTTCGTTGAGACAATAGTGCAAGAAATAATGATCGTAACTTTTTCAGCTTTCGTTACTTTTTCCATTTTTCGTATACTATATTCAAAGTGAAACTTTTGTTGGCGTGTATAAGCTTTGTGCTAAACGAAAAATCACGTTGTATTTTTCCGCTCTCGTGCATATACCAAATTTATAAAGTAAATGATTATTATCGAAATAATTACATATTGCACTTGAAGGTGTAAATGTTATTCAATATATTATCATTCATTAAATTTAACCGATCATCAGGTATCAGGTATGGAATTCTTATCGAGGATTGTTAATCAATTTAATACTTAGGGCAAAATGCTTATTACACTTATTGTATATGAGAAGATAACACATTGATTAGTAATTAGAGATAGGGAAACAAAACGTAAAAGTAAAAGTAACAATTTGATAAGTCTTACATTTAGAACAGTACATAGTGTGACATGCAATTAAAGTCCCACTGCACGACTAGAAACATTTTATCAGGTGCTAATTATTGAATAGAAAAGTGTGTGTTTGTAGTGAATAGTATAAATATACTTTTAAAGAAATTAATTTTTGTAGCATTTTCTACAAACGTAAGTTTAAATTATTATCGTGAACACAGTTGTCAATTGACTATAGCTAGCTGTAAGGGGTCGGTTCGCCACGGAGTGCGCGTGCATCAAATAAAATAAACCTTATAATTTTTCCTTAACGCGCCGAAAGAACTTCAGAACAGAACAGATTTGTCATGTTTACATATATTTTAACTAACGACATTTTTAATCATATTCAACTTTTGGTGCGACAAGTTAGACAAACCAAAGGAGCGACAAATTATGAACAATAACCTGTAGTATTTGCTCCAACATTGGCAAATATTTATCGTTTAGTTTTAATAACTAAAAAAAATATTTTAATCACTCACCACTTTTACTAATATAAATAATACTTTCTTCATGTACAAATAATTGTAATGTAATTAAATATAATAAAGTCTTTCACCGCATTATTTACTAAGTTACAGAGGAAAGCTACATCGTAATTTTTTAATCTTGTCATAAATTCAAAATTGGCTGTGGGGCTGCGGTATAAGAATTCAGCCTCCCCATCTCTTCCCTTGGGTGTCGTAAGAGGCGACTACGGATAAAGCTACTACTGCACATCTATTCAGTGGCGTCCGACAGATGATAACCATCTCCGCTTTCAGATCCTAAAACCGAGACCATCAATGGCAGCAGCGTTGAAGGTGCAAAGGATCTGAAATGACTGCGGTTGCCAACCCGCTTGCCAGGCATGGCAACTATGGCAAAACCCCAATGAAGTGTGTCAGTGATGTACGGCCCCAGTCCCCGGCAGCTCTGCTATTCCTGGCTACGGTAGCGGTCATGGTAACGGCAGGGCAGGGTGCTAGAATCCCCGGTGGATTCGGCTACCAACAACGACGACTGGACCTGGCAACATACAACACACGGACATTGAGGACTGACGAGAGAATAACGAAGCTGAAGAGGAGGTAAACAAGTTGCGATGGGATATAATAGGATGATCCGAAGTCCGAAGACAGGGGAGGATACAGTAATCCTTGAATCCGGCAACTCGTTTTATCACCGTGAGGGCGACCAACTGTCCCAAGGAGGTGACTGATTTATCGCCCACAAGTCCTCATTAACAACACTGTTAAAATGAAAGTGTATCGTCGAAGGTTGCATACCTTATACGAAGTATATCCAATGGAAGTATTCGCTGAAGATCATACAAGTATATGCACCAACATTGACACACTTCTATGATGAGGTCCAGGCAATGTATGAGGACATCACACGAGCCACATTCCTCTAAAACTCAATATATGGTGCTGATGGGGACTTTAACGCAAAACTAGGCAAAAGACAAGACGATGAGCTGCGAGTGGGCAATTTTGGAGCAGGGCAACGGAACCCAAGGGGCAAACTGATGGCTGACTTCATGGAGAAAGAAGGACACTTTATGATGAATTCTTTCTTTAAAAGAAGCCCCACAGGAAGTGGACTTGGATCAGCCCCGATGGTTCCATCAAAAACGAGATTGACTTTATCATTACGACCAATTGCCAAATATTTAATGATGTTTCTGTGATTGCAAGGGTTATAACCGGCAGTGATCACTGACTTGTAAGAGGGATATTAAATCTTAACATTAGGCTGGAAAGGTCACGTCTGATTAAGTCCACACTACGTCCGTCTCGTGCCTATATCCTAAACGTCGAAAGCTTTCAGCTGGAGCTAATAATCGCTTCCAATGCCTAGACACTTCCAGCACTGTGGACGAAATTAACGCTAAGCTCGTAGAATCTGTCCGTACTAGGTTCTACAAGGCGCACCGCAATCCTAGAACCCAAAACTCTCTGATCACACTCTGAACCTTATGGAAACAAGACGGAAGATGCGGCTACAGTCTTATTCTGACATGTTAGGCTACTTGCGCATCTTTAATACACGTCGTATTAAAGAGGCGATTGAACGGAACCAAGATTCTAAAGTCTTCCCTAGAGATCTGTCTGTTCGCCAAAGCCAGCTAACTAAGTTGAAGACCGATCGTGGGGCCGTCATCTCCGGTAGACCAGAAGTTTTGAGTGAGATCGAGAGATTCTAGCGACAGCTGTACACATCGTCGTCGCAACCGCTTAGCTGAGCAGTGACGACCAAAGCAAAAGCATACCCGGCACATCTTTGAAAATATCCCGGAAGTCAGTCTGAGCGAGATACGAATGGCTCTCGCAAAACTTAAGAACGGCAAAGCACCTGGTGAGGATGGAATTACAGCAGAGCTTCTGAAAGCGGGTGGAGAACCGATACTCGTAGTCCTTCAGAGGCTCTTTAATTTTGTCCTACAGGATGGTATTACGCCATAAGCGTAGAGCAGAAGTTTGGTGGTGCTGTTCATCAAGAAAGGTGATAAAAGCATCTTGAGGAACTACAGGCTGATTTCCCTTCTGAGCCGCGTTTATGTCCTGTTCTCGAGAGTCATCATGAATCGTCTCGCTTCCAGACTAGATGATTTCCAGCCACCCGAACAAGCTGAACTTCGAAAAGGCTTTAGTACCATAGACCACATATTTACGCTGCGGCAGATTATACAGAAGACCGAGGAGTATAATCTGCATTTATGCTTGGCGTTTGTGGACTATGAGAAAGCCTTTGATTCTGTCGAAATTTGGGCTGTGATGCAGGCCCTTCAGCGTTGTCAAATCGACAGTCGGTATATCGAGGTTCTGAGGTGTTTGTACAGCAAAACCACGATGTCCGTCCGAGTACAATCCAGTAGCACGAAGCCTATCCAATTGCAGAGAGGTGTAAGACAGGGTGATGTTATATCCCCGAAACTCTTCACCGCTGCATTGTAAGACGCCTTCAAACTTATGAATTGGAAAGGACGAGGTATAAGCATCAACGGCGAGGTATTACCCACCTTAGATTTGCCGACGATATAGTCATCATGGCGGAGTCGCTGGAGGACCTAAATGCTATGCTCAATGACCTCGACAGGGTCTCGCAACACGTGGGCCTTAGGATGAAATGGACAAGACGAAAGTTATGTCTAATGGTCATGTATGCGCCTATGCCGTGGTTGTTGGGAGTGCTGTGCTCGAAGTTGTTGACGAATATATTTACCTGGGACAAATAGTCCGATTAGGTAAGTCCAACTTCGATGCCGAGGTCCATCGACGAATCCAGCTCGGATGGGCAGCGTTCGGGAAGCTACGACATATCCTCTCGTCCAATATCCCTCAATGCCTGAAGACTAAGGTCTTTGACCAATGTGTGTTGCCAGTGATGACCTATGGCACTGAGACATGGTCCTTCACTGCCGGCCGTATGAGGAAGCTCCAAGTCACTCAGCGAGCTATGGAGCGGGCTATGCTTGGTATTTCTCTGCGTGATAAAGTGCGTAACGCAGCCATCCGCAGAAGAACCATGGTAACCGACATAGCCCGCAAAATTAGCAAGCTGAAGTGGCAATGGGCCGGCCACTTAGCTCGTAGAACCGATAACCGTTGGGGAAGAAAGGTTCTCGAGTGGCAGCCTCGTACTGGCCATCGCAGTGTCGGACGACTCCCACCAGATGGAGTGACGACCTGTGCAAATGTGCAGGAGGTCGGTGGATGCAGGTGGCACAGGATCGTACCTCTTGGCGACTTATGGGGAGGCCTATGCTCAACAGTGGGCTTTGACAGGCTAAAACGACGACGACGAAATTCAATCTAGTTAAGACTAAAAATCAAAACCAATATGATAATGCTCAAGTTGAATATGTCGTGTTACAATTCTCTAGGCAAAATTTACAACAGAACCTTTTTTATGTGACGCAATACCCTTAAATGTACAAACCTGATAAACAAAGTAATTATAGCCATTCTAACCTTATAACACTAACATTAGCCGCCATTCGTAGCTCGTCTACGCCGTAGCTCTTAAGCTCATACGTGCGAACGATCGATACGGAAATGATCGCAGCTTTTACGTGTTGCAACACATTCGCCGAATGTATAATAAGAAGTCAATGTATAGGTTTCCTCAATAAATACCCAATAATTAAACCGAATAGTAAGGAAGTCTTGTTTACGTAAACGATGTCATAACAGGAAGAATAAGAGGTGTCATTCAAAGTCAAACCATTTAGGTTTGATTTTAAAACCTACGATGAACAGAACTTTTCCTTAAATATTTTTTGAAGTAAATCTACTACTACAAAAATATATAATTTCTATATTTAATAAACGTCCTAAGTAATTTTAAACGAAAATGCAAGGCGAACCGTACGTAGCATGGTTATTAAAATCATTATTTACCCAATGCTGTTTTCAGAACCAACTGCAGTTTAACAAGACAGACCAATAGAAGTTACTATTCAGCAAAAAAAAAATCAAATAAACGTTTAACATAACTTGTTCGACCCCAATTATCCCGCTTGTGCAGGGTTGGCGGCGCAACATGTTTTCCCTGTTCCAATCCTCTGTATTATTCGTCATTTCAGTACCTACGTCTTTCCTTCTCATATCCTCTTTCACACAGTCCGTATATAATTTGTTTCGAGTGGGTCTCCATTCGAAAGCTATATCCGTGAAAGCTCTCAATTTCATCAGAACAAGGCGATGTTTCTTTTCAATTTAACGAATTAAAAGTCGTATCCGCGTAACAGACTCGAGTGTTCCGTGAATAAGGGCCACTTAAGTCAAGCCCCGCATTTCCTTGTAGCATTAAGAGGGCTCGAGAAAAGGAAACATCGTAGAAGGCGTCCCGTGAGAGGCGCGAGTGATTATCTTAAGATGTTTCGTTTTTATTATTTATATTGCTTTTAAAAAAACTGTTCTCTGAGCCTACATTTAACCTTTTACTTTTTAATGTAATAAAAGGTAATACTTTCAGTTTAATAGCAGAGAGACAACAACCACAACCACTCGGTATGTGCGCTCGCCATCGGACGATCGCTTATTAAATAGAAACGTCGTTACGTTTAAAAAGTTATGAAATGTAAGCAGCACGTTTGCACTTGCTATCAATTTGGAAGGTAACAGCCTTTTTATAAAGCACATTAAAGGACAAAGGCCTTCCAAGGATAAGAGGTAACAATGTGGCCATAACGCAGGTAGGCAAGTTATAAATATACTCTATTATTCTGATGATTTTAAGTAATTTACCGCGTTACCAACAAATTGTTTATCATGATTGATAACAATATTAGAAATTTTGTGACTTGAAAAACATTCTCACGACAAGAAATTATAAATTCTAAGCTTGCATAATCCGATATGCATAAAATAGGTTAAGAGTAATAAATAAGAACATTTAGCAGTCTGAGTCTACAGCCTCAAGTGTGATAAATTGAATAGTTAAAGAAAACCCTAGAAATAACTGTAGTTTTATTACGCAGCAAAAGGGCCTTTAAAGATACCGTCAATATATAGATAATGCAAAAATACTGTTTTAGTAAGTCAGCAACATATATGTAAACAGTACACTACAATTAGATAGTGACACGGTAAATCAAACGTAGCTTGGGATATGTCCAAGCATGCTAAGCCGTGACGCGAACGATAAAACTTTTACTATGACTTTATTGCCCTTGCTTTACTATACGTTTAATCCATACTCGTTAGTTGGTCGTAAACGGAACGACTAGTTAAAGACATAATACACAACGCGCTGAAATACGAGGGTCGTACATTCGCGAAAACTTTGTCCTCACGGGGGTCGTATACTGTTACTATAGTTCGCATGCTCTCTGACCTAGATGTGTCGACACTTGCTTTACAAATAGGGAGGTTGTGAGTTCGAATCCCGCCGGGGTAAACTTTATGTTATTATATCCCAGTTGATGAGACCACAGGTCTTAAACATATTAATCCGTTTGAGTTGTTAAATTCATATGACAGTTGCTTCGCGTAAAATCTGTAGGATAAAATTCATGTAGTGGATGGTGTTTGAATGAAAGGCAGCGACGTAATACAAATTAAATAGCCTTTTATCATAAGAACACCGAGGTAGAAAGGTCAAACACCGGCGGCAAATTTTGTCACCGAGGGGGTTTAAAACTAAGCTTTTTTGAGTTCACGCGATCTCATTCCGTGGTCATCGCTCAGAGGGTGGCTTACAGGCAGTAATAGGTTCGGGATCGAATATAAGATACGGAGCGTGTTACTAGAATGTTCTTAACATTAGATGTATTCAGTGTAATAAAATAAATGGAATGGAATGCCGTTACTCCTTATTACCTCATTACTAACGGGCACAAAATGATTTAGCAAATCCAAACTCATTATCTCTTAACACGATGTGACAAATTTGTTGATCCGATATCAGAAAATAAAAAACTAAAACCTTTTTACCAGAAATAATATATCAGATTTCTGGAAATCAATAAAAAGAGATTACAAAACATAATCGAAATATTTTGTTCTTTGAGATTTTAATTATGTGGCCACAAAGACATTTAAGACATATTCTTGAAGTGAAGGATTAACAATTTATCAATTCATCATTTTTTATTTAGATAATTGTTACATAAATAGAAAAAATGATTATTGCTACTATACAAGCACAATACTATTACTATTACTTTACTCAATATTTTCCCCGAAGCGACTCTAAGGCGAAAATTATATTTAGAAGAATGTTGAAAACAAAATTCGCCAAATTTTATCTCTGGCACTCATGTACTAAATATCACGACCAGTTCTACAATGCAGATTTATGTTGATGCGAATCGGACAAAATATATCAATATGCAATATTGATATATTTGTTAGTTATACATTGATAATTGATATTATTAATATTGATATTCTACAATGCAGATTATGTTGATGTTAATCGGACAAAATATATCAATATCAATATTAATATTTTTTGATATATTGATATTGATTGATATTTAATACTTCAAATGAGTTAAAGTCTTTTATTAAGTTCATGAATATATTCCTAAATTTAAGATTATTCGGTTAATTGACAATATCGAACTTATAGGTAAGCGCAATGAGCATATTTAAGCCTGATTATCTTCGATTGTACTTTGAGTCGCCTCAACTATTATAAGGGTTTACTGTTTACTATACGTATGAGAGTTTCTTTGGCTATTGCCTTAATCCGTCAAAATAATATTATTATCACTAAATTATGCATATAGGACGTTAAAAGTATTTATTTGAATCAAAAACACACATGGTGTATCGGTACAATGGCAGCTTAAATTTTGAAAATCAGCCGAAACTTCTAAACAATACGGTAATAAAAGCAGCCTTAAATCATTGACGCGTTAAAACGAGCGTTCGACGCGTGTTGATCGGAGCGCGCTTTAGTTCCGCAGCTAATTAATCCGCGTTAATTAGTGCGTCTCGCCTTAACAATAAAGCGTCTGATGGGTTGGTGAACAATGGGGCGTGATGTCACGGCCCTGCACGCCTCCAATCGTTGTCGAGCAAAGGTAATTGGATTCTTAAAGTGAAATTACGGTCCGGAAAATTCGTTTGTCGGTTAAGTGTTAAAAAGATAATTGAGTATCGTTTCAAATATTGCATCATGTTTTTTCTACAAAATGTTATTTATATCTTATCTAAATAAATTGGAGTACAATTAACAAAATTTGATTTGATTAAAATATTTCTATTTTAATTTTCTTTTAAAGTTTTAATTGTAATGATATTTACACGAGTCAACAATTTTTAATTGGGCATAAAATTGATAGAACATTTAATTTGGATTATTAAAAACATTATAAAATCGACAAAATTCAAGTTATTCTACATTGAAGTTAGTTGTTTTTTTATTTTTTTTTATTTCAGTTCGACAATCTTGTTCGCCTAAATCCCAATCGGTTCTAAATAAAAGTTTTATATCTGCTCTGCATCAGTTTTGACTTTGTTTTTTTGAACTTATACTACCGTGTACATAGAATTTAAAATATTTGCAACATAACACAATGCTTTCTTACCATGCTTCGCACTTATGACATTTAATTGATATCGTAGAATTTAATGATTGGCGAACTAGTTTGAATAACACAGAAATGGAGCACGTACTCGGAATTAGTATGCAAACAAAGCAACTTCTGACTGGCCAGATCTATGTACGCTTGATTATTACGGAATTAAGAGAATTCAATCTAGATACAGTGAGATATGTCGGTTATATATTCACGATCTAATTTTCGCTAAATGGTGGCTGCTCGAAATATGAGTATTGTTAACGTTTATCTTATTTTACAATTATGTATCCGTTCCCAGTCACATAAACGTAGTATGGCGAAACCAAAACACTGAATCCCTGTCTGGATGATGCGACTTTACAATATTTTCCCGAAAATTACGTTAACCCAGGTATTCACTTACTTTGTCACAATACGGGAGACAATTAAATTCTCCAATTTCAATCATGCATCTCGGATTACGTGGAACTGCCTCTAGCCTAGGGTATGGGCGTGAGCTTTAGAAACCGGAGTTCGTGGTTCGAATCCTGGGGACGCAACAAATTTTCATTGTTGTTTCCTAGGTGGTTAGGGCAATTTGGGCCGATCACCCAATTGTCTGAAAAGTGAGATGATCCATCGTCGGATGGGCATGTAAAAGTCGGTCCACCCACCAACCCGCATTGGACCAGCGTGGTGGATACGGTCCAAACCCCTAATGGATAGATTAGGGAGCCTATGTCCAGCAGTGGACTAACAAGGCTGATGATGTGATGATGTGATGTGATCTTGGATTACATGACGTAATTTAACGCCACGGGGACAAAAGCAACACGCTAGATAACCGACGTGACGCTGTCTGTCAACAGGGCCTAACAAAACCTGTTGGCTGCCAACACTTAGTTTTGAGCAAAGTTGAACTATTTACATAATGAAGTTAGTTAAATATAAAACTATAAACATAGACAGTACGACGAATCTGAAAATACTGGAACAAAGGACTTAGTATATACTCGGTTAATCCGCAATAGTAGTTATTTTTTAATCATAATGTGCTTGCCTATAAATAACAAAATTTTGTTAGTTAAATAAATCCTAATATACGAATTCAAAATACACAGGAATAAAACGCCAAGTCAGATAAATATTAAAGAGAGGTAACTGAACTAAAACAAAATTATATTTAGAAGAATGTTGAAAACAAAATTCGACAAATTTTATCTCTGGCACTCATGTACTAAATATCACGACCGTTTCTACAATGCAAATTTATGTTGCGAATCGGACAAAATATATCAATGTTGCAATTAGCATACTTGCAAATGCAGCGTATAAGTTAATTCCATGAATAAACTTCATCAGAATTTTCTGTTTATATTTATACCAAAAACGCTTTATCGTCAATGTAACCATAAGAGTGAATTATACAAAAATAACTATAAAAATATAAATAAAGATAATCGTAAATTATAACGAAATCCGTAAATGAAAACCGTGGTTCCATTTATTCACCTTTGGCGATCGTTCAAAGTTAAATTACATCTAGTAAAACAAGGAAAGTCTTGGGAGACGTATACTCTCCTTGATACATATTATATGAACAAACTACCTTCGTATGCTACGAGATGGATGCGCTATGGGAATTGATGAAATAACATTAAATAATCTTCTGTTTGCACTCAAGCTGGACATAATCAATGTCAATTCAACTGATTGTGCTGTTATTATCTATTATTAATCAATTCATCAAATGAACCTTCCTCCCTCGGGATGTCAACGTTAAACGCCAATCTCTTGTAATAAAAACGATTCTGCAGAATTATGTAACCTGTATGAAATGACTATGTGGTACTCCAACGATTTCGTTTTCTTTTTTTTATTGCCTACGCTGGCAGACTAGCAGTCGGGCCACATGATGGAAAGTGGTCACCCACGCCCATAGACATTGGCAATACTAGTATCACCAACGCACTGCCTACTGCGAGAGAGAGTATTTACCGGGTAAACAAGACTTAACATAGGATGTTAAGTCTTAGCTTGCGACTGGAGCGCCGGCCGTCGAACAATAGAAGCCATACGCCCGTTCTTAAGTGGTGGCTAGAAAGAGGACATGGCTCCCTATCGTTCCGCGCGACGCAGGTTCTCTCGGGACACGGCTGTTTCGGGAGGTACCTGTGCCGCGTGGCCGTTAGGGAGCCTACAGAGGAGTGCCACCACTGGGCGTATGCCGAAGACGGCCCAACACGCGCAGGAAGAGTGCCCAGCCTGGGTCGAGCAACGCCGAGAGCTGCGTAGTGTCGGGCACGACCTTTCGCTTCCTGCCGTAGCGCGCAGGATGCAGAGAGCGAAAGGTCGTGGGTACACGTCCTCGCTTTCTGCGAGGACGTGATGGCCGGAAGCAGACCGCGAAAGGGACAGGAGGCCGTGAGCGCCCTGGCTATCCGCAGAAGAAGGCCAGGGCGCCGAAGAGTGGCGTACGCGCGCAACCTTCCCCTGACACTGAGCCCTGGGCGGCCGGCAAGAGGTGCCCGCCGCCCAGAAAAGGGCTCAGAGGGAGCGCCGTGCTGTTTGTTCCGGCACCGCGCCTAAAGCGACGTTCCGGGTGTCCAACACACCCGGTGAGAAGAGGCCCGAAAGAGGCTTGGGCACGTCGCGCCGGGGTCGCCGAAGACTGTCATCAGCGCCGCGGCCCCGGCTACAGCGACATGAGAAAGGAACAACCGTTGGTTTTTAGTGGGTATACCGGCGCTCCATCTTGGTCCGGGGAGCCCCACATATCCCCTGCTGTCCCTCACTCTGGCGGCGGGGAATCCGTAAGCTGGATTTTTCCAACGCCAAAAATAAAATGGGTGCGTGTACTTATGTACGCGCGTGAGAAGATATACTTCTTTGGCATCATTAAAAATAGATTTTAATTGCATGCAAATAAATAATTACAATAAAATAATAGAATGATTGGAAAGGATAATAAACAAAGTTCAGTTTAAATTTGAAAAATTAAATAAATAAATATTTGTTTTCTTACATTAAGTCTATCATAAATTGTCTTATTATTCGAATTGTATTTTTAATTAAATGATGTCCACTTCCATAGTATCTTCCCTTAATGTCTGAATCGAACTTCAGTTATCATTTTATCAAAAGTTTTCATTAAATTTATTTAGTTATTTTATAAATATTTATTATTTATTCAATTTAATAGCAAATATTAAAAATTAATATTATAATTTGATGTTCAATTTTAATTTTATCACAAACTTTTTATTAAATGTTTTATTAAATTTATTTCTTTATTTTGTGAATATTAAATAACAATAATAAGTATTTAACATTAATAATTTAATAATATTAATGTAAATTATATTAAATAAAAGTATTTTAATTTATATCAATAAATATACATACGGATAGTTAACCTCAATTATATTGGAGCACTTGAAAAGTATATCAGCACAATTTTTTCACTATTTTCACAAATAGTAAGTAATATCAATCAAAAATAATTAAGATAATTAAAGATGATAGATTTACAAGAACTAATCATAAATAATTCGATTAAGAATTTATGGATTCACAAGACGTACTTTGATATATCATATAACTGGTAGTTCAGCGCCATCTGTTGCTTACAAATGTAGAATTCCTAAGAGATGTTGGCTTACTTGTACAGCGGTACTATAAATCAGAAGCTTTGATTATGTGTGACTAGATGGCGCTTATCTAAAACGTATTACATAGATAAATCACAATGTTGATATATTAAATGAATAAAAATATTACCATTATATCAAGTTGAATAAACATCATTACAAAAATTAATATATTTATATAATAATATATATATTTAATATAAATTTAAATAATATAATAATATATTATTTATAATAATATATATATATATATATATATATACCAAAAACTAACCTTAATCCCAACTCATAGAACACATTATGCAACAACTATCGCAAATAAGAAACGAAAACTCCATTATCACTACACAAAATCAACCTTATCACTATGTAATATGGACCTTATTACATTTTCACCGTTTTCATTATGAACTGTTAATTTTGTGTGACAAATCGTAAAATTTCACTCTCATCATTTTTCATAACGCGCCTAAAGAAGTATAACTTCAAAAGGACGCAGTGTCCCGAGGTGAGAGTGTTTTGGCTGTGTCTCTCGACATCGCCATCGCTTTCAACACTCTGCCCTGGCCCGCATAAGGAGGCGCTCGATTCCAGGGGTGCCTCCTACCTGCAAAGGGTGATTGGGGCCTACCTGTCGCATCGACGTGTCGAGTTCCCGTGCCGTGAGCGCTCCGGACCATCGAGTGTCGTGTAGAGTTCCACAGGGTCCGGTGTTGGGACCGCTTTGTGGAACGTTGGTTTCATTGGGCTACGTGGCGGCAATATCGAGGGTGTCGACGTCACTTGCTACGCGGACGATACCGTCGTCACCGCCCGTGGCACCAATTTCGCCGGGCTTCAAATCTCGCCACTGCCGGGGTCACTCAGGTTATTAGACGCATTCGGCGGCTAGGACTAGAGGTGGCGCTCGAAAATCTTAGGCCCCTGTACTATTACGGGCCTCGGAACGCGCCACCTGCGGTCGCCCACATCATCGTTTGCGGCGTCCGCGTCGACGTCAAGCCGGCGATGAACTATCTCGACCTAGTGCTAGACTGCCGATGGAGGTTTTGCCCCATTTTGAGCGCTTTGCGCCTAGAGTGGCGAGAGCAGCGGCAGCTCTCGGCAGGCTGCTCCCCAATACTGGAGGACCCAGCAGCTCCTGTCGCCGCCTGTACGACGGGTCGTGAGGTCCATTGGCTATCCGGGCCGTACAGGGGCTACCGGACCATATCCGGCGAGGTGGCGTGCCTGTTGGCTGGCTCTTTGCCCTGGGACCTGGATGCGAAATCCTCACTTCTCTGTTTTTCTGGCGTGAGAAGGCGAGGTATCCGGCCATAGGCCAGCCCAGAAGAGATGAGGGGCGCAGAGACGAATTGCGCTCCCTTGCTATACAGGAATGGGAGCTGCGGCTGGGGCAACCTAGCGCCGGTCGTCGAACTGTGGAGGCCATACGCCCTTTATTAAAGTGGTGGCTAGAAAGAGGACACGACTCCTAACATTCCGCGCGACGCAGGTTCTCTCGGGACTGCCCTGCTGCCCCTCACTGGCGGCGGGGAATCCGTTAGCTGGATTTTCCAACAGCCAAAAAAACAATGTTAATTCTTGTTTACCCAGTAAATACATTGGCTACGCTTCCTTCAAACCTGGAACACAGTAGTGTTGCCACACTATCGTTTTGCGGTAGAATTAGAGCACCGCGTTGGTACCCACCCAGACGGTCCTCTGTAATAATCTATTATTTATTTACATTAATTTATTTTATAATTAAAGATTATATACACACTGCTATTGTTTAATAAATTTTTTTAACAAAAAACAAACCGACTTCAAATTGATTGGCGTGATACTAGCTATTAATGGTCCTTTTGTTGAGCACGTAGTTAATGTAAATTTCAGACTTATTTAGTTTTTTCATATATGCCAATGTCAGAACTGGACCAAATTGCTATGGGACCAAACGGGAAGCAGCAGCGTTCAAATAAAAAAAAACCATCTCAATCATTTCACCCAGGCAAAAGTTCTGAGGTAACAAAAATACGTATTAACAACCTCCTCCTTTTTTTAAGTCGGTTAAAAAGGGAGCTACCACGATTTTTGTGTGAATGACATTATCCAAAAATTGTTGAATCCTAATTGTAATATCTACTGCCAAAATGTTTTTAATTCGAAACTAGTTATTATTGCTAAAAATTTTATCTGATTATCTCTGCAAGCTTCTTATATATTAAAACGCAAATTGTTTGTCTTACGTCAATAAACATTGCTTTACATACCAAAGGTCGTAAGTTCAAATTATGAATGTTATGTGTCGTTTATTTATATAACAGTTAAGATAATAAGAAATAGAGGTGACAGGTGTCTTACAAATTATGTAAAAAAATCTTTTGGTTACGAATGTTAAAAGCGAGTCGCATACTATAACTGTGATTCATGTGAAATAAAGGAATTAGAAAGAAAGTTGAATACACCATTGTTGTTTTATTTGAAATTAAAGATAGCTTTTGTCTACATCATAGCTAAAATTAAAATATATGCGCTTATACTTTTAGAAAGGACTTTGCCGCTCTCATTTTCAATATGTCTCGTCGTTAAATCTGTCTTAACTAAATATCTTATTTAGTTAAAACAGTTTTAAATGTAAAATTGAATATTGTTATTTTCATAATACTTATAGTTAGCTTAGTTTCCGTAATAATTTTTGTGAAATAGTACCTGTTTTCTAAAATATCAAATTGTTAATCGTGTTTTCACAGTGGAACAAACGTGGTTTTCTATTGCATTACGAAATGATGATTCCTTAGAATGCTTCATTCACAAGAATATTACAAATCATTATGGCATATCTCTTCAATTTTATCACGGCCAACTGGCCGACTGACGACGAAAGCTAATTTACCAACTGGTAAATAAATATAAAATGCATTAAAATATGTATTACAATTTACGATGCACAGAAATTATCATAAAGATATATTTACTTCAATAACTTCACCAAGCACTCGTTCGATTTGCAATTCGCACAAAAAACAAGCGTTTTGGGCTACTTGTAAAATATTTCAACAATCTCATCAAGCAAAAAAGATGAAAAACGGAGGCATCATTTCAACGGTCTTTGGACTTAAGCTATTCACCGGCGATTCGCTACAGGAAAACATCACATAAAACGAGGCATAACAACCACAATGCGGAGACATTACAAAGTGGGATGTGAATAAAAGCTGTGTTATTCATAAATAGCGAAAACAAGCCGGCGGGCTTTATTTCAGCCTCGTCACGGGACTTTTACAACGTGATATTCCTATGTTTCGCTAACTCATAGAATGGGCCAATAAAAGTATGCGCTATAAAACGTGATAATGACGATAGGCATCTCGAGACAAACACATTCTGTAGGGGACCGCATGTACGGCTTTCTTACTGTCATAATAACTTCGATCTGAATTCCCCGACAATAGTATACAACGTTGCGGAAATATTGCCACACGTTTGCATCATCATCATCAGCCTTTGATAGTCCACTGCTGGACATAGGCCTCCCTAATTAACCCTTTCTATGAGGGGGATTTGGACCGTATCCCAATTTGCAATTTTTGCACACGTTATCTTTTGAGTTATCGTATTCTTCTCGAATAAATATTTTACCTATAAGTTACACCCAAAAATTGACCGATACATTAGACGTATATAGCAAATATTTTAAACCTCGAAATTTAGTTGCTTGTTTATTATCACCAGTATTGTAAATAATTAAATAAAATTTTTGTTTCTTTGTTTTGTTAGATCCACCAAAAACTCCTCAGTCTCCATTTGACGATCAAAATGAAGCTAAAATGGTGAGGGCGTTAGCAAATTTATACCTCAAATTACCTTCAGTTCGTATCTAAATTTACGTTTAAACATACTGCAAAATGAGAACAAAATTTAAGCTTAGCTGTTTTTTTTAACTTAATTAGTTATATGACCTAATAGATAGCTTATCTATTAGCTCATATATAAATATAGCATCCAAATAGATTTTTACAATTATTGTCCTTAAACCTTATTTCAATATAGTCGTAGAGGAATCCATTGCCAGAGAGGGACAAGGGGTGCCAACTGCTTACTCCTGTTGTACGATGCAGTACTTATTACTTTCATGCAAATTTCCATATCCATTAATACGTCTTTATTATTTAGTGTCAAATGTCTAAATAAGTAATGACATTGTGAAATACAGATATGCATTGTTACTAAAGCTATTCGAGAGAATATATAGGAATGTATTTTCTCACTCTACGGTGAGCATTCAGTTCAATTGTTCGTTTGGTTGCATAGATAAATAGTAAATTTGTTTAATATAGCCAAAACAGCCCAAAATTACGCAATGGGTAACGGGAGCGAGCATCTATTACAAATATTACAAATATTTGTACCACAAAGATAACAACCTTCTTTAAAACATTGATGTAAAGGATAATTAATATTGTCATATCGTTTTTTACTTCGGCAGCCCATCTATATTGGAGATCAGACAACTACGCAAGCGATATTTAAGAAAACCGTCATGACTGGACCGGACTAGACGTTTTCCATGTCCATCCGGCGCATCGATACTTCACAGAAAATCGGATTATCAGCCCGCATTGCCCTAACCAACTAGGACACAACAATCCAAAGTTGTGCGTCCTCACAAGTTCCGTACCCACGACCTACCAAAGGCTACCATAACACTAGGCTACAGAGCCATTAAAAGAATAAGAAAAGAAAATAAAATAAAACAGTAATTACGACCTCATTTCGTTCATTCATCACATAAACATTAAAAACCGGTTGAGTTGTAGTCCTATATAAATAACGTGTTACGTAATTATTTCCCTCGCAGATTTCACAAGAACCTTTTATTTGCTCTCGACAGACGTTGCCGATCCGTTATGAAAAGAACAAAATGAAAATATAAGCAAAAGAGAACGGCGCTTGAAGAATATTATATTTAGGAGATGCGGTTGTGTTTAAACGAACAGGATTTATTCTTATTCTTTCGGTGAAACGTCTGTTTGACAATTATGTAATGGCTTATCCAGTATACGTCTACGTCTTTTATCAAACGAAAATATATTTATTTTTCTTTTCCAAAACAATGAACGCATACGAGTCGGTAATATTAAAATACTGTTTGCGTGTGTTTTCTTTTACCGACACTTTTACCAGATTCAACATATGAGACTATTAATTAATACTGCATATCCCGCAAATTTTTCCTATTTTAAAAATTCCAAAGTTTTTCCGCTTTCTACTGATGGATTGGGTGTCAGAATATTTAACTTATACCAGCGGTCAATCAGGACTGGCTTGCTCATCGCAAACATGAACCATATTACTTTTTACGCAATGGATCGTCAACTGCAACCGCAGAATTAAAAGTATTTACGTATAAACAAATAAAAACATCTGTACTAAGGCTATACATATTACAACATTACAATGTTTTTATAAGAGCAAATACAAGACAAGGTTTCAAAATTAACAAATGTCTTTAATATTCATTAAAACTAATTTCAGTTCTTACATTATGTCAGATTAAACACTGAAATGCACCTAAGATGTGCATATGTGTGCTATTAAGAAAACAATCGATACAAATAAAAAAAAAAATATTGTATTTGATCGTGGTTATAATTCTTACAGAAATCGAAAAACACGCAAACGACGAAATCTATATAAACCGCCCGTATTATTCGTTTTCGAATAAATTATACAAAGAAACAAAAAAACAGAGGTCCACATCAAAGAGATCATGTTTAGAGAAATAGATTAAAGGTAATCGGATCCACCGGCGGACGCCTTACGTAGCCGGTGTTACGCGGACTGGCCCATCGGCACGTGACACCTTGTCACGGGAAACGAGCCCGCGACGACAGCGCATGTGATCCGAAACGGAATCGATTCCTAACGTTATTCACGTAGCTTTCGAGTGTGCACGATTGAGCGTTTCGTATGATTGACGGTAGTACGTCCCGTTTCTACAGAGAGACCGAATTGTGAAGTATTATTTTGACCTTCTAACTCTTTGATTGCATGAGCATATTAGCTACAGGGTTAACGTAGCAACACACATCGAAGAGTGTCAAGCAGATTTATAGCATCCCAAGCTTATCTACTGTCATCGATTAAACGTTGTACCATTTTATTTAGGAAATCCTAATATAAATATAATAAGTTATGTGTACAAATTCCGGCATATTTAGTGTTTTCATAACTTGTAAAGATATAAAACATCAGAAAATCTCTTTAGGGTTTTGTACCGTACAGTGTATGTTAATATGTTGATTTGTCATTTACATTAAGTTAGAGTTAAGTTACACAAAACCATATGCAATCAAGTGGTTAACAAAACACATTATAATGGTAACTAATTCTTATGTACGCAAGTTTTCTTACAAGTTCTTCACTTTACTACGAGTAGAACTTTAAAACCTATACGCTATTAAGATTCACAGTTTCAAAAGGGGCAACGGCACTCGGCTACAATATGGCTCGGTCTTCTTAGTGCAAAATATCTTCACGAAGATAGAATTTGAACCACCTGAGAGTTAACGAAAAATTTAAAAACCGACTTAATATCCTTGACGAACTTATAAATTTTACAAAAGATAAGAAAATTAAATTGTATTAAATATATGGTAAAATAAAACGTTTGCATGTATGACTAAGTGTGTAATCGTGGTCTTGAACAGCGCAACAGTTGCGATGTTTATGTCCTATGTAAAAAAAATAAGGTAAAGCTTGGCGAACGCCCAACGATTCGAATTGAATAAGAGGTAGAATTTAAGTTCGGTGATATCAAATAAAAATAAACGATGAAATTAAACCAATAACGACAAACAATAAGTACTTTGCACTTATAAGGTAAAAACAGCTACTGTAAGGCAAACACGCAATTAAATACATGTGCAATAATACAGAGAATATAAAATAGAAAGTGAATAAATATTCTTATCTTGTGCAATATAATACATGATATATCTAGTGGGCAATATTATTAAATTGCGTAGAATCTGAGATTGTGATGAATATATCACGCAACCACATTATATGTAATGAAAAATCACCCGCAAATTTTGCAAAGCAAGCATAAGCAGAAATCATTTTTTTGCTTTTACCACACGATTCGTCGGAGAAAGTACGATAAATAAAAGATCAAAGAATCGTTTCTTGTATTGCGTTCTGTTGTTGCTACAACGTTATATTTAGGGATTTAACGTAAATCTACTTGTCGAATGACTATAAGTAAAAGGTTAATGCGCAAATTGTTCAAAATACAATCGTACATTTTATGTACGATTTTGTTTTGTTATATTGATGATGATATATTTCTATTATTTTATTAAACATACACGCAAATATATGATTTTTTTGAAAAACGAAGATTTTCAATCAATTATTTCTAACAGAATAGCTACATTACTTTCGGAACGATTAAGCAATACGCTGGAAGACATATGATGTAATAGTAACGCTATAGTAACCATAGGGAACCGTTAAAGATAACAATATAAAACTTTTACGCATTTCTTTACGCATTCTAAAAGTTTGTAGATAGTAAGACTTACGATAATAATACACGTCATGAAAGTATAAGATATAAAATATAATATATTTAATACTTAGTTCATTTTAGCAACGATAGCGGCCATAGCTTATTTGGGTTTTCATACCAAAATAATATGTGTACTTGAAAAAATAAGAACATGCATAATTCGAGTTTATTAACAATCTGAGAATGTAACTAAATAAATTAATAAAATTAAACTTATAAGATCTTTCAAACAATACAAGTAACTCTTTATTCGACGATGTTTTATAGAAAACTGTGTTCAAATAAATTATGATACTTGTCGCTGAGTGAATTTCTATCGACACTAGGTAATTGAAAGAGATATTAAATCGAAATTCCGTGAAAGTTTTAAAACTTGGGTAAATTCCATCTTGAATATCAATGTTTATGGATGGATATATTTCCTAAAACCCTCGAATGATTTAAATGTTATATGTTTCAATTATTTATTAACTTTGTTAGTCTACTGGTACTGCTAATGCCTCCGTAGCCTAATAGTAAGGAGTGTGTGCTTTAAAATACCGGGGCTCGTGGGTTTGAATCCTAAGGAGACTGAACAAATTGTCATTGTTGTTTCCTAGTTGGTTAGAGAAATTTGGGCCTATCACCCAATAGTCTGAAAATTAAGATGATTTAAGCATCTTATCGGGTATGTAAAAAGCCAGTTCACCCACCAACAAGCATTTGACCAGCGTGGTGGGATACGTTACAAAAACGCCCTAATAGAGAAAACATGTATTAGGGGAGGCCTTTATCCAGCAGTGGACTAACACAGGCAGATGATGTGATGTGTATGATGTTTTAGATGAAAAAATTATGGCATCGCATTCTTATTTATATAATAACGATCATAAACATTTGTTTTGCATTAAAATGTTGTGCCAGCCTGGCGCACATAGATATGCAAATCGACAGCGCAGAGTCGTTTCCCTTGAACCTCGTCGGTCTACGGTTAAAATCGCAAACAAAACAAGCGGTCTTCACATGATACGGAACGGAAATCCGTGCATGTTGCTGAAAGTCGTGTATTTAATTTACTTTGTTTAATGCATTACATTATATAAAAACATCCAGTGGTAGTTTTTATTTTAAAGAAAATAATTAAAAAAAATAAGCTAATTTTTTATAGCTGTCGACATATGCGCTTAGTTACGGGTGAATTAAATCCCTTAAAATTATTCATTAAGTGTTCAAAACGTAGAACTCAAATCTTTAGGAATTCTTTAATAATAAAAAAAAATATGTCGTAACATCATTGTCAACGTCTGAATGATTAAGACTTGCAATTCATATTCATATTAGATATAATTACGTACTGCAAAATTACAATTTTGTTACAGATATATCCTTTGTTAATAGAAAAAAAATTGCAAAACTTTCATCCGTAACATTTGTTTAAGGTTTTTAATTGTTTCCTTGAAATCTTTCATACTAAAAAAAATAAACATAAGCGCCCTTTTCGCGTGATTGCTTTATCTTAAAGAAATAAGTTAATAAATATTACAAGGACTACGACGCCGTAATATTGACCTGATAGCTTAGCGGCTTGTTGAATAGGGCTCCGTTCAAAGTAGCAAGTGACAAAGGGTGTTGGAGAATTAAGTCGGTACTTAGTGGTGACTAGAATGGAACAAAGGAAGGAGGAATGAATAGAGTGGAAGCTTTGAATAACAATCAAGTTAAGTATTTACACATTGTTGTTTAAAATTAATTGACAACTTAACTAGGACTTTATTAGATCTGCAAGATAGTTAGCTATGACAGTTTCTTTTAAATAACGCAACCCACCCTTCTCAAAAGCTCACACTAGAAATAAATTTCTGCAAACATGAATGCATCAAGAGTTGTCATATTCAAATTCGATTAATACGTTAATATTAAAACGATTGAACTGTTTTATAGGGATTTAATAGAGAGGCGTAATATTGTACGCTTTTGCAATGTTCCATTCAACATAACGGCAGATTAAGGTCAGGAGAATTTGCAAACATTTCATCAGCTATTACCATGTGCTGTTTTCATAGAGTAATTTTAAATGAAATAAGTAAGACAACTGAATCAACATAATAAATGAGGACAAATACAGATCGTAACGCAAAAAGTATATAAATAAAATGAAACATTAGAAAGCAGTAACCTTGGCATCCTTCGTCATTCGATACACATAGTCATAGCGACGCTAGTTTTGTATTGCAAAACAATCAATTGTTGCAAAAAATATGCTCATTATAGGACGATACCGAAGAGTAAGTTTGTTTGTTTAGCACTTTTCTGCTAGAACTAATTTAAATAAATTTCATAGTTTTAGGCTTAAGTTATGGCTTATTTACTATCAGCCTGTGTTAGTCCACTGCTGGATATATCATAGGCTAGAGGTCTGGACCGTACTTTACTTTTCATACGATGAAGTAATCGGCCCAAATTGTCTTAACCAACCAGAAAAAAATTAGAACACAAAGTGTTTTCCCGTAGGATTTAAACCCACGGCTTCCGGTTTATTAAGCAAGGGCCAATTCCACTAGACCGCGGAGGCGATTAGATAAATTTTTACTCTCACAAAATATCACTTTACTAGCTAAAGTTAATCGTACTTATCTTCGTGTATCGTGACAAGTGGCAGTTAAGTTTTCATAATTTTAAACAACTAGTGCGTTGTTGAAGTATTACGTAAAACATACCATTTTACTTTTCAGTCTTAGCCGTTCTGTGACGTCGATCAATTAGGTCAATTATCCATATACAATAATTACTTTCTGTTATACATATAAATATGGTTCCAAAATTTAGGTACACATAGTTTGGTGTCAAACTTAAAACAGGTTTAAACATGGCCCTTGAATTAGTCAAATATAAAAACGGAAACTTGTCAGGAAATAAATTTATGACAATCCGCTTTCCTACACATTGTGTTTAAAAATTAAAGTAAACGATAGATTTCTATATTCTATTGAACGTTCATTTTCTTCAAATAACGTAAAAATGGCTCTTTTATTTAAATAGATTTGACTTGAGCAACATTTATTAGTAAATCAACTAACATCTGAATAAGATAACCCAAATGATTTGATACGATAACTATATTGTTAATCTTCCTACAGAGGTTTAACCTATGGGGATCGCAAAAACGTATTAAATTCCTTAGTAAAGTAAATAAAAATCTTGCAGTTTCTGTAACAAACCTTAATATTTCAGAGGTAGAATTGTAAAAAAATATAGTTTGGCCATTGACTCCTCGCAATCATCATTAACAGGATCTACAAATCCTTATAAGCCCTATCAGATCGCGAAAGTTCTTTAGGGGAAACAATAAAATAAAATTATTACCCACCAAATTTCATGTATAAACACGTTAACAACGCTGTTAAGCTGAAAAGTTGGCCGCTAACTTTTCGAATAGAAAACTGCAAAAAGAACGAGCTATCACGGCTCCTATTCCAATACAAACATTTCGAAAGCAACAACCTAAAGCCCGCATCCCCTAAATAGTTTCGCGCGTAATGACGCGCGTTACAGACTATTCAGTCGCAATTTCGCGAATACTTTTTCGAGACGCACCCATTTATTGGTATTGGATCTTCCGAAATTTGTCATGAGATCCGTATACTGAGTGGTTCTCACACGTGAAGGCTTTGTTTGTGATGAAAAAGTGTGTCATCGTAAGGAGTCAAACGTATGAGTAAGTTATATTGCTAATTTAAAGCTTACTGCCATGTAACAATTTCTAATAAATATTATTATTATAGATAACATTATAAATTGTTACATGACAGATCACAAAATAAGGTTTAATTTATAAAAGATCGGTTCGTACCACCGCATAATATCTCATACGTTAATCACCAAAGAATAAGACATAATACATAACAACACAATGTCCTTAAATAAGTTAAATCTTCGCCGTCCATGAATAAGTGCATGGCGTATACGTGCAAAGTATTTTTTTTTATAAAACATTTTTACCGAATATTTCGGGTGTTAACATGGGCGTTTTGTCTGTCTTGTGTAAATGAAGCAATTGTTTATGACTCGTGCGTTTATCAGGAATATGCGGGAATCCGTAACGAGAATATAGTTTTACGTAATTTTTATTCATAAATAACGTGACTTATTGTATACCCAAATATAAAAATATAATAAATACTTGTGTCGGTTATCCGTCCTATCGGGCTTTGAGAGTATAAAGGAACAGAGAGTGCGCCTGCCTGCGCGTACACTTGTGCAGTATAATATCTCCGGCGTAGTTGGCTGGTCTCTAATATAGATCGGCCGCGGTAGTCGTAATCGACTGGAGAACATTACTATTACTAGCCAGTACTATTATTACACTAACTTCTAGTACCACTAGAAATTAGAAATTAAAGCCTTAATGCATTTTCGAAATCTAATTATGTCATTGGCAAATAAGTCAAAAATAAGCATGTCTAAGCCATATATGGTATAGTAATATACTACATTATATTATACTTGGACTTGTGTAAACAGTTTAAAAATTTCTTCCGAAAGATTACCTTTACTAATATAGAGTAAATATCTTTTAATAGGACCACTTGCAACAATAAGAATGAAGTTAAATTTAATCCTTTATTTGTATGGTGTACTATATTGCCCTATTTCTCATAAAGATGAAACCTATAGGAACGAAATTCCCGAGAAACCAATATCACTTACATGGCTCGCAGTTTACTACGTATCTACTGTCTAATGGATATTATGAAACACATATATAACCAATTTACTGAATATTCTGTTTGGAATTAAAATTCAACGATAGATACAAATTTTATCAAACCTTCATTCTCTCTAAATGACTCGGGAGTGGCTTTTATTGTATTGAATTTGAATTGACTGATGAATAAAAATATTCGCCAAGCATTGTTATACTAGTGCCTGTCTTCGATAACGATAGGAATTGGTATGATAACTATATTGCCAAGATTCGAACAACCAAACGCATAGGGTTCACTTGAACCTAGCCGAGTTTTACATCACGCCCATTTGACGTGGATCGTTTTACTTTTCAAACAATTGGGTGAAATGCCCAAATTGCCCTAACCAACTAGGAAGCAACAGTGAAAAAGACTACGGAGGTAGCTCAGGATCATTTACATAATTAAAATCTAAAAGACGTATCTATAATCGTGTGGAAATATCAATATGAAAACATCCAAAATACACTTCATCGCGTATTGTTTCCTATTAGTACACAATAAATCCAATTTGTAAACTTAACCATTTTTACTCAAAAATTACATAAAATTTATCCTTTATTCTAAAGATGGTATCTGACCTTTAAACGGTGGTATCTGACCGTCAAGCGGTAACCGAAATGCAAACAAAGATGTTGATATCCGATGCAATTGTAATCACTAACTTTGGCATTTTAGGTTTACTTCTATACATATGTGCCGCATACTTACAGATTACGGGTTCTTAATATGGAAAATATCAACTTTTACGATGTACTAAGAAATCTTTAGGGACGTTACGAAATATCGTTGGTTTTATAACCGCTAAACTTTCGTTTGCCGCACAAACGTATAGCATTTAAAAAAAGGAAAGTTATTGTAACATAACCAAATTGAAAGTACGGTTCAAAACACTTACGGTGTCAGGTTTAATATGCGTATGACAATACTTTATTAATATCACTAATCTAAAATTCTTAATGATTCAAAATTAAATTAAACCGCTTTATTATAAAGTTTTAGGATCCTTTCATTATTCGTCGCACTAATATTATTAAAAAGTGCGACGGTCGAAAACATCGGAAGCAAAACATAACACTGACAAGATACATTTTTTTTAAGTTAACACTCTTACAAACTACCTTTGTTACCAGATACAGGTCTAATATTAAAAATATTTTATTCTTGTTCAATACATTTTTAAGGAAGACTTAAAATATAAAAGCCGTTTAACGTAAGTCATTAAAGTGTATTGGATGTAAGTATTAGTATGGAGGCAATTTAGAATAAGTTTTTTTTTCGAATTTGTAGAACTTTAAGTAAATTATTAACTGGTACCCATTTTAAAAGTAATGACTCACAATTGAATGTCATAATCTATTGATACATAGTCACTCCTGTAGATATTTCGGCTTAAAACTTAATATAAAAGTGTGTGCTCTCTTTTTGACATATTTTGCGGCATAAAAAACGCTGTACTTAAGCTATATATTCGATCCAGCTGTATAGTTCATAAAAAAGTGTATCTAATAAAATGTACCATAAATGTTTACATAAATGCGTGAGCACACAATTTAATATTGATCTATATGCAGTCTATCTTAAATATTGTGCATATACTACTTTAATAATCTCTTGACGCTAAACGCGTTTTAATTGAAATTATTAAGATTTTTTCTAACTATTATTGCATTTTGTTACGGCTATGATGTTGGAGAAATTTTTGCACATCGCAACAAAAACACCAAGCATACAACTTACGTACTTCGAATAAAGCAACTGCCGGAGTTTCCGAATAACTTCTGTTTTAATTAGAACTTTATATAAGGAGCCAAGTTCAATAAAATTACATTTAATTTAAGGTTTATTTTTGTACATTTAGGACGCATTCTATTCTTGTTAGCGTAGGAGTTTGGTTCAAATTTTTGAATTGAATCATTTTAACGAATCAGCTTATAAATATGACGGATAATTTATTATATACCAACATCAAGTTTTGTGCGACCAACAGAAATGTTTCCGTAAGAAAGATAAAAACATCCGACTTTTCACCTGTCTGTCACCTAAATTTAAAAGAAAAATTACATAAACGTTACAGGGTGCTTACATTCAAATAAAAAAAAACCCGTCGTTGCTAAAAGTAATGAGATTAGGCAAAACGCAACCGCGCTTTAACGTAAGACGTTCCAGACGAGTTCATTGCGTCGAATGAAATAACATAAGTCTCGTTGCCCACATACCTAGTTTAGTAACAGCAGTAGTCTAGCAGCGCGGCTACAGTGTGTACCTTGAACAACATTAGTCTGCAATTAGTGGCGTTACAAGGTAAATGTTTTAGAATCATCCGCACATATGTCGAGCTCACTTATATATACAATTATCATAACTAGGAAATAGAACTTTTTTGCATATATCGTTTTACACAGGTTTACGTTATTTGTCAGGCGCTAGATATAAACAATAACATATAAACAATAAGCACGATAAATCTCTAAATGTTTATGTTTTATTTTTAATAAATAAATTTATTATGTACATAACGCCGTAATAAGACAATTTTCGCCGCAGCAAACTAACTCCTTTTACAAAATTGCATTACCGGTTAGTGCAAATCGATACTATATATACTCGCCTCCGTAGCCTAGTGGTATGGGCGTGTGCTTTAGAAACCGGAGGTCGTGGGTTCGAATCCTGCGGGGACTCAACAAATTTTCATTGTTGTTTCCTAGTTGGTTAGGGCAATTTGGGCCGATCATCCAATTGTCTGAAAAGTAAGATGATCCATGCGTCGGATGGGCATGTAAAAGTCGGTCCACCCACCAACCCGCATTGGACCAGCGTGGTGGGATACGGTCCAAAACCCCCTAATGGATAGGGGTGTATTAGGGGAGGCCTATGTCCAGCAGTGGACTATCACAGGCTGATGATGATGCAAATCGATACAAAGCTTATTATACATACTGTCGCCTGAAATCGACACGTGCTTAATATTAAGGCATTGGACAAGCGTGACCAATTCTTTATAACGTTACGATAAAGTACACACTATAATCAAAAACGGCAATAAAATCGATATACTCAATTAATTGCGATACGCATGGTATAAGAACAAAGAATGACCTATTACTTTTTATAGCACTTGCACTATCACTCGATAATTGTGTGACAATGATGTATAACTTTCCATAATATGTTCATATTATATAATATATTAAAGTATTTGTTTACCTTTGTTACCTAATACAATAATTATGCAAGAAGTAACAGGGCTCCACCCAACTAAAATTCAAAGATGCGCGATAAAATCCGTAAAATAATTTTATTTAATTGTGTATAATATTGCGTAAACCATAGAAATAATTATATTACACACCTATTGAGAATAATTTAACGTGGCAGTTATTGGACACGGTATTATCGCAATCTTTGCTTTAATATCAGTTATTTCAGCACGTGCACACCGGCACATTTAAATTTGCAAAAGAAAAGAAATAAGCCGTAAGTATACGCCAATAAATTAACAATTTAAGCGCTTCTTCCTCTTTATGCTGTAGTGGAATTTGGCTCATCATTTATGTAAGTCAACATTGCTTCGTAACGGAAAAACGTGTAAAGTCACTCATCACAAGCCAAATTAAAGGTCTTATAAAGAAATCTTAATTTTGAACATATCAATCATTATTATTTCTTTTATTTACTGCATTATTATACATATCAAATTCACTAATTTACGTTTTTCGCGTTACTTAAAATATATTTATTTCCGACGTTTCGATTCTTTTCAGATCCATGATCACGGGCAGACTGCCCGTGACATTTTTAAGTAACGCGAAAATCCGTAAATTAGTGGATTTGATATATCAATCATTATAAATAATTACTATTTTATACAAAAACGCTCCAACCCGTATTATTTTTAGATTTTGAAATATTTTTCTCGAGATAAAAAGTAGCCTATGTTGCTCAACGGTAATACAACTTGTAACTTGATGCTTTTAAAATAAATTATTTTGCCCTAACGCATATATAAAATACTCAGAAGGAGCGTTAACTAATATAAAAGGGAATGATTACTTTCTTTAATTTCGAAACATTACAACACAGCGTCAAAATTCTAACTGTTCACGGATTTATAATTTCTCCAAATCCCCATAAAGTCGGCAAACACAGAAAAAAATAAAACATTTCAATTATCGCTATAAAGAAATAAAAGTGAAAGCCTCGAGGAGCGAATTACCGAACGCAATAGGCGGGCATTAAATTTTTCCACGAGATTGAAATCAACGGGCCACGAGGCTGAATTGTGGAAAACTTTCAGGGCGTGCGCGATAATATTAAAAAAAAAACGCGGCATAAAGAGAGTTTTAGGGGAACCGAAAACATTTTGCATTTGCTTTTCTGAGCCGGGACCAGTTCGAAGCCACTCATAGTCCCACCTAGGGCGGCGCGACGTTGATTTGTGCCATGGCAAAAGTTCGCACGGGCTCCGCAACGCCGCTTTAATTGCTTAATAGTATTCATAAAACGGACCGATGAATATCGGACGGAGGTTTGATCGGGCGCACAATGTAAAACTTCATAGTTTTATGGGGAGAAATTGGCAGACTGCGATCGGCATGGCCACTTTCAGAACTTGCCGAATTCACCGAGCTCGGTTTCCGAGAGGGCGAATAATAAGTTTTTGAAGAACTGAAAATGAAATATAAAACTGAATAATCTATTGAACTAACTCTTGAAAATATTTCAATCATACTTTTGCTCTATTTTAACATGTTCCTCTTCTTTAAATGGTTTATTCTTATCAAATCAAATAAATTTACGGATTTTTCGCGGTAAATATATATATTTATTCCCGACGTTTCGGACTCTTTTCAGCATCCATGATCCCGGGTAGAATAAGTCGGTATAAAAATTGAGATACAGATAGTATCTCAATTTTTTTGGAATATCTTTCCCATTTTAAATTTTGAAAATTGGTTAGACAAAAAGTACTTATGTAAAAAATAATAATAAAAAAATTATAATACTTACAAAGCCACAGGAAAACATAAGTATTTTTTGTCAAATCAATGTTCATCATGGATGCTACAAAGAGACAGAAACGTCGGGAATAAATATTACTATTATATAAATAATGAATCAATCCGCAAATTAGTGGATTTGATCTGTATATTAGTCACGTAAATAAAAGAAATAGTTTATACTAAATAAGCGGTACTGAAAAAAAAAATTATAATTGTTCTAATGTATGAGATTATTGCATTTGTTATATGAATACTGTGAGCCTTTATTTACAGTAAAGGTGAACATTTAATTTATGATATACTTTCTGATTTTGGATTCTGATTACATTTAGTTGTAATGCTGATATACTGCGTTATTGTAAATAGTTAAGTCTTTTATTTTTTAATATCACAGTATATAAGAAATTTTATGAACTTAACATTAAACAATCAACAGTTCAGCAATTGGATAAAGACCTTCATTGTGACTTCGGTTGTTAATCATCCATAATAATGGCAGAACAATATGAATAAAAACACTTAATTATTAACATCAGGAAATGAATTGTTTAAAACATGCTATAACATTTGTTGTTTAAGTACAATCAAAGTAATAGATAAAATATAAGAAAAGGTATTACAAACAGAAAATTTTGTCTATTCTAGGTATTTATAATAATGTTCATGGGCTGCAGTTTTCTCTAACCCTCAGGCGAGCCATTGGCTTTAAAAAAATGTTATCATTCCTTTAAGGAAAAACGAGTTCTGTTCAATGGATTACAATTTTATGTGATAATTGTGGGCTTAAATGAAAAACCTAAAAACTCTCCCAAGCTATAAATAAATTAAAAATTGCCTATCGATCCCATAGTTTTAATGCTAATAATGCTAATTTCACTACCCACTATAAAGTATATTGACGAGTTATGTTAATTTCCATGTAATATTTTCTTTTTTGCAGTTTATGTATGTATTATAAATCACCTTAAGATAATCAAACAGGTGCAGATATTAAACACCATCATTTATCGCCTTGAATAAAAGTTTGACCTCTTCAGTGATCACAACAACTTTAAATAATATTTCAAAACTATTATACAATTAAAAGGAGTTTTAACATCTTTTAATATATTACATACACAGAAAATTTTTAACTTTCTAATACCACAACTTATCAGATCTATGCAACCCTACATCATCTTTAAGTCAAATCACAGTCCTTCTAGTCCTTCCAGTAAATTGATCAGTCAGAATTACATAGTTAGGCCGTGGAATCCTATATTTCGCTAATTAACTAGATAGGTTAAAATATAGGTATGTATATAAAAATGTATATAAATATAAATGTATATATATATATGTATATAAAATATATATATATATATAATAACAGACATATTTTCTAATAAAACACATACTGCGCATAAAATTATTTTGCCACAATTTACCAACCTGTAAACTTTTTAATCTGGATCCTTGCTTTCCTTAATAAAGTTTCCTTTTTTAAATGCTGTGCTAACATGTAATTCAAGTATACAAAGAGGGTTTGTGATTTGTTTTGTTGATAAGCTTTATATAAATGAGTAATAATAAAAAATATGTCAAATTAGGTAGGTTTGTAACATACAAAAACTTTTAAACATTTGTGTTAAAAGATTTTTGAAACCATGACTTAATTCGTGTAAAATAATGATTTCATTTATTTAATAACTTTAATATTTTCAATCATTTTAAAATTTATTTTCAAATCAGTACTCTTCATGACTTGAAAGCAGCATGAAATATTCAGTAATAAGAAAGACCCTTGATTGAATTCATTATAAACTTTATTTTGCTTGTGGAATGAAATTGAATTACAAAATGTATTGTATTTTGTTTAACTGAGTATTATGAAGCTAAGTAAACATATTTATGAGGAAGCAAAATTGTAACTCATTATTTGTCAATGTCATAATAACATACATGAAATTGCAATAAATTTTGATCTGTCTAATACAGATTCAAATGTCCCAGACATTAATTAAATTAATTATAACATAAATGCTGTGCAATGTGCTTAACATAATCGCGATTTAATCCGTATTTCAGGCAATATTTTTCGGGTGATTTTAAATCAGGAGACAAATGAATAAATAAACATTTTTTTGTTCGGTAATTGTCTGTCATTGGTTTTTGTATTGTTTGTTGTTATCAATTGGTACTGTTTTATCAACTTAAGTAACATAATATATTTAAAAAAAATTATTAATAAAGAACATTAATAATTTAAGCATAGTAGACCTATGCATATTAATAAATCGTTTAAATAATTTTCATCACTTAACAGTAGGGATATTAATAATAGAGCATCGTAGTTACGAAAAAATATAATTAAAATTTAACTTACTTGACGAGGTACGAAAATTGTTAGGCAGTGTTCCCAACTCTCCAACTTTCCATGATTGAAGGTGCTTAATTTTGTTATTTAACCTCGAAAAAATATGAAGACAAAGCCATTACGATCGACTTCAAAATGGGCGGTAACATAGAGGTGAACAGAGACCGTTTTTTATAAAATTAAATACAGCCAGCTCAGTTAAAAAATTATAACGATAGACTTGTAACATCGATTACGATAATTAGGTAATATACTAATTTCCTTACTTAATGATTTTTTTGAAAATTAAATGAAATGGCCGATAATATATTTCAAAGAGAGGAATTGTTTATGTGAATAATAATAATACAAAGAATGTCTTCATGAGAATTTCAATGAGTGTAAAAAGTTTGAATAAAATTATTGTCCGTAACCTCATTAGTTACATAAATAAGTACGAGGTTACTTTTAATGTACCATTAGGGTACCGTTACTGTGATTTTAACACGGATTGTAATTTCACAAATGAATAAAAAAATAGGAAACAGAAATGAAAGAAAAAAGATAGAATATACAATAATAAAATTAAAACAAATTAAACAAAGTAACAATAATAAGTAGTTACAAAACAATTATTCATGTCGATTTAGCCACTGAAACTATTAATTAATTTACGTAATCTTGGTATTGGAGACTTAGCACCCAGTACAGATCTTCTAAGAGGTGGATACAGGGAGTAATACATGCACGTGGAATTCTACTGGGAACGCGGAGTTTATATGATCTCACACACACAAATACTTCTTGATGCTATAGAACAACGTATCACAGAAATTAAAACTCAAAACAACGCAATCCACAAGAATAATATAGATATGGAAAATTGGATTGAGTTTATTACCAAACTTAGAGGACCTAAAATCTACAATCAGTCGTTTTGGAGATTGAACGAAATGAAATGAATTTGAAAATAACGAATACAGTGGAAAATATGAAACACTAGATAGTCTGTCCTGGAAAACTAGTTTGAGATTAGACACGTGCCGAAGATGAAAGGAGAATTTAAGAACAGCTATTTGAAATGATTAAGAAGTTATCTACAGCCTTGTCGGTTAACATGGAGATTTCTGCACTATGTGATGTATTTAGAATGCCCTAAAAATTCGACCAAGAAAATTCTGTCGTAATAGTTGAATGTTCTTCAACTTTAATAAAAGAAAACCTCTTGAATGCAGCAAGAAATTTTAAGCACACCGCAATCAAATACAAAACGGAGCAACTAAACTCATCACAGCTAGGCATGGAAGGGCCAAATAAGGAGATATATCTATCTGAACATCTTACACCACAAACGTCCCGTCTGTATTATCTTGCACGAGAATTTCAAAGATCAAATAATTATGCGTATTGTTGGACTGTAAATGAATTAGTTTATCTACGTAAAAAACATGGTGACCCCTACGTACTTGTTAAGAGTGAAGATCAATTACGTGCACTAAAAATAAGTGACTATCTAAAGGCGTAAATCAAGTTATCCTTACCACAGAGACAGAAACAGTAAAACTAACACTTATCCACACGCAACACAGAAAATATACTTACACAAAACTAAATATACAAATAATCATTTTATAACACATTAGATACTATGTTTAAGTACTACATATTTCCTTACTAAACATCAACTTATAGATCATTTTACTATTTACAAACTGGACATGGATAAACTTGAACTAAACAATACATAGATGACTCACGTTCTCTGCAAGCTTATTGATGACCCAAGCCATCTTCGCCTCTGAAGTTAAAAAAAATTAAAACAGGAAATCAAACAAATTTAAATATACTTACTTTTAATGTTATAGTACAAATAAAATTTATAACTTTTAATTTTTATTACAAGGCATAAACTAATCGTAGATATTATTGTCATAACTGAATGTTGTGCGATGAAAACTCAGTTCTTCCATTAATAGACGGATACGATTTGACTTCAATTAAGCTGTTACAACCAGAATGATGGAGTTGCTATGTATATAAATAATGGTATAAAAGTTTCATTCCAAGAAATAGAACTGCAGGAAGCTAATTGTCTAGAGTGAAGATTGGCAATATGACAGTTACGGAACATACCGTCCGTACGCATTTAAAATTTAAACATATTCTTAGATTCCCCTAGCACACTGCTTATTAACGAATAGGACACGTTATTATATTATCACGGGCGATATAAACATTGATACCTTAGATGGTAAAATAATAAAGTCAGAGATTATTTAGATATCATTGGAACCGGTGGTAGGTCCTCTGTTTACAGGAGACCGTCTGGTGGTACCACCTTAGGTGCCTATTTCTGCCACGAATCAGAGTGGAAAACACTACTGTGTTCTGGCTTGAAGGGCACCTAGCCAGCGTATTTACTGGGTAAACGAGGATAACACAGTATGTCTCACGGTAGGCAGCGCATTGGCGATACCACTGGTATTGTAATGTCTATGGGCGTCGGTGATCACTTCCCATCAGGTGACCTGACTCGTCGTCTGCCTGCGTATGCTATGAAAAAAACTCACGGTTTACATGCCGCCATCGATTCGCTAACCCGCGGACGCACATGCCTCAGATCATTTTATGTGAAGCTGACTGCAGTTTACCAGTCGTTTGTTTTCATTACGGATATTACGGACCATTACCCGATAAGGTAAGTGTCACAAGTTCACTTGTACCGAAAACTTGTAACTCCAATATTATTACTGGAGACGAAAATAGATTTCGAGGTAATAGATAGAGATATAATTAAATATAACTGGGATACATTTTTAAATACACAGGACCCAAATATCGCTGCAAAAATATTAACTGAAACGCTACAGAATCTTATAGCACAACACACTTCAACTGTTACTTTCACTAGAAGAAAACGCCCACTTAAACCATGGATCACTGCTGCTATCGTCAAACGTTTCAAAACTAGGAGCAAATGATAAAATTGTTAAAAGTACCTCGAACAATGAAACATTAAAAATGGAATATATTAAATATCGCATTATTTGTAATTAAACAGCTAAGAATCTCAAAATTAACTACCATAAAGATGTACTTGACAAACACGGGAAAAGTATGAAAGGAACTTGGGAGACAGTAAAGGAAATATGTTGTTTAACTAAAATCGTTCACGTGCATCACATCTGCTCAATCTTAAGCCATCCCAAGATAAATCGTTGAAGATAGACACAATATGCTTAACATCGACAGATTATAAGGAAGTTAATAAAATTATTCTTAATCTGAAAAACAATAGTGCTCCTGGTATTGACAAAATAACACCAATAATACTTAAAATTCTCATTCAATTCTTGCAGCTTAATTGTTCATTTATGCAATCTGAACTTTTCTAGTGGTGTTTTCCTTCCATTTATAAAAATCAGTCGTAATCCCTGTCTATAAAAATGACGAAATGGATGAAGTATCGAATTACAGACCTATCTCTTTCCTAAGTACAATAAGCAAAATTGTAGAAAAAGCTTTTAATATCAGAATGACGAAGTTCTTGGAGAACAAAGATATTTTATGAAAGTCTCAATACAGTTTTCGAACAGGTAAAGTACTGAAGACGCGGTTTTGAAATTTTCAAATCTAGTTACATAGAGTCTCGATATGGGCAATCGATGTGTTGCTGTGATTTTTCTTGACCTTAAAAATCATTTGACACTGTATCTATACCAATCCTATTATCGAAGCTTTAAAAATATGGGCATAAGTGGAATTCCATTAGAGTGGCTCCGTGACTATTTAACGGATATACAACAAATAATAAAAGTGAACGATTTATTCAGTACCAGTTCAAATATTAAGATGGCATACCCTAAGGAAGCACTCTTGGCCCTGACGTTGTTTTTGGCATCATAAATGATCTCTCAACCACAGTCTTGACAATGGCCACATTATAGCATTTGCAGATGACACTGCACTAATTTTAGTGGTGAAACATGGCAAAATGTTCAGGAGTACGCAGAGGCAGTCCTTAGGAAGTTATTAAGTGGCTTTGACAATAATCTTTTAACAATCAATGTAGCCAAAACAAAATATATTTGTTTTAGAACATCTGAAGCCTTGAAACCGTCAATCCACTTTTCTATAAAAGCTCATCTATCCCTATGTAACTCATGGACTGGCTATAGTTGTAGTTCCATTAATAAAACCGATAATCATATGTTCCTGGGAGTAATAATAGATAAAACCTGAACTGGAAACCACAAATATCATCCTTACAAGAGGGTAAGAAAACTGTTACCTATTTTTAGAAATCTTTGTGATATCTTATATTGTAAACTGATTAAAATATATATTATACACTTTGTCAATCGTTACTAACTTACTTTATCACAATATGGGTGGTGCGTGCTTCAATACTTCTAGAGTTAGAAAAACTCAAAGAGCGGTGCTTAAAGGTATGTTATATAAGTCCAGAAAGTTTTAACAAAAAAACTTAATGAAAAACCGAAGTTCTTAATGTAAGACAACTTCATGAGTTAAATTCAGTTCTTCGCCATCACAAAAGCATAGATCCTACTCAGTTACCACAAAATAAACGACGTATAAGAACTTCTGTTCTAATTTTCAACACAATCTTTGCCAGAAAACAGTATTATTACAGGGTCCATTTCTGTATAAATATTTCAATGATTTAAAACAATTAGTTAAATTAAATTAAAGCTTGATTACATTGAAACTGAAAAATATTGACTATATCATAGTATCATTCTATTCATACGACACACGCACACAAAGACAAGCACACACAAACACTAACATACACGCTCGCAAAACACACACACACACACCAAAATATACATCAAGCGTGCGCGCAATCACACATACTTGCACACGCACAGGCTGCAATAATTTAATTAAATTTTACTAACGCATATCTTTGTATTTTTCTGAGCTTATCTACACCATGAACACTTCAGGTTTGTTAATTATTTTTGCATACTTGTTTAAGAAATGTATAACTTATAACAGGAAGTTCTTACGAGGTGGAGGTTGATTATTTGAGATACAGATACCCATCATAATCTGTCTGCTAATGTTTATTATTGTATTTTCTTTTTCTTTATTTTATTATATAAAAGCTGTAAGATTATGGTGATAAATAAACGATTATTATTGTTATTATTATTATATAATGGTTGATGGTTGGGAACAGTCTATTTGATTCCTGCGTTTTTAAGAGATGACATCTTGAAATGCTTAAGTCTATTTTTGCACGATCAAACTTTTTTCGAAATACGTTTGCAAACGAAGACAAGATACAAAACTTTTTTGCAAACGTTCTAGTCTTAAAATGAGTGGCATAATGTAGTTTCCAAATAACACTCAGTATTTAAGGACGCATTGTGCGATGCTATTATATACAATTATTTAAATTTTACTATTTTATAAAATTGAGTATTACGCAAAACGAAACCAAGCGTTTTGGATGTTTTTTATTACATTGTCTAGATGAGAATAAAGGTAAGTTTTCGTCAAATACGACCGTAAATCCCTTTATTTCTTCAACGTTCTTAATGACGTCATCTGTTATTTTATAAAATGTATTGAACGTTTTATGTTTTCTTCAAATTTCATATAATTATACATTTTGCATTTAATTGCATATCATTAAGAATATACCACTTAACTACTTGAGTAACGTCATTCTCATTGCAACTTGGTTTGTAATGGAACGACAGGTAGCAACTACTTTCAGGTCATCAGCATGTAGAAATGGTTGGCGATGTTTAATTTGTGCTTGTAAATCATTACTAAAAGAGTGGAATAACACGGGACCTAAATGTGAACCTTGTGGTACTGATGATATGCTACAAGCGCCTGACTGGAACCCATTTACTACAACATAGAACTACCGATCATAAAAATATGATTGAATCCAGTCTAATAATGATCCAGTGAGACCATATGCCTGTAATTTCTTAACTAAAATTCATTGCGAAACTCTATCAAACGCCTTACTAAAATCAGTTTAAATTACGTCAACTTTATGGTGGTGATCTAATTCAGCAGATATCTCTCAAAATAAAACTAAGTACAAGTGGATCGCTGTTTACAAAAACCGTGCTGGGAGTCGTTTAAACATAATTTTTAATGATTTTGTATCAAAGGGAAAATTAATGACTCAAAATTTTGGCAAAAGTTGAACGATTGATCATCATCATCATCATCAGCCTTTGTTAGTCCACTGCTGGACATAGGCCTCCCCTAATACACCCTATCCATTAAGGGTTTGGATCGTATCCCATCACGCTGGTCCAATGCGGGTTGGTGGGTGGACCGACTTTTACATGCCCATCCGACGCCTGGATCATCTTACTTTTCAGACAATTGGGTAATCGGCCGAAATTACCCTTAATAACTAGGAAACAACAATAAAATTTGTTGCGTCCCGTAGGATTCGAACCACGACCTCCGGTGTCTAAAGCACACGCCCATACCACTAGGCTATGGAGTCAGTCTCGGAACTTGGAACGGATTGATACAGACACATCTATAATTATTAATCAATTTATTAACACCTTCTTTATGCACTGGTAGAACTTTAGCATATTTCCATTACGATGGGAAAACGCCAGGTTATAATGATTTGATTTGTAATGATTTGCCAGCTGTTTTGAGCATAATTTGGCAAACACTGGTGGAATATCATTTGGTCCTGGACCCTAGCTAATATCCAACATATTTAAACTTTATACATTTGTTGTTCGCTTATGTGGGTATCGTCAGTGATTGGCTGTTTTATATTAAAGATATCCAATACTCATCGCTCAAATCAAAATTGTCTATATTACCAATTATATATACTTGTTTAAAGTTAGATAAGAATAACTCGCATATTTCAGTGCCCTCCGAAGTGCTATTGTTTTCGTGAAACTGTTTTCTGGAAAGTTATTTTTACATTTTAGTTTGAATTAACAAAATAACAAAACGCTTTAGATTTCGTTTTGATACTATCTTCCAAGGACATAACATACTTATTATAACAAACACGAGCAATATTTGTGCAACTTTTACTAATTAATGATAATTCTATTTTATCACGAGAGTTTTTTATTTTTAAATCTTCGTCTAATAACCTATTTTACACGAAGAATTTGATTTAAATAGCACAAATGTGTTAAGTATTGCATGTAATTATCGATCTTTTACCATTCACGTCCACCCTTTGAATTCTATGGCTCAAGTATGAAGACAGAAGGTTGAGTGTCGAATTTTTACACCATTGTGACATTTCACATTCCTTTTCACGGAATGGTTCAACACAATCAAAAGCCTTTTAAATCACAGAAAATGCCTAAGCATCTTGCGATGCTTTAAGCCTCAAACTTGCTTTTAAATAGTCTGATGCCTGCGTTGTCGACCCCTAGTGAATCAATACTCCTTGTAGACAATGACCATATTGAGATGTTTAAGCTATAAAAGTCTTAAACCAATGCGTTCTTCCGTGATGACCTACAGGCAGAAACGTGCCAAGAGTATCTTGGCTCCACCAAGATATTCTTGGTAATGTTCAAATTCAATTCTAATTCAAATATCTTTATTCAATATAGAAGTGTAACACTCGCTTATTGATTGTCAAGGACGCCTCGACCTGAGAAGAACCGGCGAAAGAAACTCAGCGGGCCTATTTTGTCATCTTTTAAAATAATCAAATATATACATATAAATTTTCTTATGAGCTACATACAGTTCTATCATACGTATATTATATTTGAAAAAGCCTGGAGCGAGCATTCCATTACCAGGCTGTGTTATCATTTATAAATTCATTTATGTTATAATAACCTTTAACACATAAACGTTCCTTTACTACTTTTTAAAATTTATTAACAGTTAAATTCTGAACGTTTACTGGGATTTTGTTGTAAAAGCGTATACATTGTCCCATAAAAGATTTACTTATTCTTCGCAGTCTAGTTGCTGGAAGAATTAAATTATGTTTGTTTCTAGTATTTATGTTATGTGCATCACAATGTCTTGCGAAAATCATTTCTTTTTTTTGCACCTACAATTGGTTTTCGAAAATGTATTGAGAAGTAACGGTTAGTATTTTAATCTCTGGGAACAATTTTCCAAGGATTCTTGAGGGCCCAGGTTATAAACAGCTCGAATAGCTCGATTTTGGAGGACAAAGATCGTATTAGTATCCGCGCACTTCCCTACAGTGGAATGCCATAGACATTACACTGTGGAAATAGCTAAAGTATACTAACTGGGCCGTCTCCACGTCAGTTAATTGTCTGATTTTCTTGACAGCATATACTGCAGAGCTGAGTTTATTCGACAATCTATTAATATGAGGACCCCACTGCAATCTGGTATCTATTGTTATTCCCAGAAATCATGGTTGACTCAACAACGTCTATCTCTTCCTCATCTATAAACACTTTATATTTACTCGGTCTTACATTTGAGTAATAAATTTAAAACATTTTGTCTTCTTCTGGTTTAGTAACAAATTATTGACACTAAACCACTACGCTACTCTAGAGAGATGATTTACATCGTCATTTGTTGATGTATGTCATTTAACTTTAAAAATTAAGGAAGTATCATCAACAAATATTCTTTTATCTCTTCGTTTTTATTAATAACATTTGGTAAATAATTTACATAGATAAAAAGAGAAAGGCCCAAGAGTAAACCCTAATGGGACACCGATATTTACCGGGGCCCCGGGAGATCTTTTACCATTCACGTCAACCCTCTGAGTTCTCACCCATGGCTCAAGTGCGAAGACAGAAGATTGAGTGGCGTTTCTACACCATAGTGACGTAATTTCCTGACCAGAGTTTCATGCTGTACGCAATCAAAAGCTTTTTGAGATCGCAAAAATGCCTAAGGCATCCTGCGACGCTTCCTAAGCCTCAAAGATGCTCTTATGAGCATAACGCCGACATCAATCGTGGAGCGACCCCTAGTGAAACCGTACTGTTTGTTATTAATAAGACAGTTACTATTAAAATGTTTCATTAATTGGTTTAATAATAGTTTTCAAATATTTTGCTAAAAGTAGGCAAAATAGAGATAGGTCTAAAATTATTAGGCTCCAAATTACACCCTGCTTTAAAAACCGGTATAAATCTACTGTGCTTCATTAGGTCTGGAAACTCGCCTCTCTGGATGCATACATTAAATATTGTTGCTAGTTGAGGTATATAACATCAATAATCGAATTTATCACCTAACAGAGATTCCCCAAAGGTCTGCGGTTTTTAATATCTAATTGTCTACATGCACTTATAATGTCTTTGCTACGTACATCAGTAAAATTTAACATTTTTGTACATTCAATAACATTATATTTTAATAGTGATTCGGCAACTGTTGAAGAAGACAAAAGTGACTTGGTAGTATGTAATTGAAATTGGTCTGTAAAATTTGCTGTTGGTCGGTGCAGAGACACTTAATTGATTGACTTACCTGATGTTTTAATTGATCAATGACTTTATCAAATTAAAGTTCTGTGTCAAATGTCAAAACATAAAGGCACATGTTGCGTAGAGGATGTGTCTTTTGTTATTTTATTTTCTTTCTTTGTTTTTTTTCCAATGTTAATTCATTTATTCTTGTTTTATTTGTAATATCGTTACTTTTATTTTATTTAATTTAAAATTTTGATCTGTATAAAATTATATAGTTTTATTTTATAGTTATAACAATCTATATTTGTGTATACTAGCGGTGGAATGAAGAATAATTTATCGTTAAATAAAATTTTAAAAATATTTGTAGGTTGTAATATTACTATATAAATTTTATTTATTTATTATTTTAGTAAATAATTTAATGTCTCTTAGTTCAGACGAATATTACTACTCTGCGAAAAAATCTGCTAGTTGGATTATTGAAATAGTGGCTGCGCGGGCGCTTGGTCACCAAGTTTCGTCAGCTATATTGATTGGACCAACTAGCTCGAGTGACGGCGATATGGTAGATCCTAATAAAGGACCAGAAGCGAGGATGCGGTTCGAAGGACCATGTGCTTAATCCGGGTCGGACAACGTGGTTAGAAGCCGGATTGAAATGCGATAAAGGAAGGATAAATACCTCGTCTGATGGCGGCACAGCTGCAGGCGTCTTCGGTGATGCGGTTGGGGTTCGTGGTAAACATAAAATTATTAGAACGGAGCGTTGGCCATTCGTGTCGCGTGACTATAATAGGATGCGTTGCGTAGGAACTCCGAAGGCAATTGTCGACAGCGGTGGCGCTGGCCGCCGACCGCGTCACGAAGTATTCACGCGCGAAAGGAGCGTTATAATAAGAGAAGGAAGGAAGATTATTGCTAACCAATTTGCGACTGTGTTAGGCGACATAGAAATGCGCGCAAACATCCTCCCCGCGTTGAGACAATGTAATATTCTCAAAATATATGCGTGATACGAGTTCCTTATACTAAGCGTTAATTACAATTAAATACAGCGTTTATAGATAACTTGCGGTTTCAAAGTATAACAATATTTTTAAAGCGATATTTTAAAGGCGTGTGAATACTTAAGTTATATAAAAGACTAAAAGGCGCGTTATTATAACCAAAGCGAAATTTAATGATAATATTAAACTAAAGCGATAACTATAAAAGTAACTAAGTATAAATAAAAGAAAAGAATATTCAAATTATATTAATCTATAATAAATATGATAATATAATATGAATAATATAATAAGAAGACAACTTAAATACTGTAAACTTATTGTAAGGGAAGGAACTTAATTTAACCACGGGCGTTTTAACAAACCAATAGCCGTTTTCACTAAAGCTACTCGTACAACGCAATCCGTACCAGGGTAAACTTCGGCAATAATCCCCATTGGCCATCGCTAATGGTGGAATACGTCCTGGTGTCCCTATAACTGTCCCTACTTCAATAGCATTAGATTTCTTATCAAGCCATTTATGCCTCACATGTAAATATTCTAAATGGCATATTTTCCAGTAAGATTGCACCATTTTATTATAGGCAGAAATTTTAGAGCACACTAGTGAACAGAAACATTACCCTGACAATCGGTAACATGCAAATATATGACACTGCCATACGCTTTAAGGCTAGCATCTGCGAATGGGGCGATATTTATAATTGATCGTTTAAAACGTTTAGATGCTCGTGGTATTTTAAGTGAACTAAGAAGAGGCAGTTGCGCTTTGAATTGTTTAAATAATGTACATATATGAGCCGGAGGCTGGCTATCTTATTCAATACGTTCTGGCCACAACTGTTTGATTAATAATTTTGCGAAAAGAATAACTGGTGCAGCTAGCCCTAATACGTCCCATAATCGGGCAACTAATATTGCGTATTGTGCAATCACGATTATCTACCATAGTGTTAAACATAAATGTATCGTCCGAAGGGTCCCATGCTAAACCGAAAATCTTCTGCGCTTCTAATTTTAATAACTGGAATCCACCGACGTTAAACATATTAATAAGTTGATTTGTAACTTCTATAGCATCACTTTCATCAAACACCGACGTCACTAAATCATCCATATACATCTCCTTCTCAGCGACAGCCGCTCATCGTTGCATAATTGACGAATTGTGCGCATTGCGATATAGGGACTAGGTTTTAAACTAAATGCGACTAAGACAGGTCTAATCTTTATACTATTTTTATCATTCCGAATAATAGCGTGATGTGGTATAAAATAACCTTCCTCAGAGTCCTTTGACTGAATTTCTGAAATATATCCTTGAGCGAGGTATTCTTTTAAAACATTATTGTAACCTTCTCTAATATTGTTATTTTTAAGTCTGCGTTCTAATAGCAATAACCTACGAAGTGCACCAGCATGCGAATTTCCCAACTCCCGAGGGTCTCTATTGAAGGGCAAAGCTATACAATAGCGACCCGAATGAATGCGTTTTATAGAAGAAGTAAATATTCTTTCACATTCCTCCTCCTGAGGACTTAAAAATATTCGTCTCGGAATCTCTTTGAGTTTAAAAAATTTACGAAGCGTTTGATCTAATGGATCTTCATGGCTTCATTATTGTTCTCGACAGCAGTAGGTACTTCACCCATTAGTATGTATCCGAAAACGGTTTCTATAGTAGGGGGGCCGGAGGTGCAATTACTATATCACCTAAAAGCAAACATGGAAATAACTGAGCACCTAACAATAAATTAACTTCATTTGGCTAGTGCCAATCAGGATCAGCTAGCGGAATATTGACTAAGTGTTGCACTACTGAAGTATCACAATTATAAATAAATAATAATTACAAATTGTATCCCTATTAATAAATCCATCATTAATATGTTATCATCTGATCATTGTGGACAATTAGCCTCTTTTGTTTCTGATAATATCATCATCATCATCATCATCAGCCTGTGTATAGCATATATATATAGCATAGTCCACTGCTGGACATAGGCCTCCCTAATACACCCCTATCCATTTGGGGTTTGGACCGTATCCCACCACGCTGGTCCAATGCGGGTTGGTGGTGGACCTGCCTTTTACATGCCCATCCGACGCATGGATCATCTTACTTTTCAGACAATTGGGTGATCGGCCCAAATTGCCCTAACCACTGATAATAGATCTCACAAAAATATTGTGCTAAAAATATGGTTATTCTATATATAGGAAACGTATTGAGAAGTATAGAAGTAATATAATAAATTAAATTAGTTATCTGCATTAAAATAGTTAGCCTGTTACGTTTAGTAAATTATTTAAATTTATAATAATTTAAGAGTATATTTACTCCAAAACATTCAGATAAGTGTGTGGACAGCGAAGTCACTCTACATAAAAATAAAATTAAAGGTGCATCGGACAAAATAAAATTATTTGGAAAATAATTACTGGTGAAACAGAAAGCGCTGTAAACAAGAACTTTAAAATTCGGCTAAATGTTAATAATAGTAAAATAAATTCTGATCCATATGTTGCATCCTATTTTGAAAATTTTGTGACATTCCTGTCTCTGCTACCAAGTCACTTGTTTCTTCTTCAACTGTTGCAGAGACCTTTTAAACAGTATGTATTAAACTATTTAAATAAACGTGGTAATTTTTCTTACATAGGACACACTTGCCCTTACTATTAGAATGAACAATATCGCGCGATATGAAGGTATTGTGTACTTGTTCTTTCCGTTGCGAGCGAGATACGTCCGGCAAGACATTATTATGCGGCCGATGATGACGTTTTGCGTAAGGCGTAGTATTTAAACGGTTTGAGTTATAATAAGTTGACGGATTGTTCATAAAAACTTTAGATTGAAATCGAATGTAATTAGCGAAACTATCAAAAGAAGGTATGTCTTCTTTGCGCGATTCCGTCTCAAAAGTATTAATAATGCTGGAAGGAAATTTCTTTAATGCTATATGTTAAATCATAAAATCTGCCGGGTTATTAATTTTTAAGTTTTTTAACGCACCAACAGCTGACACATAGATATCTAAAAACTTGTAAAAGTACTAGCGGATGCGGTTCCCAACATTTTAAAATTTATCAACTAATCGAAAGATGTTGACGCTAAGGTACGCGTGTCCTCATAGCGAGTTCCATATTAAGGAATAATTATCTGGACAAGGTGTAATATCAGCAAAAACATTAGAAGCGTTTCCAGTTAATTTGCCTAAAAGGTAATACAATTTATCGGCATTGCTTAGCGAGTCGTTGTTATGCACGTTAGACTAAAAGCTTATGTAGAATAAGGGCCATTGTCGGATGTCACCGTCAACCGAAAAAATTTCGATCGGCGGTAACCAAGATGGCGCGTGCGATAATTGTTTATCTTTTGAAGCGGGTGGTGATTCATTGCACAATGAAATAATTCATAAAATATACGAATACATTTCTTCGAAATCGGAAAGAATACAGTAATCTATTTTAGCGATTGGATCAACAGTGATTAATAAAGCGTTATAAATATCTAAAATAATTGATTTCTAATGTCTTCTAACGTTTAAACACTGCTTAGAAATATTTTCTTACTTTCGTTATTGTTAAGAGCGCATTGTGCTTTATCATATATATTCTTTATGCGTGTATATAAAGCGTCACGTTTAGCGTCACGTTTATTAAAATAGTGAATTGATTAGCTTCAGTTATAGAAATAGGTGTGTCTCTTTTAGGTGGCATATTGAATATATCCACGTGCAAAGCGAAATGAAAATAAAATTATTAATATTTAAAACTGCGTACAGCGGTAGGCGTAAATGCGTTGGTATGCGTAAGCGTAAAAGTGTTTCGTTATTGAGGTAGATAAAACTACCTACAAGTTGAATGCGATTTGACGCGAATGGATAAATGATGCAATTATATGCGTAAAATAAAAGGCGAGCGATTTTTATATATAGCGAGTTGTAAACTTAATGCGTTTAGTACCTAAGCCTACTGAATGTAAAAGTATATGGATAGGTACTAACAATAGATGATTAGGGGTGGCGATAAGCGTTATGCGAAATAAATTATTAAATGTTAATGAAATAAACCCCAACAATATTGAAATAACTTTGAAACAAGTATCTCATGCGCGTGATTATATGACCACGCCTCTGCCTCCGTAGCCTCAGTGGTATAGGCTGTGCCTTAGAAACTGGAGGTCGGGTTCTGAATCCTGCAGGGACTCAACAAATTTCCATTGTTGTTTCCTAGTTGGTTAGGGCAATTTGGGCCGATCACCCAATTGTCTGAATAGTAAGATGATCCATGTGTCGGATGGGCATGTAAAAAGTCGATCCACCCACCAACCTGCATTGGACCAGCGTGGTGGGATACGGTCCAAAATCCCGTAATGGATGGAGGTGTATTAGGGGTGGCCTATGTCGAGCAGTGGACTATCACAGGCTGATGATGATGATGATATGACCACGTGGTCAGGTTAGATGTAAATAACTATTGCCGCGATTAGAAGTATTTGACAATTACAAATATTAGTTACGCAATTCTCTTCTTATCGCGAGATGAGGAAAAATTAAAAGGAAAAAAGGAGGGCAGGTGAAAGGAGCGTTATAATAAGAGAGGGAAGGAAGATTATTGCTTAACCAATTTGCGGCTGTGTTAGGCGACGTAGAAATGCGCGCGAACATATAGTTTAGACTCATTACCTAACTCATTAGGAGATTTTTTTAATGAACGTTTTTCTTCAAATGTGAACTATAATTTCCACATTAATGCTCAAAGCATTCCAAGTCACTTCGTTGATTTGTGCGATGTATTCTCAAGTTTTAAGGTACACGCAGTCCTAATTTCGGAAAGTTGGTTCTAACCGCATCTGCCTTCTACGATGTACGCTCTTCCTGGTTTTGTACTAATTTTTAACCGCGGGATAAGCTAGTCATATTATATGTTTATCTTTTTTTTCTATTAATATATAATGAATAAACAAACGAAAGTGGCAGTCAAAACTATAAAATATTCTAGTGATGAAAACTTCTTTTGTTTCAAATATTCAAAAATACTAAATAGGAGAGCAGGAGTTTATGAAAAGTTTTCTACAGATTCAATTAAATGTTTTACTTTTACTGTGTTCTACTATCAAAGCTGCGGTAATTGGTACACAATGCATTGCATAATGCTTTTATTTTATACGAAATATTTTAATCATGAATATTAACATTCTTTCATTTCTGTATAAAAATGGCTTTTAATAAAGCTAGCCTCTTTAAGATTATTCCTAAACAAAAAAATAATAAAAGATATCCTGACATACAATGAAGGTAAATGCTTATATCAGCATGTCGATTTAAGTATTTAGATTTATATTTTTCTACATTTTGGTACAACAGTAAAATATACTATGTGATTTATTTATGAAATAAAAATCGAAATATAAATTATAATACAAACAGAATATAATTTTTGCTATACATATATGTTAAAGTTAAAACAGAAAAATAATAAAATTACTTTCTTTGATAGAAAAGAAAAATTTAACTACGCTGAGTTAAAATAATGAAATTTTCAAGTCAAAGAGAAGAATTATTTACAATAATGGTGGCTTTTTATCTTATTGTACGATGTATTTCTAAGAAAATTAGTTGTTGGTTGATTCTGGTGTAAGTGTATAATATTATCCGTTTACGATTTTGTTAGTCCCTAATTAGTACTCGTAGATATTAACCCATGCCTCGTAATAAATATGCTGGGAAGTAAGTTTATTATCTTTTATAATGATGTTAAAACGTATGTCACCAGTTAAATAAAATTTTATCTTAAAATGGAAGATTTTTCTAATGTTAAACAATTAAATCATCATTAGCCTGTGTTAGTCCTGCTGGTCATAGGCCTTCCCTAATGTACGCCTTCTCCCTTAAACCACGAAGGTGGAAGAAATAAAACATTGTTTCTCAAAAATTTTATGAGTCTACTAGGTGTTAAATCTGACAATGTAAACTCTATTTCTTTGCTAGAAACAGGAGAGAATCTTCCAGAATTACCTTTTAACCCTTATAATATATTTGCGCCTTAGTCCTACTTTACTCAGAACATTTTGTAGAAAAATTAAGTTATTATATTACTACGGTATGGTGAGCAATATACATTGCCTATATCAGTAGTGTAGGACATCGTAAACCTGCTCATATATTTTACGAGGCTCGGTGCACTGTAACTTAATTTTTATAATACGATTAATTATTACTTTTTAAACACTATCCTATTCACGTCTGTAAACATTTAGAATAGAGAACTAAATACCTGCTAATGTATATTGTTAACAACCAATTGCAACACAGATGAACACGATGTTACAATTGTATGCAACCTATTATAATTTAATGATGATAATGATGATATATATAAAGATGTAATTTTTAAATAAAGGAAACAACTTTTGTGAGTTATAGAATTCGTTACACAACTTGGAGTAAACAAATAACACGATAAGGTATCCACAAAGCGTTACAGTAAAAAAAGTTCCAATAACCGATCTACAAAAGTATGACGAAGCTAAATTGAGGAACTGTTTTATTAGATGATATTTCCTTTTGATTAAATCTAATTTAGTGACACAAAGAGTAAAAGTATTTTTTGAATTTTTTCTTGTCACTATATAGCATATGTTTAGTTACATTAAATAAGGCATCGATGTTTATAATGGTCATTTAATATTTATACTTTACTTTAGCCAACTTACAAATACATTAGAAAAGCACGATTTTTCTTTAATGAAAAATAAACTTATTGAAACTTTTAAGGCACGATTTTGAATTGCTTACGCTTGAAGGATCTTAACTTTTAACTACTAATTTAAAACGGGGCGTATGGCCTTCACGGTTCGACAACTGGCGCTGGAGTGTTCAGGCCGCAGCTCGAAACGTGAGACGGCTGTCTAAATATATAGCAGAATACGCGTTGACGTGTACTCTGATATTGCATCGGGATAGTCACATGGTAATCGATTTCCAGCGAATATTATTTTGTAACAGACTGTAACATGGTATTATACCTATATGCAAAAATGAACATTGATGTATTATCTTATATATAATTAAATTAATAATAAACTGACGTTGCTTGAGCATATGATACAATTTTTTATATTTTTCTCGTTTACCCAGCTATCACACTGACTGCACCCCTTCCAACCAGAAAATTGTAAATCGCATGGCGGAGGTACTTTTTAGTCAGTTTAATGTAAAAAATGTTTCTCTTAAACAGAAATACGTTTAGATGACCCGCTCAGCGCAGTGTTAAGTGACCCTGACTGTCGCTCCTAAAAGTGTGGGTTCGATTCCCACCGAAGGAAAAATAGTGTATGGTAATCATAGTGTTTTTTTTTGTGCCTGGGTGTTTGTCTACATCATATTTATTTATTTATAAAAGGAAAAGTAAGTAGTTAGATGTATTTATCAGTTCGAGTTTCTATAGTACAAGCTTTTCTGAGTTTTGGACTAGATGGCGCTGTGATATTCGTCCATTAATATTATTACATATCAACGGTAAGAAAATAATAATAATAAATACGGTTTTTTGTGCCGTAATAATTCGTTTATTTAACAATTTTGTGATTAGCAGTTTATTAGATATTTGAGAAAAAATCTTCTTATATTAAACATTATACATAAAACATGTCTTAGAGGACAACTTGATAAAATTGATACATTAAAAGATATCAGACATTTGAAATGAAGTTACAGAAAACGCGACGCTATTTCGTAAGGAGAGCACGTTGTTACTTGCTTATATAGCGTAAAATTATAAAATACACTGTTTCTAACAGCGTATTCTTTAATTTTATTATTTTCGGTCATGCCTCATGTCATACTACCTGGTTTGTCTCTTACCGAAAAAACCGGAACAGGAAACTTACCTGGATTTTTTCCAATAAATTCTTTACAAAATTTGATTTTTTACCATATTTACAATAAACCAAAGAAAAGTTCTAGTCATTCAAGATATTTTATATTCCACAGAAATGACACCTGAGATCACTATTGTTCTCGGTAGCTCAATCGAATGTAAAATGCATAAAATGAAAATGAGAATATTATTTTTTCAGCATCAATCTCTTTTTTATTCTTTAAAGTTTCATAGCGATCTTCGTATTTGTAACGGTAATGAACTTAAACACTGACATTTGCATGCATCAAGCCGATATAATACGGTTTTAAATTAACGCCAATAGTACACAACAACATCAACATCATCAGCCTGTGATAGTCCAATACTAGACATAGGCGTTCCTTAATACACCCGTATTCATTGGGAGGTTGGGACGAATCCCACCACGCTAGTCCAATGCGGGTTGGTGGGTGGACCGACTTTTTACATGCCCATCCGACGCATAGATTATCCTACTTTTCAGACAATTAGGTGATCGGCCAAAGTTGCCCTAGCCGACTAGGAAACAACAATGAAAATTTGTTGAGTCATTAAGTATTTCATTTGTAACAACAATCACCACCCAAACGATAAAATGATGCTGGCCCTTAGTCACTTTGTTCATATTACTTAAAGTTTATAAATGGTAATATAAATTGACCTTACGAACTAAGGTTTACCTAAAGGTGTTGCATTTCGGTAAAATCACAATTCATCCTGCTCAACTCCGATGGGACTGACCAGTGCATTTTTAATTGAAGTAAGGAATGGTTTATAATATAAAAATACGAGCGAACTTATATCACGTGAATAGCATTTTGTTGACGATTATTTTTGCAGCTCTGACAAATGTCTATAATTATGACAATTAAAATATAATGTACACGCGATCACATTTAAAATGTAGCCTAGACGTATGGGTTTTTGTATGGAATGTAATAATTAAAAGGCATATACCAACTAAATATATTAAAAAGTCCAGCAACATTAGTACTCACTTGTTTTAAACTAAGATTATTAATAGTAGATATCGATAATAGTCTAAATGAGATATAAAATCATTATTGTAAGGGTAAACTCTAATGTCAAGGGCCTTTTATCATTAAAAGTTATATTCTATCAGTAAAATACGTTTAGGCATTTATAAAATTTGACATTTGATCTTAATTACGTAAATTCTCATTTTATTTACTTCTAGTATCAATTTTGCGTATGATATAACAAAAACATTAATTCTTTAATGTGAGTTATGATTTGCATTTTTCTGAACATGTAATAACTCATGTTCATTATTAAATAAAATTATTTAATTATTTTTGTCTAAAAATAATTAATTAAAACTAAGATCTAGAAACCCCGCTTCAGCACTGGCAACAAGACGCATGACATCTCAGTCTACCCCGTGACCACTACCGCTGGAAAGTGTTCGAAACGTCGGGAATTTAAAATGTAAAATGAAACCTTTGCCCAACTATAGGACACGAAAGGTTAAAAAAAAGATGTAAGATCCAAATAATGTTAAAATATTTTTGTACATATTTTATAATGATTTTACAAATAAATTTATAATGATAGCAAAAATAGTTTTGATTTGAATGAACAGGACTTGGTATTATTTAAAATAAAAAAATAATTTAGATTATATGTAGAAAAAGAATGCTTTAAAATTAAGAATGCAAGTTTTAAGAAGTATTAAAATTGAGAAAGAAGACTATGGTGGCCACTATGAAGGTTTATTGCGGCCGTCACCTTAACCTTACTAGATGATGAAAACGATGTGCTATGAAATTATATATTTTAAGTAAATTTATTAAAAATTACTGACCTAAATAATTATTAACTTTATGTACACTATTAATATACCTATAAAATCCACTAAATTCGGCCCGTTTAATTCCCGACGTTTCGGACTCTTTACAGCATCCATCATCATGGACAGACTAAGTTGATATATGTGTTTTGTTTGTTTGTTCTGGTTACAAACAAACAGACATCTTGATATGGGTATAAATATATATAACTAGCGCAAAAGAAACTACGGACAAACGTCGGGAATAAATACATAACTAACGCGAAAAATCCTTACACTACTGGTTTGAATGACCATTACACGTAAGTAATAATACTAACTGCCTCCGTACCCTAGTGGTATGGTTGTGTGCTTTAGAAACCGGAAGTCGTGGGTTCGAATCCTGCGGGGACTCCACAAATTTTCGTTGTCGTTTCCTAGCTGGTTAGGGCAATTTGGGCCGATCACCCAACTGTCTGAAAAGTCGGATGGCCATGTAAAAAGTCGGTCCACCCACCAACCCGCATTTGACCAGCGTGGGGGGATACGGTCCTGAACCCCCCAAATGAACAGGGGTGTACTAGGGGAGGCCTATGTCCGTCAGTGGACTATCACAGGCTGTTGATGATGATGATGATAATGAATATTACTAAATAATAAAAAAGTAATTATAGCATCAAACATTTTATTACTATAGTATTGCAGTCAAATATGGTACAATAAAATATAAACAGTATTATGAGATACGTATATGTGTAATTATGCAACTAATGATAAAGGTAAACACATTATTCCTGTCTTGTAAATTAAACAGTAATTAACAGCTTCTTTTATAATAAGGACATCACTGTAAAAATCTTAACTTACAATTTGAATTAGTAGGTACGGTTTCGAATTACAAAGACAAACGAACTGAGACGCGGAACGAGACGTTAGCGCCCATCGTTTGATTTAACTGACAAGTAAAATGTAAACTGAAATCTAAGACTAACTTCAAAACTAAACAAAATTTATTTGTTTTATTATTACTATTGACACAGGAGTAGTATTAACAATTCTAACAATAAAGTAAGGTTTTTATTAATTAAAATACCTTTTACATATATGTCTATATTGTAGTTAATTAAGCAAATCATAAATAGCAAAATTTGCAACACTTAGTTGCTAGGTTAATGCGTAGTTTTATGAAAACGGTGCAATGTAAAACATAACCGCAAACAAATCACTAACGTAAATCGCCAAATATTTATAGTGATTTAACGTAGCTCATTTTAAGGAAATCGTTAAATGTTCTAATTAGTTTAATTGTGAAAGGAATATATGGCTTGTCCATAAAAATATCAATCAGTAAAAAAATTAATAAAAAATAATGATTTTCAATAATAATATGCTTTACTAATTATAACTGGTGGCATAGGGATGTGACGACCCCACCGCCTGCGGAGCTGCCTTACTTTGGGAGTAAGGTAGACCCGCAGTACAGGTGCAATAAGTCATTGCCAATGCGCCTGCTCAGCGTGGCAATTATGAGCAATTCTTTTAATCGACGTCAACGAAAGGCAATGGCCCCTATTTCCTGGTAGTCCCACTATTCCTGGCCACGGTAGCGGCCATGGTGACGGTGGGACAAGGGTGCTAAGAATGCCGGCTACAGATCGCTACTAAAAACTTGAAAGAAATTACCTACTGGTACCTTAGTAGGTACGTGGGGCACTGCTCCGAAAAATATGTGACCAAAATGTTAATTTACATACTGACACGGCACCACACCTGAAAACTATTTCGAAAGCCGAACTTTATAAAGATTATGTGTGCCAAAATAAAAACAGGAAAACTTGTAATCGGAAACGTTTAGAAGCCAAACGATATAAAGTGGAGATCTCGTTGGTATTAAACGGACACAGTTTGACCAGGGAAACTTTATCTAAAGTTTCTGGGATCCTACGAAGAGAAACGACCGATATGATCTGAAGAAGGTCGGACAAAGTGAATGTCCGATTCACATGTCAAGTACAGTTTACCTGATAAATCCATTGACGGACAATGAAGTATCAGACTGAAATAAGTGAGCTGGATGGCCGTGTGGAATATGTATACGTTTTTATGCATTTGATACTTGTACGTGACAACGTAAAATTTACATGATTAATTAAATGTGTAATGATTGTGTATCAGTTATCCATACTAATATTATAAATACCAAAATAACTCTGTCTGTCTGTCAGTCCGTCTTTACCGTCTAAACCATTTAATAGACTCCAAGAAAGGACATAGGAAATTAATTTTGCAGTAAAAGTCAAAAGGGTCGAAATAGGTGATAAAAGTTTATATGGAAATCGTCTCTGTTGGATATAAAACGATTAAATACAGTGTCTAGATTCTCAAAATTAGCCAATTGTTCATAGCACATATAATTTCCAAGGTGTAAATTCATCATCGCCGAAAATAACGCTATGAAGCTTTGTGCCTATTGTTTGACAAAAACAAATAAAACACTTTATTCATATTATACTATACTGTATATTATAATACACCTTTTTTCAGTAATGTTCACTAAATAAAACATGTGATATTAAAAAAAAATTGAAAGGCAAAAAAAAATTTTTAAGCAAATACTGTTATTTCATTTATTAGTTGAAATCTCAAAGTTGACGACATTGTCTGCTATCCCGGTGAACAGTTCGTACGTAGCTTTTATAGTTTAATATATATTTCGGAGATAGATTCTTATTGTATTTTTAATACATTTTTAATAAAAAAATTACCGCAAAAAAATCACAACCTCTTGCCATTAAATTAAAAACACTACCAAAATTGTTAAAGAAAGACATAAACTATGTTGTACGTTATTGTATTTCTTAAAGTAGTCTAAGGTCCGCGAACGCGATATATCTATATTTTAATAATAACACACAATGACCATATAATTTTTTTTAAATGCAATAAGCCATGTTTAAAGCTCATTTAAGGTAATAAAGTGTTAGTTTACGTATAAGGTATTGCATTAAAAAAATCTTCATTTTATTAGCATTAAATATGTCATCCACGACATTTTGATTAAATTAATATCTTAAAAGATACGAGAGATAAAAATATGGGGACAGAAATCACGGGGCAATTTACTTTTTACCCGCTTGCATTGGTAATATGGTTTAGTACTGTTTGAAGTCGGTCATATTCTTGTTAAAATTTTACTTTTGAGAAATGCGAAAGATTTTTATGACATTACACTAAAGAAGCGTATACATAACACACACACACACACACTTTTGCTTTATACTTGCATAATGTAGTTTCTTCAAGTTCTCTTTAAAAGGAAATCATCAATTACCTTAAATTAGATTATGATAATGTATTCGTTTTATTGTAATGTTCGCATAATTTAATTTTAGTTCATTCTAAGTTTTCATATATGGCCTGCATACGCGATCCTAGGGCAGACATATCAGATCGGTGTATAGTTCAAATGCACATTTTCCAATATACAGTCCATTTAAATTAATGAAATAACTTAATCAAAACATATTATAAACACGTAGAATATTGTACTGAATACTTGTATTGCCATTGTGTAAGCGATAACCCATGATAATGTCATGTTTTTATTGACTTGCAAAACACACCATCATTGTAATTCCAATTATTAGCATTCCAATTATTTCATTGAAATTTATTCGGATTTTGATTTAATTATAATAATAAAGCTTTGCACAAATGCATAATTACCGAAATGAAAGTTTTAAATCAAAAAAGAAAATTTTATTTAATATACCAAAGCAACAGAAATTTTACTTTGGAACAACATTTAGTACACATACACGCATTAATGAATGTCTATTTAACATACAATATTAACGTTTTCTATACGATAAACGTGAATTCCGTAAAATGGGATTTAATAGGTGACTATTTGCTCAGAATATATTTGTTTAAATATAATCCGAGCAATCATTTGCTTAGCAGCAGGTGTGCAGAACTTAGTACAATATTTACTATCATGGCAACAATTTTTATTTTCTATTTCACAGCTAGCAGCTCGCGCAGCTGGAGTACACTGCTCGACGACTATTTTTGTTTTATGCCAATACTAATTATAAATATTATAACATGTATTGGCATTAAAGTAAACTTTTATCATTATATGTATTATCGAATATGTAATGCTGTGTTATATAATAGTAATAGATTTTGAAAAACATTAATAAACTATCATATGTCATCATTCATTTCTTAATTAACATGGGATCAGCTGTTGATCTGATTGTCATCTGACTTCTACAACCTTTGATGCATTACTTGTTAGTAAATTGAAAGACACTTACGTTCTACAATAATTGACAGGATTCGAACCAACAACCTCCAGTTTGTAAAGCGAAATCCAGTATCAATAGGTTACGGAGGTGGTTTAAAGGACAACGTGGCATGTGCAATTACTGTATAAACCAGATGTAATGAGCAACAAATCTGGGCGTTAAACAATAAATAAACCTTTTAATTTCTATGGGCCAAAGATGCTTGTTGCCGGAAAGGACTGAATTATATCATTATTTTTTTGAACGAAAAGATGCGTTGCGATTGTTTTGAATAAAGGTGTGTTGAAAAAATAACCCTAAGATTTTCCCAATGAAAGCTGTTTGTCAATAAAAAAAGAAAAAGCTTCATAAAATTAATGTTAATTTTCATGTTATCAGATTCCTACTAGCTACTTACGCGACGTCAAAACAGGCCTCGTAAGACCTCTTTGTACGCAGGAATTTCAACCCTTACCCTTCAGAATCTACCTTAGCTATGAACAGCTTTTATGTTCACCCTTACCTATGACGGTTACCCCGTGACCAAAAGCAAACTGCAGTTAAGATTCTACGGGATAAAACTCTGAGCTATGCGCTTTTTAAGAGAGCTTACGTTATTGCTATAGTTTGACACACTCAAACCTTTATTCGATTGTCAATTACATTTTTTAAGGTTATCCATATAATTAAATAAAGATGTTGTTAATTATTATATGGAAGATACTACTTGTAAAGACATAATGAGTTGTAAATATTATATTTCTTAAAGGTTTATTATGTTCGTCATATTTGATCTTTAATTTCATATGTGTTGCATTGATTATGTTTATACATAGGAATTATTACTAAGTTTTATCTAACTTAATTTAATAAAATACATTGTTATTAAATTTATTTCTTGTAAATCTTATAATGGTCTATACGGTTTAATAAATCTATATACACAAAAGAAAGTCGTGTTAGTTACACTGTTTAATACTGAAGGACCGCTAAACAGTTGTGGCTGAAATTTTGTGAGGAGGTAGCTTAGAACCAGGAGATGGCCTTAGGATACCCCGGCATCTGAAAAATGTAAGAATTCGTTTCTATTCCAACCTTAGCGCTTTGGACAATATTAACTTTTTAATTTAACATTATGCCATTTGACGTTTAAAGGAAATGCTTTGATAGAAGTACTTTTATTGACAGTAAATGTATGTAAAATAAGAAATGTATTATTTCCCACATAAAAAAGTAATTTATTGAATTTCTCAGTGTATATCACCGTTATTTCAGAGCCATTTTACGTAATATTAAAAGTTCAATTTAATACGAAGTTTTGATAAATTTGCAAAAAATAACATGTTCGTTACGAACATATCAAATATTTTTTTGGTTATAAAGACCATACGTATGTTCTCTTTGATTTATAGTTAAATTTTCCTTTTTGAAAATGCCATTGGATGTCCCAACTTAAGTCGCATTGCTGCGAGTCAATGATATACAAGAGCAAGTCAATCTGACGACAAACGCGAAGCGCGGAATGAAGTTGAAAGAAATCGAAAGAATCAAAATCAATAACATAGAAATGTTGCGTTTACCCCTATCGAGCTGCATTTAATCATAATGTAGAAATCGAGTACAAATCGTTACTATGAGACCGATGAATGTAGTATGACAATATTATAAAGCATTTAAGTTGAACAATTAAGCTCCTAGATTGTGTTGCGCGAGCAGCTAAGTGAAATTTACAAAGATGATAAACCCAGAAATAGGTTCCAAAACTAAGAAAAAAGTTGGTTTCATAAATAATTATTCATACGGACTGATCATCATCAGTCTGTGTTAGTCCTCTGCTGGACATAGTCCTGCATGAATACACTTAAGATGCTGTGTCGTATGAACGTTATTATGGCACATCAGATTTATTTAAAACGTGCATATGCAATCCACAATGCAGAAATTCGACTAGAATTATTTTTTGGCCAATCACCTATTGATTGCCACGAAATTAGCTCAAGGGTGCTCAAAAGAAAGTTTAAATCACTTCACCCGGCTTTATTGTTAAGCATCGCGTATTCCGCCATGAAAGATAATACAAACAAATTAAATTGGCAATGTGAATCTGTGAAAATTCCCGATAGCGATAAAGATCCATTGTTACGAGAAAATCGTTACAAAATATATGATTTATGGTCTCAATTGAGTATTAAATCCATATCATCCATGTGTGCTTGATGTAAAGTGTTCAAAACGCGTTCTGAAATAATTAATAGTAAAAACTATTTTTGAAAGTGATGGTAATCCACTTTATAGAAGCCGATCCACTGATGACAACGAGGAACTGTAATCAGTCATAATTATGTAGCGTAATTTTTCGATTTCTCAATACATTAAAGATATTCCACTGTAGTATACTTGGCCGTACATTTGGAAAATGGTCAAGGGATCCGCCAACTCTTATAACAGAATTTTCGTCTTTATATAGATCTGGTTTTAGCAGGTTGCTGTTTGGCTAATTTACATTCTTAAACAATTAGTAATGATAGATAAGTTATGATTTTGAACTGTGCCAATAATGTGCCAGAAATGTTTATAGTTAAAGTATTTCTGACACTTCACCATTTAATTTGTTTGTTGATTTAATAATTGTGCGAAAAAAGTAACTAGTAGCTAGCCCTAATACCATAAGCGGGCAACCAACGAAAGAATATTGCGTTTTGTGCAATCACGATTATCTTCCAAAGTTTTAAACATAAATGTATCGTCCGAAGAGTCCCATGCAAAACCTAAAGTTTTCTGCGTTTCTGTTTTATCAAGAACTACTTGCAAGAATTTGACTCCTGGTAAAATATTTCTTAATTCTAAATTACTGTTTATGAACAATATTAATAACTGGAATCCACCGGCTTTAAAGAATTAGTAGGTTGATTTTAAAGTTTTATAATTTCAGTTTCATGTTACACTGACGTCACTAAATCATACGGTGGTAGGTCCCCTGTTTACAGGAGACCGTCTGGTGGGTACCACCGCGGTGCCTATTTCTGCCGCAGAAGCAGTGGTGTGAAAACACTGCTGTGTTCCGGTTTGAAGACGGACCGTAGCCAGCGTATTTACTGGCGTAAACGAGACTACACCCCTATATGTCTCACGGTAGGCGGCGCGTTGGCGATACCATGGTTTGCCAATGTCTAGTAGGTGTCATGGTGACCACTTTCCATCAGGTGGCCGACTGCTCGTCTGCCTGCGTAAGCAATAAAAAAAAAAAAAATCATATATATTTATCTCCTTCTCAGCAACATTTGCAGCTTGTGGATGATTATGCCGGTCATCGATGCATAATTGATGGATTGTGCGCATTGCAATACAGGGACTTGATGACTGGCTAGTGCGAATAGAGGAAGGTTGTCTAAAGGCAACGTATCAGTGAAACGATCAACAATTAACGTATTTATATTGTTTACTTTTTCATTCTATTTGTATATTAACGTAGCCCATAACGGGACGCGACACTAATCCGATACCCTTAATAGAAGAACTTCAAAGGACACGGAATAACATTCAAATCAAGTTGTTTACAGCACGCGGTGATTATAATATTATTTTGCGTATATAAGTAAACGCTTGGATACCAAAATACCATTGCTATTGTTTACATAAATTTGCGCAGTGGAACTGCACAAGAACAAGCTCGCAAATTGTGATTTATGTAGTTTGAAACACTGGCGTTAACGATATTACAGAAGTAAAAGATTAGGATTAATTTCTTTGTTCGTCTTTAGAAAATGATTTTTTTTCATTTTGCGGCTAAATAACGCGATAACAATTATTATTTTCCTAAATGCAAAAACGTATGATGAAGTTTGTCACAAGTTTTACAATATTGTAACGATTTACAATTGGGTACAGTATTGATTAAACTAAGGCAATTCACACATCAATTTAGTATTTTCAATAAGTTCAAAGTTATCCTTTGCGCATATGATACTAAATAAAAAACACGTAATTAAATAAACTTGGCAATTTTTATTACACAGGACACACTTACCTTCACTATTGAAATAAACAATATCACGCGATATACATTTATTATGTGCTTGATGTTTCAGTTGCGAGCTGTTATACGGCTTTCTGGAGTTCAGTTTAAAAAAAAGAAACTGTTTATGTACACATGAGGGCTGAGATTGAACTGAGATTTTATTAATAATATTTTACTAACTATCTGCATTAGATGCTGAATAAGTGCCAACTTATTTAAATATTAGTTGGCTAATTGTATGGCTATACGATAAACGAGGATTATGCATTTCATTTCCGCTTCAAAATTTCCTCTTTATTAATAGTTAATTTATTAATTCTGCATAATCTTTTGAGGTGCTCATTCTTTTTTACAGACAAAGAAAAATTAAAATACTTCACATAAAATACAAGCTAATACACTTAAAATAGGAAACTAATATGATTATTCCAATCATTTGGATATCTTAAAGATCTAAATCCTTAACAATTTTATCTGAAGCTATATTTATATTTTTAAGATTATATAAATTATCATTCTGTATTTTAAAATTGCCAAGATTTGTTTTCTAATTTGGCTTAAATTACAACAACTATCGTTAAGAATATTAAAAGTGGATACAACACTAGGCACATTAATCTTAGGTGAAACCTTTCTTACTAGCTTAAACTTATTATGATAACCAATATATTCAAATGGAATATTAAAGTACACCTAGTACCAGATATAACAAGTTCGAGCTATATCATGTTATTGATTCAAACGAGACTTTGGAAGATTTAGACTGGACAAATACAAATTTCTCATTATGTAACGAATGCCATATATCTATATCACCATGAATTATTTTATATTGACAACTTTGAGATAAAGTTGTTATAGAACTCGTAATAATTTCCATTTTACAGGATGGGTTTCCAGGTATTATATAAACATCAGTCGTTTCACACAGGCACGTTTGGGTAGTTATAATACTATTTCCAGGAATCAAACTTTTCAAATACGTAAATAAAGATTTATCTTTACTTACAGCTATGTACTCAATCAAAAGGTAAGATCATCTACAAATGAATTAGAAGAGTCAGTAACATGTGACATTGGAAGAGGTATAGTTTTATACAAATTATATTCTAGAACATTAACTAAAGGTAACTTAATTGACGAAAACTAACTTATCGTCAACGTAATAGCACACTAAATTAGCGACATTTAATAAAATATGAATATTATTAAGTTCTAGGCTTACTGGAAAATCTCTATACTTAGGAACTACCTTAAGATTATCGACAATATCACTTATATAATTGGTTAGGTCAATATAGACGGATGTAGTACATTGGATTTCACAAACAACATCAATTTAGTATGTCTTCTATTTTTAAAGAAAGAGCTAAGAGGTTGGAGTACAAGATGCTAGAAACGTTATTAATTTTGTTATTTGGGATACTAATATTAATTTCATTAGACATTTGGTGAATAGCATTATTTAGTTTAGCCTCATTAATATTTATTTCATGTAAGGATTGATTAATATTAGATATAAGCTATTTGAGATACAATTATATTTTTCGTACAGAGTTAGCAATAATTTCCTCATTGTTAAATAGATTCTGAATGGCTTTATTATAATTAACATCATCATCTTCGTCCATGGTGCCAAATATATGTTTAAAACAGTACCTACACCGGCAAACCATGCTGATCGTTTAGATACACTTAGATACTATGTGTGAAATAGAATCAAAATCGCGTGAAATGTCTTTGTATAATGAATCTAGTGGTTGTAACATGTTTTGACACATAGAATAATCTATTTCTTTATTTTCACGGCATTGAAATCGGATAGTGTTAAGACGTCATTGATGTTCTGAATATAGGTTTTATATGAAGACACATCTATCGGAATAACGACGTGAATTGGTCATCAATCATCTTTAAGGTGCCAACAGAGTCGAATAGTATACCAGGGCTTTTGGTGATGTACTCACAAAGCGGTTTGTCATCTAGTTGTTACGGACGGCGTTACAATGAACGAGATGATTCTGTAAATCATAATTACTAGTCTAATTTGATTTGTATAAAAAAGATTTTGTATATAAAATATTGTATATAGGAATTAGTAAGTCAGTAGCTAGAACATAAAAATATAATAATTTTATTATTTGTTTTATAACATATTAATATTTTAATCATTTAGATTTGCAGGTTTAACCTGGTCGAAGTGGTGGTTAACATGACGTCGATTAATAGAGACAGAGTATTATTTGTATTTACTCTTATAATTTTTTAGGGTCCCTTCCATATAGGAGAGAGGGCTCTTCGAAGCCTTAGATGATTTTTTAAATAAACGTAGTCGCCAGCTTTATACTGTACAGAGCGGCTATGTTTATCGTAATAAGTCTTTGACTTTTCTTTTGAACCTTGGATGTTTTGCAATGCTTTCTCTCTAGATATTTTAAGGCGATGGTGAAGCATTTTGATGTATTCAGGATAAGTGATGTCAGCGATGTCAGCGTAGGTTCAAAATTGAATCGGGATAAAGGGTTTATGTCCAAAACTAGTTCATAGGGGTAAAACGTTAGTAGTGTGGACAGTACTGTTATAGGTGAGCGTAACAGTATAGACGAATTTGTGCCAATTAGATTGGTTCTCATTCACGTAGGATTTTAAGTATTCCTTTAAGGTTGAGTGGCTTCTTTCGAGAGCACCTTGAGTTTGGGGGTGGTAAGGAGAGGACCAAATTTGTTTTATTTTTAAGAATTCGCAAGTTTTTTTGAATAATTCAGCAGTGAAATTTGTCCCTTGGTCTGTAAGTACCGATTTTGGAATACCAAAGAGAGTTATGAAGTGAACTAAACATTCACAAGATTCTTCTGCTGTAACATCTCGAATATGCAATGGAAAATTTCGTGAGGTCATCCTGAAGTAAGTATATACTTCAATTTTGTAGTCCAGCTTCAGGCAGAGGGCCAAAACATCGAGACTTATTCTTTCAAAGGGGCGAGTTGAAGTGGTAGTGGGAGCTCTATTAATTTAGCGAAGAGCTTTATTTGACTGACATATTTTGGCAGTTTTTACGTATTCTTCTATATCAGTACGCATATTTTCCAATAGTATCGTTCTTTAATCCTATCATACATTCTGTTTGAACCTACATGTCCGGCGTAGAGAATGTCATGGTTTTCTCTTAATATTTTCGCTACTTCAGTTGGAACAGGGTTATATAATTGTGTTGTGATGAATGTTGATAGTTACATTAGTGTTGTTAAATAGGTACATGAGCATGCCTATATTTTAATGAAAGAATTTTGTTCAAACGGATTCTGAAATCGGATATATAATTTCATTAATATCACCTGCAAGTAAGATATCATCTCTGACTGATTTAAGTGTTTTAAAAATGTCAGGATAGGTGCACGTATCGAAGTAGTACACTTTTGTCAAAAGCAGATAGTAAGTTTTCCCTTTTATAGTATGTTTTTTGAAAGAATGAAGTTCACGTTCACCATCGTTAATAGGCTCATCTGATGCTGATATGATGTCCTCGATGTAGGGATTCGATTCGTCATAGTCAATAGACACAGGAACAAGAATGGTTCTTACTTTGCTTTTAAGAAGGCTTTCGTTATGTTCCTGTATTGTAGGTCTCATTTTGGTGTGTAAAAGATTTTAGGAAATCAGAGTATTCTTTACTAGAGTTGGAAGGTGTGTCGTCAATATGTTTCGCTGTTTGAGATGAAGTATTTAATGGCGGAGACGGTTTCAGAGACGGAACAGGATTCGGCGAAGGAGGAGAGTCAAGAGGAGAAGGAGGATTCATTGGAGTTGGAGGATACAGTGGACTAAAATCTATATTTTGTTCGTTGAGAGGACTAATACCCAAATCTTCAAGGTTTATTAGATCATCATTACTCTCCAAAGGGACAATTTCATCTTGGAGAGGGTTATCATTAGATAAACCTGACGTGGAAGGTTGAGGATTATCTTGAATAATTGGATTGACTGGATATCGTGATAAAGTGTCAGCATTGCTATTTATTTTGCCCTTTTTATAAATGACTTCATAGTCAAACTCTTCGAGTTTCAGTCTCCATCTAACTAATTTGGAACCGGGCTCTTTACAATTGAATAGCCATTTTAAGGGCCGGTGGTCAGTAATGATGCTGAATTTTTTGCCATATAAATATGGTCTGAAAGTTTTTGTTCCAAATATAATGGCTAAACATTCTTTTTCGGTAACGCTATAGTTACTTTCAGCTTTGTTTAGTGTTCGTGATGCATAAGCAATAGGGCGGTCATTTCCTACAGGACCCTGGATAGTATAGTGATATTGCGTAGTTTGAAGCATTGCAAGTTAGAAGGAAGGTTGCGTGAAATCAGGATATGCGAGGATTGGTGCTGAGACTAGTTTATTTTTTAAGGATTCAAATGCGAGTTGTTGGTCGTTATTCCAATTGAAGGGAACGTCCTTTTTAAGGAGATGGGTTAGTGGTTTAGCAATTTTTGATAGATTTGGAATGAAGCGTCGGTAATACGACACTAGACCTAGAAAGGATTTGATGTCTTTTGGACATTTAGGAGTTGGAAAATTTTCGACAGCATTAGTCTTATCCGGATTCGGTTTCACACCTTGATCCGTTATAATATGACCGAGATAAGATACTTCCTTACGGAGAAATTCGCACTTATCTGGTTGTAATTTAAGGTTGAAAGTTCTGAGTCTGTCGAAGACGTTGGATAAGTTTTTCATGTGAATATCTAAATCATAGGAATATATAACGATATCATCGAGATACACAAAGCATTGAATGCCTTGTAGACCTGAGAGGGCAGAGTTCATTAGTCTCTGAAAGTGGCAAGTGAATCGAATCATGCATCCTAGTGAATTCGAAATGGCCTTGTGGGACTGAAAATGCTGATTTAGGGAGCGTCTTGTTCTGAGAATCTTTGATCTGATGAAAACCGGAAGCTAAATCTAAAGTACTAAAGTACTTGCATTTTCCAAGCTGATCTAGAATTTCGGAAATATTAGAGATTGGATAAGAATCACCAATGGTAATATCGTTCAGTTTGCGGTAGTCAATGACTATGCGCCATTTTCGTTGATCGGATGCATCGATCTTTTTGGCATCAATCCATATAGGAGATGACCATGGGGATGTAGACGGTTTGATGATTCCATCGTCAACATTTTGTTTATCTGTGGACTGTACCTCCAAATGTATGTCTGTAAAATCTATACGATTTTGTGTTGATTGGCACGGAAGAAGATGTAGTGATCTCATGTTGTAAGGCATTAGTGTTAGTCAATTTATCATTGGGAAGATGAAAAATGTCAGAATAAGTAGAACAGAGGTCATATAATGCATTAGTTTCTTCAGCATTCAGATGAGAGACTCGCAAAAGATTCAAGACTTCTCCAGTCCGATTCAAGGTATTATCATGGTCATTGGAATATATTGTGTGTATGACCTCACGCATATTAATTTTATTCAAGGGTGTGATTTCAAATTTTAATTTAGAATCAATATGTATTGGAGAATCAGAGGTGTTCACGACTGAAATGTTGACTCTTGAGTTCGGCTTTACTTTAACAATGCAATTTGCTACTAGAAGAGATTCTATTGGATTCTGATCGAGAATGAGCCCTTCATTGATATCGGGGTTGGACACAGCGCATTCAATTATTGTTTCAGTCCGAGGGGGTATTGTAAATAAGGGTTCAGTGAATTTGATATTAGTAATGTTTCTCGACTTGGAGTATGTTTTGCATAATCAATTTTACAATTGTATTTGGAAGAAAATCATTACCAATTATGCCGTCGTAAGGAAAGTCAATACTGGGATGACGTGAAAATGATGGTTCAATGAATCAAAATCCATCGATATATGTCCGAGAGAGTGCATCAGATCCCCGGTGTTCCAATGCCACTGAAACTTATTTTATGTTTCACTACTTTGGGCATTGTTCAGCACCTTCTACTTTAACAGACTGATTGATGCGCCATTGTCTACAACAAGTCTCAAAGGTTTGGAAGAGATGGATGTTTGGACTTCCACGAAAGGTAAGTATTTTTTTATTGGATTTGTTGTAATATTATAAGTCTTTAATATGTTTCTTTCTGTTTCAGGAGCTGAACATGTGGGACATGATTTAGCAATTAAGTTTGCATTTTCCCTAGGCAAAGTATTCGATTTAGTAGAACTAGTAGAATTAGTATTTTCTTTGGATTTAGTAGAACTAGTAGAATTAGTATTTTCTTTGGATCTTGATCTAGTAGAATAAGTATTTCATTGGATTAAGTGAGAACTAGTAGAATTAGTATTTTCTTTTGATTTAGTAGAAGCGTTGTCGTCACAATATAGATTGCCTGATGTAGAAGTGGGAATAGAAACAGCGGCATTGGCAATATGCTCATCACAAGGATCAGATACAGCGATAGGGCCATTATGAGTTTGGGTCTGGTTACCCTGTTTGGTAATGGACTTAGATACAGTGAGATTCAGCAGTGCACATTGCGAAGATTTTGTATGAGACTGTGTTATAGATCGAGTCGTATCGATTTCCTTATTTAGTTTTCCCGCACGATACCGGTCGGGAAAGCTTGGTCGTTTAAATTAAGATCATTAAGACCAGAGCTTTCTACGTTAGTTGAATCGACCCAGTGTATGGGTTGATTTGGGCGTTGTAAAGCATTCCAAGGTTGCCGGTAAAGTATTTTGTTGGTTTTGGGCAAAATTAGACCTTTGTTATTATTGTAGCTCGCTTTCTGCAGTTTTCTAACGTGTGACCTATGTTTTTACAATATCTGCAGGTATGAATTTGGTCCGCCTTGTATATTTAATACGTTTCGCGTTCGAACTGGCGCTGTTGATTTTGAAAATTAGGATTTTGAGGAAGTGACATGTTTCGTCTTTGCGAAGCTTGGAATAGTTTTTCCTCAGAAGAAGCGAAGTTGATTGCTTCATTTAAATTGCTTGGGTCTCTACACCTAACAACTGTTGACAACTGCGGTTGAAGACCTATCATAAAAACGTTCAAAGCCAAATCTTGCATAGCGGCTACTTTACCAGATAGTTCGTCCTTCTTTTTTGTGGGGATAGAAATATTAATTTCAGTCAAGAGTTTGGCGAGGCAAGAAAAATTGACTGACGGATTCATTACGACCCTCTTTGCATTCTTGAAGATCTGAAAGAAGATATGCATAGTGTTTTGTGTCACCAAATTGCGTTTTCAAAAATTCCTCTACTTGTGTCCATTTTGAAAACTCTTTAATAGCACACGCCGTTTCCGCTTTACCTTCAAGGCGGCTTAAGATATATTTTAGAAGGATATCCGCTTGGGAAGTAGATGCAAGTTGTAGCATTGCGCAATTATTTAAAAATGGATATAACTTTTTCGTAGAACCGTCGAAGGTTCCAATAAATTTTATCAATACATTTAAATCGATTTCAGTCATTTTGTACTAGTATTTTCTTCTTTTACGTCTTGTGTTTTCGACATATATATATGTGTCTTAATTAATTACAACAGTTAGGTCGAATTAGAAATACAAATCAAGGTTATAACGCTAATAAAATAACTTGAATAAAAGAGGCACAGTGACGGTTGAGACACGATGTTATCACTTCTAAGAAATTCGCCACTAGATAAGAACACGACTTGACGACTTGTTATGATTTAGAAAGTACAAGGAGTATAAAACTTTGGATGCGGCAATATTGAAAGTACAAATGTTCTGTGCACACGTATTTAGCATAGAAAGGTGGAGTTTCACAGGAATAATTTGACTCACTTTGATGATGAATGTGAGGACCTGCCTCCTGGTACGACGTGGAGACAAGAGCATGTCTTTTCAAGGACTCGCAGGCTGTGGTGATGGCTAGTCACCACCCTCGATTCTTCTTTAGTTTCGGCACTTTAGCACTTCACCACTACGACACTTTATGAAAACCGGGGATTTATATATGAATCCTTTACGCTGCCACCAATGTTATACGGCTTTCTGGAGTTCACGTTTTAAAAAAGAAACTGTTTAGCTCACATGAGGCTGAGATTGAACTGAGACTTTATTATTAATATTTTACTAAGCTATCTGCATTAAATGCTGAATAAGTGAAATACGTGTCTAGCGCGCATTATTGTCAACAGGGAAAGATATAACAGAGCGATATCGACCAGCGGGAAACAATTATGCAGCCTATGTGGACGGTTTGCGGAGGCGTAGTATTTAAAATTGTCGAGTTATAATACGTTGATTTTTTTTATGGCATACGCAGGCAGACGAGCAGTCGGCCCACCTGATGGGAAGTGATCACCGACGCCCATAGACATTAGCAATACCAGTGGTATCGCCAACGCGCTGCCTACCGTGAGACATAGGTGTAAGTCTTGTTTGCCCAGTAAATACGCTGGCTAGGTGCCCTACAAACCGGAACACAGCAACATGTTTTCCACACTACTGCTTCGCTGGCAGAAATAGGCACCGCGGTGGTACCCACCCAGACGGTCTCCTGTAAACACCTACCACCGGTACCGATTGATTGCTCAAAAGAATGTTGGATTGAAATTGAATGAAATTAACGAAGCTATAAATAGTAGGTATATCTTCGTGGCGCAATTGCATCTTAAAAGTGTTAATAATGCTGATAGGGAATTTCTTTAATTCAATATTTAAAAAAATAAAATCTGCTAAGTCATTAATTTCTAGGTTTGTTAACGCGCTAACAGCTAACCCATAGATTCCAAAAAACTACTAAAACTGCTAGCGGATGCGGTCCCCAACATTTTAATATTTAGCAACTGATCGCAATATATTAACGCTAAGGTACGCATGCCCCCATAGCGGTCAACCAGCGAGTTCAATTAAGGAATAATTTTCGGAAAATGATGTAATACCAGAAAAACATTAGAAGCCATTCCAGTTAGTTTGCCTAAAAGGTAATACAATTTATCGGCATTGCTTAGCTAGTAGTCGTTATGCACATTAGACTTAAAACTTATGTAAAATAAGAGCCATTGTTGTAAAACTCATGCAACAAAACAACATTAAAAAGCCTATATCTTTGTAGTCATTAGATTGGGAACCGAGGTAAAATAAATAGCTTTTTTTAATTTTTATATTTTCTTTCATAGATTTAAAATTTTTAAAAACAAATAAAAGAAGAAAATTATGACCACAGTGTTCCTTACCGGTTCTCCTCAAAGTAGATGATTAATTCTCTCGACAGAGCCCAAATTGTATGAAAAAATGAGATTCAAAAGGAATTCAATTTTAGAGAATTTCTAAACAAAATCTCTTAAGATTGCAATATTACCCGTGCAGCATGTGTATTTTCTTTTTGAAGCAATAGTTATTTATCGCATACGAACAGGCATCACGGTGGTACCACCCCAGACAGGTACCACCTCTAAAAGTAGTTATTGTATATATATATTCAAATTAATATGACCAAATTTTAACATATTTTTTTTTGCACAGTAGCTGTATATAATCGATTTTCATCATTGGCCAAAATGAAGACCCTTCTATGAACAGTCATAATGATGACAGTTCTTAGAAGGGATGATGAATGCACCATCAGCCTGTGTTAGTCGCTACTGGACTATGCACCCTTCTCCATAAGGGGATTTATGGACCGAATCCCACCACGCTGGTCCGATGGGGGTTGGTGGGTAGACCGACTTTTTACACGCCCATGTTACCTTTCAGACAATTGGGTTATCAGCCAAAATTGTCCTAACCAATCAAAAAACAACAATAGCACACAGTTGTTTCCCCACGGGATTCGTACCGATGACCTCAGTTTATAAAGCAAAGGTCAATACCGTTAGGCCACGCAGGCGGTTTCTAGGAACAATGAGTAGTAAACATGATGATTGAACATATGTGTAAAAATCACGATTGCCACGCGTTGCTTATTTATTTTCTCTGAGCTCCTAATTAGTTTGCTTTAAAGTGTACCTTTATCAAGAATTCGATCAATAAGTAATTAGGAGACTGCGCTGGTTTTTCTTAACGAAGATCATTGAATCAGATTACAATAATTGATTTTATTATTCTGTTCTTTAATCACATCCAATTCCTAAAGACGGAAAGTGGATTCATGGCTATTTACGTAGCATTATGTTGTTTCTTAGTATTTAAATTCATGTTGTGTTTTTTTTTTCAATGATGTTATTTTAATTTAAATAGTCATTATGTGTTTGCTTTTTACTGTTGTATACTTATGTATTACTACCTAAATAATAGTTTATAAACAAAAAGTTTATTATCAAGAATAAAATTAAAATTTTATATCTCCTTAATTGGTAGAGGACTTAATTTGGACTTAATTTATACTTACGACTACTACGTTTCTGAGTACCTATACATAATCAAATATCTTTGTGAAAAAAACCTCTTTATTTTAGAAATTTTTTTAACTCTTTACTGGAGAAATATCACTTTTATAAAAAAATTAACTCTTCGTCTTATATTAAGAGGTAAGCCATATTAAGAGGTATTACGTGCATTCTTTTACATATAAAATATATAGTAAAATCAAATTTTACATTGTAGACCTAATAGCGCATGCTACAGTTATAAAAAACTATTTTCCTATATGTCAGATTTGTCTAAAAGAACTTACTTGTAAGGAACCTTAATAATCATCACGATATACTAGATAACAAGACATTAACCATGTTGTTGACAGATGCTGTTAAAGAAAAGTTGCTCAGAGGTTTCATCCTAAGACTGATTGAGATTTTGCCGTCGAGGTGCCGACAAAATCTCATAGTCTTGTATCGACGCAAATTTTCTTAGGATGAGTTTTTCGAGAGGTAACCGTGTCTATAAAGAAACAACGGTAAATAAGTTTTGCTTGAACGCCTTCGTTAATACTCATAATGTTTAGAAACCGGAAATGATTGACAATTATGATTGAATCAAGTTATAGATACGGAAACAGGAAGAAACACAAAACAGAGGAATGACCTAGAACTAAAATGAAGGGTAAAACTGTTAAGTAAAGGCTGGGGTAGGAGTGATGAGTTCCATAATGAGTTCCAAAATTACTTTACAAACATAGCTCATGAAACTACAAAACACTTAAATTCTAGCTCTGATTGCCTTATCACACCTAAAACTATTGGATAGACATTTCCTGATTTTTATTTTTGTAATGTTAGCCCTATAGATATAGTGAAAACGTTTAATAAAATAAATAAAAGAAAACAGAAGACTTGTAGGTTTATCAACATGGCAATAAATTTAATAATCAGATATATCCCCATATTGGCCATAATATATAATGATCTATAAGTACCTGTAGATTCCACAGTTAATTAAATTAAGTAAAATAGTACCAGTCTTTAAATAGGGTTGAACGGTTAATTTAAAATTATAGACCAACTCTATACTGCCAGCATTAGTAAAATTTTGAAAAATTATGTTAGAACAAGTTTTAGTACACTTTGCCAAACATGATATTTTAAGTGATCACCAATTTGGCTTTACCAGAGGTAGATCAACAGTAAACGCTGGTATAAAGTTGGTCTCTCATGTTCTACGGGCATGGGAGGACAATGGATCTTCTGTGATCTTTCCAAGGCCTTTGACTGTGTGGACCATGACATATTAATCAATAAGCTAAAGTATTACAGGTGTACACGGTTTGGTCTTGATTTTCTATCTTCTTACCTATGGAATATGTAAACGTAAATGACACTCTGTCATCTAACTCCCTTGTGGATGGGTGTTCCCCGAGGATCAATTTTGGCACCTTTTCTGTTCCTGGTCTATATAAATGACTTGCCTCTGGTAGTGGAGAGGCTGTCCAAAGTTGTCCTTTTGCAGATGACACTTCTCTGCTAAGGGTAAAAGACATGATCATAACGTTGAGATACCAAATAGGATTGATATTGATGTCAAACTGGTTTACATCCAATAACTTAGTACTTACCGCGAACAAAACTAAATGCTTAGGTTTAGTCTTTGTTAGTTGCCAGATTTTCAAAATATTAAAATTGACAATGAGGTCATTCCTTACGTAAGCTCTACTACATTTCTTGGATTTTCTATTGATTCCAAGATGCGTGGGGAGCTCATATTGACAAACTCTCTGAAGCTAAGTTCAGCAATCATCGACATTAGCATGGATTAGGCAGCTGACTGACGAGCCAACTGCAAAACTAGTTTATTACGCGTAATTTCACAGCCTTATGTCCTATGGATTATTATTATGAGGGATCTGCAGCCGGTTTGAACACAATATTTATACTACAAAACAGGCTTTAAGGCAATCTACAATCTGGGTTCACAGGAATCTTTACGTAATGGTTTTAATAAAACTAAATTTTAACTTTACCTCGCTATACATATTTGAAAAATTATGTACGCGCGTCAAAATATTCATATGTTTGCTAAAAGATATAAGGCCAGCAGGGTCGAAATGAGCCCCTAGAGCTACGCAGATTTAGACTGACCTGCAAAAATCTTTCATGTACAATAGTATAAGAATGTATAATAATTTAATGCCTGCCAAACGCACCTGAATGATTCCGCTTTCGTAAAGTTGTCAAAACAACGCTATAGAAAAAGCCTACTATTCTGTTATAAATTATACTGAGGACCAAGATGTGTGAAAATAGTTTATATTCTGCGCTTCAAATCCCTGGTAACTTAAAAAATGTATTAGTCAAATTTTGTAAATACTAATATTTAAAAAAAAGTCCTAGAGTTTCTTGCCGGTTCTTCTCTGGACGGGTCTGAGTTTGTGAACCGGTGGTAAATGGATAATTTTTGACGTTCATAAGGTGCTCAGTAGAGCCTAAATTGAATAAATGATTTTGAACTCACTGAGTTTTAGATCAGAAACAGGTTCAATCTAGTCTCAAAATCAGATTAGACCATAGAAGTAATCAAATTTGTTAAAATAAAATCTAATACAGCAACTTTTGAAATCATAAAGCTTCTACAATAATATGTTTGAACATAAAAATGTAAAAATCTTCTTCCACACGTGGCCTTATTTTAGGTTGATTGCATTTTATGTAATATTTAATAACAAAATGTAACTATTTTATTGAGTAATAAACATTTGTTACAGCAAATGAAATACGTCATAAATAAATTAAAGTAATTTATTATTTATCACAACAAATATTTTGCCTTAAGAATGAGCACAAATTTGTCATAGGAAATAGCATTGAATGCTACTTTCTGCGAGGATGTTTTTTCTTTTTATTGGCTATAGCAGGCAGGCGAGCAGTCAGGTCAGCTAAAAAAAATGTCCAGTGATGCCCATAGACATTGGAATTACCAGTGGTATCACCAATGCGCAGCCTACCGTGAGACATAGGATGTTAAATCTCGTTTACCAAGTAAATTCGTTGGTTTAATTGCCCTTTAAACCGCAACACAGTAGTTTTTCACACTACTACTTTGCGGAGAAATCTTGAGGTAGTACCGCGTGGTACTACCTTCAAGAAAATAAATTACAAATATGTTTATAACATAAAAATGTTGGAGTAATTTTAAATGTTGAATATTGGCAATGTAATAAATTATTATCGTCAATATCTTCTTTAGTCAAGGATTAATTTGTTTTGTAAGAATTTACGAAACACAAAAAAAAAATAAAGAAAAATTGAAGTAAAATTTTAAGAAAAAGTTTTGACCGACTTCAAACAGTGTATAACTATTTTGCGCAATACAAGCAAGTAACAAGGTGCCAATCTGCTCAAAACTGTCTCGTGATTTCTTCAGGTATTTATTTAGATCAAAATGTCGCGTTTTAAGCACAAAAAATTAAAAAAATTTACATTTTTTATCTTCTATAAAAACTTACTTTAAATATGACTCATTGCAATATTTTCAAAGCCATCTACTATAAAATACCTATAAATAAAAAATAATGATCTAAATTGGAGCATTACCATCAGAAAAAACGAGTTAGCATATATCATCATCATTATCAGCAGGCTTTATGGCTTCCACTGCTGGACGTAGTCCTTTTTCAATAAACGACAAAACGGCCGATCTCTTGCTACTCACTGTCAACTTGAAGCGGATAAAGCATGGAGATCGGCATCCCATCCGGTCGAGGGTCGACCGGTCAAACATACGCTCCTTTTAGAATGTGTGCTAAAATCCACAAAATGCAATATCAACTTCACCATCGTTGGCATTAATATTTTTGTTCCATGTTGCATTTAACAATATGCTACCAGCGACTTGTAAAACCTTAAGTCACTGGCAGGACCATCCCTCGTCTCTCTTAAAATTTTGATTTTTACTTTGATTGTTAGATTTAGATTTTTATTAACGTTTATATATACTTTAATTATGTTTTAACTTCCGACGTTTCAAACAAGTTCCAGCGGCCGTATTCACAAGACAGAAGAGAAAAATATCATGACACCTCATGCTTTTTATCCTTACTGAAGCGGAATTACCAGATCCTACTTCAATAAAAATTTTTAGTCTTTCCCTGAACTACTACAGACTAGAAAGATTTATTACGTCATTTAATTAGTTCTATTTTTCTAAATGTGGCTTCTTATTGCTTACTTTGTTTGTTTAATATGACAACGACGATAGTTACAACTTACCCTGTAAACTCATAGATATTGTAAAGAAAGATCTTGCGAAACCGAATCGGCCTAAGAATTAAAAAGAAACTAACTTTTCTACAAGCGGATACAGGTGATTCTACGGTAGCGATGAACCCGTCAAATTGTAATTTTAAAATAAAACTGTTAACGGATGAAATCACATATATACAGGTGAAAACTGACCCAGAATAATACTATGGATCTAATTTAATAGTACCTTAATTTTTTTATTTAGACCATAAATTGACAATAACATCATATCCTACACCCTCAAAGCTAAACTATGTGTGCCTAAAACTTGTCAAAATTCAATGTTCGCCCAATTGCAAGCCATATTAACTTACCTACATACATGCAAATTTCCTCGTTTAGTAAAATTTAGAGTTTTATCACCTGCTTGAGAAGCCATAATTCTCTCTCTCCTAGCTACTATCCCAAATGGTGGTAGAGTCAGCTTTCCTTTATTTTCTTTCACTCCGCCCTATCTTCGACATCCTCCTTGAAACTTCGCGTTCTGCCATATCTTTGGCTACTTCATCCTTCCATCTTATTTTGGGTCTACCTCTTTCCTTTGGACCGGGGATGGAAAGCTACAGTGCCTAATTTCGACGTAGTCAGGTAGCCTAACAATCAAGTGGCCATGCCGTCGCCTACTTTCCTGCAGCTTATCGGCGATGTCACGTATGTCTGAGCTTCCCTCGCAAATATTCATTGCGGTTTGTCCAAAGTCGTAACGCCGCACATCCACCTCAGCATTAAAATTTTGGCAACTTGGATGAAATGTATGTTTCTTTAAGTTACTGCCCATGTGTCGCTGCCATTCATCAAGGACTGGTCCTGTACACTAAGCCCTTTAGTCTGACTGGCATTCTTCTGCCGCATGTGACACCAATAACATTCAGCCATGCCGCTGCGATTCGCTCTGCATATTGCAATTTATCCCAGAGTTGTCCATCATATACCCAGATACTTATACTGATTGCACATGGTGACTAATTGTCTATCGATGGAAATGGAACTGTCGTTGCACGGATCTGGACAAACTCAAAAAGGCTAAAAACGGGAATTATTTTTTGAAAATAACATCTTCTAAATGTATTCCGTTGCGATCACGGCACTCTTGCAAACGACGTCTAAAATTGTCGATGACTGCGGCACGCCACTGCTGAAATGCTTGTCATTCTCTGCGGATATTTTCTTTTTTCTTTAGGGCCTCAATTGACCCGAGTTTGTGTCGTATACTTTAGCCTTAAGGTAGCCCCACAAAAAATCCATCAGGGTTAGATCTGGACTACGTAGGCCAGGAAATGTCCCTCTCTTAGAGATCACTTGCCAGGAAAAGTTGACGGATAACGGGCATAGCAATGTTAGAGGTGTGGGAAGTGGCCCATCCTGTTGAAACCACGTCCTGGCATTAAAGCCTGAAAAGTTTTGCAACCCTGGTATGAAAAACTCTTCGATCATAGCCACATATCGCTCCGACGTAACAGTAACTGCGCGCCCTCTGCCATCCTCAAGAAGTAAGGCCTAGGATACCATGGCTGACATAGCGGCCCAAACAGTCACTTTCAGACTATGTGGGCTTCTAATGCTTAAGTTTTGGATTGATGGGGCTCCAATAGCGGCAATTTTGGTTACAACATGCCCGTTAAGTTGGAAATGAGCCTCGTCAGTGAACATTATGTTATTGAAGAAGTAAACCGATTCAACATTTCATTCGCATAATTTTGTCTTTGAATACCGTCAGTTTCCTTTAATTCTTGAACCAACTGAATTTTGTAAGGGTGCATATATAAATCTTTCTTTAAAATCCGTTCTAACGATGTCCTGGATACGTTAAATTCTCTGGCGTGCTTACGAGTTGACTGTGTCGGATTTTCGCATGAACTAGACTGTGTCACGTGTCTATGTTTTGTTCTGTACGTGACGTCCTTGGGCGACCTAACCTCGATTTATCTAACGTCGAACCGGTCTCTCGAACTTAGACCCAGTTTTTAATCGTTTGAAGAGTTGAGTGTCGTCAGTTGTGTTAACCTTGTGTTCTCGAAATTTACGCCGGGCAACGGTTGCCGAATGTGTCGTTTTATAAAACTCGCGCACGCAAAATGCACGGTCCGCTCCGGTAAAACGCTCCATCGCGACTAAATTCCCAGAAACCGTAGTTACTCCATCCGCTTCTTCTGCACCGCTCACGCGCCCTGTTCGTTTTATTCAAATTTTACCTTTCAAAGGACTTTATGGCCACCCTGTTATGTCGAGATTGCAACTTTTAAAAAATGTTTGATAAATGCTAAGTGTGCGTTGTAAAACATAGATATATATAATTTTAGATTTTATTGTGAAACCAATTCAATGGTACAATTACGTTAACAGACCTTGACGTCATTTTTACAGTTTTGGCAGCGTTTTGTAGAATTAATCGAAGATAGTTGTGATTTTGTATAATAGGAATATAAAGAAACAGAATGTTGTGTTTACCTTGAAAATCACATTTAATCACAGCACAGTTGAAAGAAGAACGCTTCCAATTGTCTAACTACGTTGACATCAGCATCCATACGTAGTCCGAGATGGAGATTAAGCGACCAAATTTCAATCCGACTATGGCTTTAAAACCGTCAAATATAAAAGAAGCTAAAACCATCTCTTCTTCCTTACCTATACTACCAATCACGGCTTGCGAAGATAATTAATGTTATATTACCAGAAAGCGTCTTATGCTATTTTATATTATACTAGCAGAACGGAAGTCGTGGCAGTAACCTTCCTCCGCTGGAAAAAAATTGTTAGTCCTATTCAAAATTATCAAAGTTAGCACCGAGTTATATAAAATATCTTCTAGATAACGCTACCATCAATCAGGGACACATTATTTGAAGAGAACAGCCTGACGACAAAAATAGACGGACAGGCAGACTAAAATTTCAAGAACGAATGTTGTTATATAAATCAGATTTGTATATATCACAATGCAATCAACACTATTTTTATTTATTTGTAGCAGATGATTAAATAAAGTCCAAAGTCACTAAAGAGGCCTTACAAAACCAAACCAAAGATAAAGCAATATATTCCTATTAATTGTCGCTGAAGAACTATGGTCGATAAGTCTTGGTTATTACTTTTCGATATATGGTTAACCCTAATCTTATACCATTACATATAACAGATCAAATTTATTTTCCCATTTTGTTGGTTTCTAATAATAGTTAAACCTATAAAATTTAAGAATGATTTGAAGATGTATTAGTCTACTAAACACCTAAAAGATGCTAGACTCGAACGTTTGATCTGTTTAAATCTTAGGACTGTTAAAGAAGATCGTTCACCAATATTTGAATTTAATTTCAAAGAAAACCGTCAAATATTTTATATTCAGTATAACACCTTGCATACAAGAAAGTATTAATTAAATTAATTTGCCTAATATTTTATATGAATGAAAGTTGTTTCTCTTTGTATGCACACATCTAGCTCACATGCAGGGTCTCTATTTTATTTTTATTTCCTCTTATCAAAAGGTTATACTTTTAAGCCTGAGTGGTCTCCCGCTTCTTACTGTGAATTTTAGTAACACTCGCAAGACACATAATTTTATTCACATAAATAACTTTTTTTAAGCATGCTAATTTTTTCAGGTTTTGTAATGTCGTAATGTTCTAAAGATAAACATGCAGTGTGGTTTTGTATACTGATCTATCTAAAAACTTTTCACCCAAAATTTTAAACAGATGAAACAAGTTAAGTTATTAATCTGTCATGTATGAATTACTATTGCTACCGTATAATGACAAGACGTAACAATTTCAACACTATTCTTAGATATGGAATGTTAACAAACCTGTACTTGGTAAATCAATGGGTGAAAAATGAATCTGAGGGATTGGCATACATCCGTAATAATGAAACTAAGTTGAGAGCCAAAAATTACGTATATCTTTAGGATGCTTTATAGACGAATGAACACGTCAACGGCATTGGGTAGTTGGTTATACTACCTTCATCATTCAATGAGTGGACCTCAGTATTTTACATCGAAAAATCTGAAGACGCCATGATTTACAGTCAGAACATTACGCAAACCTGATTTATTTATAACTGCAACATGTAACCGAAATTGGCCGGAAATCAAAGAAAATATAACAGCAATTTAACTTTATAATACATATACGATATAATTAACAGAGTTTTCCATTAAAAAGTACAGTAGCTCCTGCACCTCATTGACAAGTCTCATATATTATGTCCTCCGCGCTGTCATATGTACAAAATAGAATGCCAGAAACGTGGCTTGCCACATTTACACCTGCTGCTGTGGTTATTGAACAAAATTGAACACACCAAATGATGCCCACATCAACGTAGAACTCTACGTTGATGTGGGCATCAAAAATTTATAAAAAAAAAAATTCTCTCCCTCCTCTCGAAAAATTTCGCGTTCAATTTGATAAAGTTAATCCAAAATGTCACTAAGTAAATCAATAATGGTAGTAATCATACTACTTGCAGCATACAATCATCAAATGAAGTGGAAAAATATCAGTCTGGGCGTTACATCTGCACCTCTGAAGCTGTATGGAGGATTTTGTCATTCGAAGTGCACGACCGGGCACCCACAATTGTCCACCTCGCAGTTCATTTAGTTAAAATGGACAAAGAGTATATTTCATGGAGAACAATATGCAAGAAGTTGTGAGTAACCCGCGGGATACAAATTTGACAGCATTCTAAAACTTTTCAACAGCGAAAGCTTTTACCTGAGAACGTTACTGCATATTGTAAAAGGCCCGATATCCTTTGCACACGTAAGAACTATACAAGGTGTTGTTTTTAATACTTATCAAGCAGCATACAAAACTATGAGACTCTTGGAAGACGATTCTCACTGGGAGAATTCATTATCAGAAGCAGCTGGTTGTATTTTAGCTACATCATTAATATATTTATTTGCTTTACTATGACGTAGTAGTGTTTTGTCAAGTAACTGATTCTGTTAATCTTTGGAACAAATTTCAAGAGAACATGGCCAGTGATATTCTGAATCGGCGAAGGCGAGAGTTAAACTTGGGCCATATTCAATATGATCGAAATATATTTGACGAAGCATTATTTAAATTGCGTTAGCTGTTGTGTCTTTCGGCATTGCCGCTACGCTCTTATGAGGTCGAACCGCACACATCACATTCAAGCTCCCGCTTAAAATCACCACAGATGACGATAACAGCATCTTTGGTATTTCTAAACAGAGCAATACAAAAATATTGATGCGTGACTGCTCAATAATAGTCTGGGATGAAGCTACCATGTCAAACAAGACGTCTGTGTAAGCACCGGATAGGACAATGCGCGATATGTGCAACAATAATTCACCTGTGGGTGGACGTATAATTCTGTTCTCTGGAGATTTTCGTCTAATCATATCAGTTGTGACTCGAGAAACACGTGCTGACGAAATAAATGTTTCCCTAAAAAGATCCTACCTTTGGCCACATGTTAAAAATTTTGACTTGTTGATTTGTTAAAAACTGATATGAGGGTTTCGTCATCTTCACGTGAGAACAGACTTTTTCCAGAGATGCTGCTAAAAGTTGGCAATTGATAGCTACACAAAGTGAGGGAAGGATCAAGCTTGAAAACCTTTGTATCATTGTGATGGACAACATCTAAGAGTTAATCAACAATGTCTATCCTGACATAAGTTATAAATCAATATCTTGGTTTAAAAAGATTGTCACGCTGACGAAAATATACTATTCGGTCGATTTGGAAGAAGCTGTTCTTTTCCTATAGAATTTCTAAACTGTTTAAACCGTCTGGATTCCCACAAAATGGTGTTCAAAGTGGGTTGTCCTGTTATTTTATTAAGAAACCTGAATCCACCTAAACTTTGCAATGGTTTGCTGGTAAATCACTGAAAACTTTCATAATTGAGTGTACTATGTTCATAGGATTTCCTACCGGAGAAGATGTATTGATTCCCCAAATCCCTCTGATACCGTCAGATTTACCCTTCCGATTTACATTTTGCGGTAAAAACATCTTTTGCTATGACCACATTAACAAATCGCAGGGTCAAACCTTCTACGTTACAGGCTAAGATTTGAGCGTTGACTGTTTTTCACATAGCCAACTGTAAGTCGCTCTTTCAAGAGTAACCATGTGAGAGAAAACATGTTTGTATTGTCTGATGATAAGAAAGCAGTGAACGTTGTGTATAAAGACATCCTGTAATATATTAATTGTTGTAAAAATATAATAAATAGGCAAAAATGTAAAAAATAAATATGTAAAAATGTAGTGTATGAAATGAGATATTCCAAAGATTTCCTGCCCACCTTTCCCTATGGAAAGGGGAATGGATTCACTCCAAATTTAATGCGTGCAGGCCAAGGGCAGTAATGAATTAATCGAAACCACTGGATCGATTTTATTATTTTTTCACTGAGTGGTAATATATTTTATACCCGTTCCCAGACGGAGCGGGCCAATATGTTTTTACATAAAAATAAACAGTTTTTCTGTAGTGTATGATGTATCAGCATTGCACCCGAGCGAAGTCGGGGCAGGTTGCTAGTTAAATTATATTATAAACTGAGTTATAACTCACTGTTGCTTTATGCGACCAGTTTAAAAATGGCGGAGTATCAACAAACGCACCTCGTAATTTTGTTAGAAACAATATTATGTTTGTCGGCTGCAAGTGATATTTTAACTCGCAATCAACTCGGGATCAATTCAAAACCCAAACTTTGCCAGTGTGTTTATTTATTGTTTTAGCATTGTGACAGTTACAAATTTAATAAAAAATGACATACGACGTTTTGATGACTTTAACAAATTACTAATATTTATGCAGCAAGCTCACTACGTCAAATGCTTTCTGTTAAAATAATCAAAAGTAAAAACGTTGTGCAATTATTTTAAAAACTTAAAAAGGTAAAGTATATAAAACAGCAATTTTCTTAATTGTACATATCATCATTTATCTTTTAAATTACCGTACCTTACCTTACATAACTTATATTTGATTGACTTAATATAAACTCAGTAAGTGCATATATTTATCATAAAATAGAGTAGTTTTTTTCACCGACACCTACTGAGGTATCGTTGAAAAAATTGCGAGATTGCGACTAAACAAAAATATAGCAATTACCTTTTGAAGCCTCTTCCAAGTACGAAATAATACCGAATAACATCACATAATCATCATCATCTTCATTAGCAGCCTCTATCCGTCCAATGCTGCACTCAGGCCTTTTTCAATTATAGCTATCACCGTAGAAAGTTAATTAAAAAATGGGTGCGTGTACTTACATACGCCGTGAGAAGTTATACTTTAGCATCATTAAAACATTAATATATTTATATAATAATATATTTATATATATATACAATATATATATATATGTATGCATATATATATATATATATGAGACGCTTCATACTTTAATTTTGTGTCACAGGTGCGCGCGCATCTTGAAAATTCTATATTCATCTAGAAAAAGCAAGAAGTATAAATTTAAAAATAACACGAACCAAAACGAACCTTAATCCCAACTCATAGAGCACATTATGACAACAACTATTGCAAAATAAAAACGACAACTCCATTATCACTACACAAAAATCAACCTTATCACTATGTAATAGGTCCATTTCACCGTTTTCATTATAAACTGTTAATTTTTGTCACAGGTGCGCGCGCATCTAAATTTCACTCTCATCATTTTTCATAACGCGCCTAAAGAAGTATAACTTCAACAATGATGTGACATACCCCTCCATGCCTACTCATGCATGGGTATGCCTGAAACAGTCAGGTAGATATCTGTTTTGACATTATTTTTTATCTCGTATTCTGTAGGGCAACGATAATACGTTCAAGTTCTTCAAAGTACAGCATCAGGTACCATTTATAGAAACCCACCTATATATTACACTCATCACGTAGAGGTCAGCTATGAATTTTAAGAGTTTCACCCACAACCCCCCTTGTTGGGGGTTTGCTAGCATTAAACATATTTATTTTCAATTCTTTTTCATAAATATCTTAAAGAACAGGATTGTTGTATGATATGTGATAGATATTTGGTATACCGTGAGTTGTGGAGGATATCAGTTTACAGATACGCTTTAGATTGTTATCTATCTTTTTGTATATTCAAGAAGGACTACTTAAACTTTTTTTTTTAAATGTGTTCTTAAAATTCAGAGCCTTGATATCGATGTGTTTGCGAGTTAACTTTTGAAAGTGTTCGCGGAGTATTTGCAATTCACAGTCGCTGTGTAGGTCTACGTTACGTTGGTGCAACTGCACTCCGGTAGCGCGGCGGAGCAATTTATTTTGCACCACCTGGAGTTTCTGCAGGAGCGCAATAATACATGAGCGAAAAGATTGGCATGGATAAGCCATGATTAGTCGTATGCTCACTTGTATACAATAGTTTATGTGAAGCGACATTTTACTTAAGAATTCTTTGAGGTACTTGATTCTGGTCGATAAATAACCCCGGAACAGGTTCTCGCTTTGTCGTAGGTGGGGCTGAACCTGCAGGTTCTGGCCAGTCCTGAAAAGCTAAAGGAACCTGGCCGGCGTGGAGAGGCTGCTCCACCGGGATGAAAAGCCGCTTTGGATGCACCTATGGAGGTGCAGTACGGGTTGCAGGAGGTAGGTGTGCTCGACGACTTCCTGTCCTTCAACCAGAAGGAGTCGTGGGGAAGAGGTGTCAGGTGAGATTACAGGCCGCTTCGGCATGGTCCGTCGATCTCTCCTCCTCTGCGACCGAAACGGCGGATCTTAACATCGGGCCGCCACTGGGGGCTGAGAGTCTCGTCCCTGAGTTGGCTGGCTGCTCTTGGTCTCCCATGGCCTGAGTTACAGACTCGGGAGTCCTAGATACAGGGCCGAGGCAAAGGCGCGTGGTTCCTATGCACTCAGAGGGAGGCAGATGGCCGTAAGGCCGAGACAGGAGCTGCTCCAGTGGCTAGTGCTGATGGGTCGAAGAAGACTTGCCAAGCGTTCGCAAGACCCCATCTCCTAAGGCATGCAAGTAGAAACAATGTGGTGGTCAAATATCGAATACTGAACGGCAAGCCAAAGTTGCAGTCACCTGAAACCTTGATTGTCCTTTCGGAGTCGTCGATGGCTAATGAAATATGCGTTGTAATACTGTCGTTGGCAATACGCTTTGTCTAGACTATCAATAACCTCCGGTAGCTTTTAGCAGCTTTGAGGGTTCATTGCCTTGAGTTTACATTCAAAACAATGCCACTTTGTTACGGTTTTGGTCGTAGGGACCACACAATGGCCTAATTTGAATAAGACCGGAGCGCCTCTATCGATACGACATCGAGGCGAGACGTCTCTAACTAATCGCAGGTCTATGAGTGCAAGGACTCCTATGCCTGAGTCGGAGTATCAAGTCAGGGTCCCGGAGCTATTATATTTATGTTGAGTGGCTCCTCAAGTCCCAGCAATATATTGCCGTTTGTGTTTGCGTACGCAGTTCCAGTCGCGATGTTCACTATTAAAGTCACCTGCAAGAGTGGTTGATTGACCTAGGCCGAGAAGCAGCTGTAGGTCGGATCTAAGTAATTTCTTAGTAGGAGATAAGTACACGGAAACAAGTACAAGCGGCCTGTCGCCGTTAAGTGCAATCTGACATGCCGTTCCCTGTAGTTTGTCAATGGTGGAATGTCTAAAGGTGCGATGTGAAGAGACTTTTGTAGTACATAATTGTATCACCCAGCAGTCCTGACAACCTATCGTTTCTAATTATGTTATAGCCATTGATCCTAGGATTGGCTATTGGCGGTTTCAAAGAGGCTTTAAGAATACGTCTACGTTACGAATACATAAGCGTATATCTTGCAAGAATTTGGCGATTTCAGAACGCTGCTTCGTGAGGCCATTCGCGTTAAAGTACGACGCGACAATATGAGCCATTACAAATATTTTTTAAAATTACTGGGTAAACGAGAATAACATCTTGTCTGAAGTTAGCAAAGAAAATTCTCAAGCCTTCTGCTCATTAACTATAGATAGTATTATTTCGGTCCAAGCTTTTGGGTCTTGTCCTTCATTAATAAAAATGTTTTATTTTAAACTATAATGTTTTAAAAATTGTACTATAGGTATATGCTTTTGATACGAATGAAAGTATCAGATGTAAATCCAAATTTATTAAAGATTTTATCAAAAGCGAACACGTTATAATGCCATTATTTTAAACGTAGTTAGGCTTACCAATGTTATGTTGACGAATATGATGTATAACAAAAGTTCAGTCTTATATGCATAAAGACTGAACTTTGTATACTCATAATCATCATATTAGTCACAACACGAGGAATATCCGCCAAGTGTATTCAAATGCTATATTGTAATATAAATGTGGTGTTTTATTGCACGTTGCTATAATTGACACAAAGTTGTATGGCTTTAGCTTCGACGATGGCAAATTTTCACGTTGCCGTTTTCCTTATTTTCACCCTCATTTTACCGTGGGCATACCTACGTATACCCGTCCTCGCAGGGGCAAATACGGGTTATGTCGAACTCGCACCGACTAAAAACACCACGTTGTTCCTTCCTGACGCCTTTAGGGTGGGGTCACAGGGCCTTAGGCTAGGAGCTTACACTCATCTACAACCCCATCAGCGCTGGCCGCTGGAGCAGCCCCATCTCGACTCTACTCTGATTTATCCTTATTTATCTGCCTCCCTCTGGGCGCATCGGAACAGCGCACCCTTCATCTCGGCTCCTGTACAACTTTAGACGGTCACCTGTAAAATGGGGACCTAACACCAGTTACTTTGGTTACTACTTAGTATAAAAATAACAATTTCGAACTATATTCGTTGCAGTAAGTTTATTTAAAACATGTCAAAGTAATTTATAATCAAACAACATGATTATCACATGAAATAATATGACACCAATTTTGGCCATAGTTACATACGAATAAATCATTATAGCCCTTTATTTTCTATGTTCATCATCATCATCATCCACATCATCAGCCTTCGTTAGTCCACTGCTAGACATAGGCCTCCCCAACACAACCCCTATCCATTAGGGGGACCGATCCCACCACGCTGGTCCAATGCGGGTTGGTGGTGACCGATTTTACATGCTATAGATAAAATTAAATTACGTTATATACTTTAACTTTAAAAGTTTATACTTTAATTTTAAAGGTTCCTAAATGATTTAATAAAAGGGCTATCATATTAAAAAAATAACTTTTATTGAATCTATCTTTTATTCTCCCGATAATTGGTTGCCTTGTACTAAACCCAAAGTCTTATCTGTAACAGGGGAATTGAATTGTTTTGACAGAAGGTTTTAAAAGGTAATACAAATTTTTATAAGATGGTTTTATATTATGCTTATAGTCTGCGGGAAATTTGGAATAAAAGTAAAGTGGATATTATTTGACATTTATATTTCAAATGGAAATGAAAAAAAATATGACTGTTTTAAAGTTGTTAAAGAGTCTATAACTGCTTTGGGAAATTGGATAAAAATTTTTTTGACTTTAAACTGCCCTTGTGTTTTTATTTAAAACATTTAAACTTGATTTATTTTGGTATTAATTTTTATCAAAATGTTTAGACAAGCTTTTAAAATGAAAAATTAAACCAATATTTTACATTTATTTAATATTTTAAAGAACTTACTTAAAATTGAGGTTTTGAAATTGTAACTTTGCAATTAAACGACCAAAATGGGTTACTTATGTTATTATTAAAACATAGATATATGGGTGTATGGGACCTTATTGGGGAAAATTTTAAGATTTGAACTTAAATTTAATAAATAATTTGCCTACCCCTTAATGTTGCCAGATTTTAAATTTAATCGATAAGGTTCATTTTCACGATAATTTTTTTATATCTTTAACTATTAAACAGTTTATTTTTATATATTTTACTTTTATTAAAATATAGAAGATTTTTTGAACGTGAAATTTTTAAATGCAAGGTTTTTCGCCAAATTTAAGCAATACCTTCTGCGAATATGAGGTTTGTTATCCATCTAGTTTTTGTTTTTAATTTTTTGTTAAAATTATATAAAAGAAATTAAATTTATTTTAACTTTAGAAAGTTTTAAATCTTATCTTAAACATAGATCTGTTTTAATAAGAGACGCCTTCAATGAGAGGAAGGTGACCCTGACTGGTTGTTCCAAAGGGTGGGGTTCCCCACCTCGAAACAATTTGACAAAATAGTGCTTTTTCATGTTTTTTATTACCCATAAAATTTATATTTAATTCCCAAAAATTAAAGTAAGTCTACCAAATTATCAGGGTTATCTTATTTCCATAGGTATGTTTATTTGATTGGGACTAGATGATGAGGTTATTCGTCCAAAATATTATTATTTTATTATCCCATAAAATTATTTTTAAAAGGATTAAAATTCCAGAAAAAATACGTATTGTTTGGGATTTGTCCATCCTATGTAAATATTTTAAAACAAAAAAAAAAATCTATTTTAAAAGTATATAATAAAAAATTACATATTGTATTATTTTTATCAAAAAAAAAAGAAAAAGGAAAAAATCAAAAAGACAAACAAGGGTCGGGAAGGGCAAAGAAAGGTGATTATGTCACCTTATAAATTTAAATTTTTGACTGTTTTGCCGGGTTTACGTAATATTAAAGAATACAAAATGTTGATCGTTATTCGACAAGATATAAATAAAATAGCGCTGTTATAAACCGTCCTTTGTCAATTTTCTGTGCTCCACCTTATCATCATTATCATCATCAGCCTGGTGTTAGTCCATGCTGAACATAAGCCTCCCAATGCACGCCTTCCCCATTTAGGGGGAAACTGCAACCACCCGCTGGTCCAACGCGGGGGGGGGACCGATTTTTATACGCTTTGATTCCCAGGCATGAATCGTTTTACTATAAGGAAAAATTGTGTTAATGACTTTTGCCAACCACCCAAATAAATTTTTTAGTCCTCGGTCGCCTTTAGGATTAAACCACGACCTCCGGTTTCTAAAACACAAGCCCTTACCAATTAGGTTAAGGAAGCAGTTGTGCCTAAGGTTACAATATCCCAAAAATTTTATTTCCAAAGAAAATTAATTGATGCCAACATTTTAATAGGTCCAATCTGGTAATTCATAAAATTTATGATACTATTGAATAAAATTAATTTTAATAGGTCTAAATTTTTATTAGTAGGGCTTTAAGTCTTGCAAACATTTTTTTTAAAGTTTTAAAAGACCTTTCTTAAAATTCAATATTCTAGTAGGAGAGGGTCGTCTGATAGTATTATCACACTGCACTTTTGTAATTTGGAACATTTACCTAGTTCCAGAAAATAAAATCTGGCCACTTTTATTGTTGGCATAAAAATGGATGAAGCGAAAATGAAGTAAATCATAACATTTAATTAGTGTCATAATGGAAATTGTTTATTTTGAAACGAAGTGGTTCAGGATGATTTGAAAGCCTTTTTTGCTCCAATGGGCCGGAAAAACACCGAAAAAAAAAATTTACTCTTTAGTTAATTATAAGTTTTTAGAAATGGATAATGTTATATCAAAAGATTAATATTAATATTTAAACCCATCAGAACCGAGGGCGGGCGGTTTGTACATATTTTTATAAGTGACTTAGTTACTTGGGAAAGTATTTTGATTTATGGGCATTCAACGCCCTTATATTTTTTGGATCGACTTTTACGGGCATCCATACTTAATGGCATGTATTATGGTACCATCGTGTGTTCTTATAACAAACCAAATTAAAGTATCTAGAAAATATGACGCAATATTGTTAAAAGCAAGTTGTTCCAAAATGATATATAATGGTAATAAATCCTAAAATTATTAAAAAGGGGAGGTTAGATTGTATATACGTTTATTGATCATATTCTTTTGTTTCCCCACATCATCATCATCATCATTACCTCCGTCCAGTCCACCGTTGACAAGGCCTTCCCACCAACCTTCCACCATTAATGGTTTTGATCGTATCCCACCACGCCGGTCCAATGCGAGTCGGTGGGTAAACCGAATTTTTACCCATCCGACGATGGATCATCTTTACTTTTAGATAATTGAGTCCCAAATTGCCCTTAACCAAATAGGAAACCAACAAAAAATTTGAAAACCCTGCAGGATTCGGAAACCCAATGACCCCTTTGATTTCCAAAGATATACCCATACCACTAGGCTAACGGAGCAAGTAAACCAATTGGAATAACCTATAGGCCATTATTTTTAAAAGCTTTTAATTGTTGGTTTTAATAAAATTCATTTTGTAGTTTTGGTGAAGACAATACAACAGGGGAAAGAAGGGTAGTAAAGGATAAAGTTAAATTTAATTTTTCAAGTGTATTAATTCAAAAAGAACAGAGTCAAAGTTCAATAACTTGTAAAATAAGAAAGAACCAAGAGCCTTTACGTCGCACCACACCAAACAAATAAGGGGAAATGAAAAATTGTTGGACTGGACATCCCTATTGAATGTGTTTTCCTGGTTACCCCAGGATTTTTAATAGGTTTTTTTAAATCGCACCTGATGGTTCCCTTTTGACGAGTTTAAAGTGGGGATAAAATAATTGTATGAGGGAGGTTGGCAAAGGGTATTCCATATACTAATAAACGTTCAAGTACCTAGGTTGTCAAAGTCAAACATCTTTATTAAATAATAAATTATTAATTGTTTTTATTGATTGTCAACAACCAACACCGGCTCAGCAAGGGGAGCCTGAACCTGAGAAGCCAGGGGTTAGGAAACCTTGGAGTAATTTATTTAACCCATTACACAATAAATTTAAAAAATTTAAGGCCTGTTTTGGGATGAGGTTCAAGAGTTAACACAACCCAATTGGGTTTGTCGTTCCAGGGTTTTATATTTTGGTTACAAAATTTGGTATGATATAATTAATTGTTTGATTTTAAATAAAACAAAAATCGTGGAAAGCCTTTTTTTGGCCCAACCCCGGGCCCTTAATCTGAAACTGGTAACGTATAAAATGTTATTAAAAAGAAGAACTTTAGGCTTGGAATAAAGCTTTTTTTAATTTTTAATAGGTATTACGTTTTTAATAAATATTATTATAGTACCAAATAATTATATAACAAAATGAGTTGAAGGTTTCTGAACCAGAGAAAAGGAAAGGGATTAATTAAAATAGTATATTCCAAATTAGAAAGAAAACAGTTTAACGATAGTTCAAACACATGTCCCAACACGAATATGCCATTATTAAGCTTCATTTCCCCTTTTGATCAATGACTACTTAATTAAACAATTTCTTTGGTTAATTACCGGCAAATATAATTCTAACCGGGGAGATTTATAGTTTATTCAAGTGAATTTTGAAAATTAAAAAAATTACACAAAAATTAGATGAGAATTAAGGTAGGTTCAATTTATAAAAATAAAATTTTTTAAAAGATGATTATGCTCGGATAGGCGTAAAAGTCGGTCCTGGGCTGTCGGAGCATCTTTGGCGGTTTTTCAGGGGCCAGTGTGAAATAAACTGACAACTAACCCATTAGAATGCACTTGGACTTTTGGCGGGAGGTCAAATCTTAAAACTGTTATTCAGGTAAATTCAGGTGAAGACTTAGAAAAATGGGTAAGTTAAAAGAAAAAAAGACTTAAAAAATAGGAAAATCAATTTTTAGTCCCTGGACTTTTATTGTCTATTCTTTGTTATAGATAAGATTATGATTTTAAAAATTACAAAATACCCGAAAAAAAATAGTCTTGAAAAACAAATTCCTTTTATATTATATTCATGTCCCCTTGGTGTCAAGAATTATAATATAAGGGTTCCAAAAGGTTTAATCAAGTTGACGAAAATGGAGCTAGACGATCTGAAACTGATTGAAATTTCTGGAAACCTGTAATTTGTTTAAAGTTTTTAGTTGCAATAATTATCATGCCAATAATAAGTTCTAACTAGATAAAGTTTTTTGCTATAATCAAGGACTTTTTAGACCCTAATTACCCTCAAGACCGAAGAGAGCAAACCAGGTGGTTCTTGGACAATTTCAGGCAAAATAGATAGTTTTGAAATTAGGAAAACCAATTACGTCCTTACCTGTTACTCAATTCGACGACCCGCTTTGAAACCACAACGGCCAAAGGGGGTGACCCCACCATGGGGAAAAATATTGTGTGATGATCATGTGCTTTTCTCATATTTTGGGTGTGTATCTATATTATGTTTTATTTTTTACAATTAAAAAGTAAGTATTTTATTTATCATTTATTCAATTTTCCATAGTACCACCCTTTTTTTAATTTGGGCAATTAGGACGATGTTTGGTTTTGTCCAAAAATTTTATATTATATTATTCAGGGGCCCAGGTTAATAGAATTACCACTGAAAATTTAAGTGAAAACCAGACCTTTTAACAAAGTTATAAATTACCCAATTATCAAACTTTTTTCTATACCCGTTTTTAGGTTTTGTTTAGCCTTATTATTATGCATAATTTCACAATGGACATTTTATACCCATTAAAAATTGTATTTGTAAATGCTTTAAAAAAAAAGGTTTAAAGAATTTAAAAAAATAAAATTTTGGGAACAATTGGAAAAAAGGCCCAGAATATTTAATATTTATTTTATTACATAATTAATTTCCCCGTTATGAAAAATTATAACATACTTGATATATTTAATATATAAGAAAGTTTAAAGGTATGAGGAAAAAAAATATTAAATAATAAATTTTAAAAAAATATAAATAGGTTATTTCATAGAATTAAAAACTGTTTCATTTATATTGTCCCAAAATTTTGTTATCATAAAAGGTAAGTTTGTGTTTATAAAACAAATGAAGGAAGAGAAAATTAATTTTCAATTTTTTAAAAACATCTTTCATGTAGATTTTCTTGTATCGCGATTTAAAATAACTTTGATAAATGACACGTGGTTATCAAAACCAAAGGCAACCGCAACATTATGATATTCCGTTAAGATCGACCCCAACCGAGGGATTGAACCTTGAACCGGCCACGTCCTTGACTGTATTGGAAGTTTTCATATAAAAACTCAGACCAATTTTAAGAATTCATCGAGAAATAAGGAAGTAAGATTACGAATGGAAAAATCATTGATTGGATAAAAAATATTTAGCTGCCAATTACTTTTAAAATAAAAACAAACAATTTTTAACTATTCTTTTGATTCCAAGCCCTTTCCAATTTTAAGGAATGCAAAAAAACTTTTGGATTTTGATTCACTTAATTTAAATCATGTTATAATTAATGTAATTAAATGCTTTCACTAATATTTTTTATTGCTATATTAAAATTAAACAAGAGAAAAAATTTGAAGTTTTTTTTTTTTCATTTTATGTACCAAGGACCTTAAGAATATACCTGGAACCTAATAAAGATTGAATCAAAGCATACGGTCTACGTTAAATTGAGGAACCACCGGAAGACTAACAGAGAATCAACTTATAATGACACCATACATACGACGCCCAAATCGTTTTCTAATTTTCTTTACGAATTAATTTTAATATTTTTAAGGGTAAAATATTAGATTTCCAATTTTTAATATATAAAAACGTTACAATTTATTTGTCAACGATTTTTAATCAAGGGTGTTTTATATTATTTTAGTTAAATACCCTGGCGAAATCTAAAAACAACCTTTTAAGCAGCAAAACAACCCACTATTCCAAATCTGATAAACACCAATTTTAAAACATCATGTTTGTTTACAACACAGTTTTTCCAGGAAAACGAGTTAATATTCTACGAAAAATAGGGAAAAAAAAAGTAAAAGGACTTAACATTTAAAGAGTTGTCGGTTAAACGGAGGGTAGAAAATCATTCCCTGGCAGGCAATAAAACCAATCAAAGCCAAGTTATTTCGAACTTTAGGTTAAATCAAGGGGATTGTCGACTTTGATGATGTATCAAAGTCGACATCGCCCCAAGTCTAGTTTTGCCTTGTCGCTGTTGACTTGTTATCTTAACGTCAATACCTGCAGCCCGGGCCTTGAAATTTTCAAGAAAAAAAGTTCAGGTGTTTTCGTTGTTTTTATAAAAATAAAATAAGGGTTTCAACCCTTTTTTTGTTTTTTGACTCTTTATTTTAAGTTTTCTTGAGCCCTAATCCGCCCATTTGTTTTTTTATTTTTCATTTAGCGACAAAGACGTTGTCTTCTTTAACCTTCCAAAAATATTAACTTTTTTTACCCTGAAAATACAAAAGATACTTTTTGTACCATACATTTTTTGTATGAACAAATAAACGCGAATTTTTATTTTTATCTTTACACACCCAAGGCACTTATACACGTTATACACGTGTTATTTAAAATAACTATAAGTTTAATCTAAGGAAACTCAGAAAAATTAAAGAAATCACATTAATCCCAATAAATGACATTTCTTAATTAATAGTTGACGTTACCAAAACATATTGAAAAACCAATGGCAAAACATAAAATGATTTTCGAATTTGGACGACATAAAAAAAATAGAAACAAAAATTTAATTCTTCCAAACAGACTAAAAGGAATGAAATCTTTTTGGGACAATGTAACTCTTTTCCAAAAACCAGAAATTCAGAATATAATTTAATTAATTTAAAAGTAATAAAGGGAACGTTTATTTAAAGGTTTTTCATAAATGAATTAAAATGATAAAAGCCAATGGAAACCGTCACCAAGTATAATATACGGATAGAACGTGAGCCAAAGAAAATTTATATGTATATTTTGATTATTTTAAGGATGACAAAATAGGCTAGTTTTTTTCCTGGTTTTTCCCAGGTCGAGGCCTTTATGAACTTGGTAAAGTCCCTGACAATCAATAAGGAGTGTTACATTCTATATTGAATAAAGATATTTGAATTTGGTTTACGGAAGACAAATTAAGATAAAAAACGTAAATTTTTTTTTATATAAATGTAATTTATTTAGTGAAAAAATAATTAAAACTCATGTAAATGACTTTTAAATTTTAATGGGAAAGCAAACCTTTGACGTGTTGGAAAAGTAAATGCATGTTGTAGTTTTTAAAAGTTCGGACTGGTTTCGATTACTAAAAAGAAAAAGTGTATAAGAAAAAATACACTTTGCTACAAAATTTATCCGTCAAAACCCCCATGAAGTAAACAGTTAAACAGGGTTGTACAATTATTAGTATTTTTATTATAAACTGAAATGTATATATTAAAAAATCAAGATATAATATGTTTACGTATGGATTTCGATTGCCTTTATTTTTATTAGGGAAATTTTTAAAAAATTTCTGTTTAACCTTAATTGAAATGTTAGGGTCTGAAATTATTTTTAAAAATCTAAAACTTTTTTATCCATGATTTTTGAGGACCTATAATATTTTAATTGAAGTTTGATCAATTTTTTTAAAAATATTTGAAAAATCAATCTAACGTAAAAAATTAAAATCTTTTAAATATAAAACTAATGATTTTATATCACGATTTTTTTGCTTGAAACGTTTCTATTATTATTAGCCATTTTTCCAAATCAGATGGGCGAAGGGACCAAAGAAAAAAAAATACGAAAATGGAGTTGATGTGGTTGTGGTAGTAACACTGAAGATTCCTTGCAGCACGTGAAAATTTGGAGGAAGAACATCTGAGTACCAAAAATAATTTGATACATTTTTATTATATTAATGAAAGAAATTGATTAAAGTCAGTGTAATTTAATTATCTGAGAAAATCATTCACACAAGGAAATTAATGCTCAGATGAATAATACGAGAAATTCAAATAGCGTTTTTGATTTTTATAAAAATAGTTTATTTTGGGACTTTTAATTTTTCCACACTAATAATATACTGATATAAAAGAGGATTAAACAATAAACTGTTTTGTATAACAATAGAATTACGATTTTTCCCAAGACAATAGGTGTTGGAATGTCAATGAGAAATGAAATTATTGTACAATTTAAATTTCTACCATATTTTTTGAGAAATACAGTAAAAAAATTTAAAACAAAAATTTTGTTAGCAAACGAGTACAATATGTTTGTGGACGATCCTAATAATTAAAATTTATTTTTAGTGTAAAGTTCCGGCCAAATTGTTTTCAGAATTATATGTAGACCATTCTCACCACGTCCTTATTTTACTTTGTTGAAATACCATTTAAATATATGAAGTGAAAATTTTTGGAAATAATTTTTCCGTTTTAGAAATCGGATTAAATGATGTTCATTTACTTGATCTATCATCTATTACCCTAATTCATTATATCTCTAGTTACTTCAAAACTATTAACGATTTCCATTATGCCGTTCCAATTCTAATCTCTCTGTGGGTGTCTCCGCTCAGCCTCATTGAAATATGCACATGATAGCTCGTCGCAATTCTTTTAAATACTAAACATCAATTTTTGTATACAAGATTAAAGATTATTATAATGAGATACATTTTTAAATTTATGTGTCTAATGAATAGCATTGTAAGATTCAACTTAAGAATGGCAGGAAACTCAAAATTTTATCGTTTTACCTGTTGTCACGCCATGATTTAATTGTTGGCAAGTCTAAATTTATAGTTAGTACAGCAATATAGAGCTATAAAAATATTCTTTTCATTACAAAAATCTAGTACTGCTCAACGGATGGTTAACACGTGCTACAATTTTTTGCTTCAATATTAATATATTAATTATGTCTTCATCATCAGCCTGTGATAGTCCACTGCTAGACATAGGCCTCCACACCCCTATCCATTAGAGGATTTTTGGACCGTATCCCACCACGCTGGTCCAATGCGGGTTGGTGGGGTGGACCGACTTTTTACATGTCCATCCGACGCATGGATCATTTTACTTTTCAGGCAATTGGGTGATCAGCCCAAATTGCCCTAACCAACTAGGAAATAACAATAAAAAATTTTTGAATCCTCGCAGGATTCGAACCCATGACCTCCGGTTTCTAAAGCACACACCTATACAACTAGGCTACCAAGGCAGTTAGGTTTAAGATAGTGTTACAAACTAAAGGGTTATTATTTTTTGAAGGTATTCAAAAAGTATTGGAAAAGATATGTAAAGTATAAATTACGTTTTTCAAAATATGTATAAAGTTACAACAATGAAGACTACTAAAGTAAAAGTTAATATTAACTTTAGTTTGCAGAAGGGCTTTTTCAAAAGGTTACTTGAGTAAGCACTTTTATTATTTTAACTCTTTTATAAAAGTAATGTTAAAAAAGTTTTGTGTAAATAGTAAAGAAGTTATAAATTACAATTGTAAATTTTGTTATTACATTTTATTGTTTTTTGTTATTTCATGGTTCCTTATTTAAAAACTAATTGTCACAGTAATGTAATTTTGTTTATATTAAATGGAATTGAATAATGGAGTATTCATAACTTTCTTAATATAATATAAGCGATGAAACAACAAACTTGATGTTTTACCGTCTCCGTGGTCTAGCATGTTGGACCTTGCTTTATAAACCGGAGGTAGTGGGTTCGAATCCCGCGGGGAAACAACTTTGTGTTATGGTTGTTTTCTGGTATTAATTGTCGGTGATCATATAACAAGTCAGTCCACCTACCAACTCACATTGGATCAGCGTGGTGGGATACGGTCCAAAAACCTCCTAATGAAAATGGCGTGCATAAGGGAGGTCTATGGTCAGTAGTGAACTAGCACAGGCTGACGATGATGATGATGAAACAATAAACTTACTTTATTCCTTTATTATGTCAATTTTTGTTTTTTTTTAATATTAATAGTTTTTAATGTAACAATTTTGGTTTTAAGCGATCTTAACAAAAGCTTTGATTATGCTGATAAAAAATAAAAAAATAAAAGATACGATAACAATGTTTATTTGAATTTGTTTAAAATCTTCTCAAAGACATCTACACGGATTTTACTCAAACTGTATTTTTCTTCCAACTTGTATTTTTTTATTCACGATAACTTATTCTAATCTACATGTTTTTTTTACCAACACACAACTTATGCAAGCATAAGTCACAACTTATGCAAGCATAAGTTGTCAACAATTTTAACCCCTCGAATGGGTTCGTGGGAAAATCGTTGCCATCAACATCAAGGCCAAATAATAGACGTTTCGAGAAGCCTACACCAAAGATAAGATGTTTTAACTGCGGTGATACCGTCCATCAATCGTCTAACTGCACAAAGGGAATAAAGTGTTTCCGATGAAAAAACTTTGGACACAAGTCGACTCAATGTCCTGATATCACAAAGAAGAGCCTGAATATTCACACTTAAGCTAAAAAAAGAAAGCCTCACACCCTATAAAGATGTTAAGATAAATGAAGTCAAGTTTACTGTATTGATAGATACGGGTAGTGATGTCAATCTGGTTAAAGAATCTCAATACAACATTATAAATGGTTCTGATTATAATCCTGACTCAGTGATCAGTCTAACTGGGATTGCTGAACATGAAGTAACGACTAAAGGATTATTCACAGCCAGGGTTCAGATTGACGATCGCTATTTTGAAACAACACTGCACATTGTTGATGACGATGTAATACCTGTAGACATTATTCTTGGAAACCCTATACTTGATGTAGTAGAATTGAATTTGACTACAAAGGATATTGTTGCTTAGAGGATCCTGCAACTTACAACACTAGATGATCACAAAGAGGAAGAATTTAATATTGAATGCTCAAAGCTTAAGGGAGAAGTAAAAAATCTAATTAAGAACAACAAAGCGACCAAGGCAAGTAAAAACTCTCGAGTGAATTTGAAAATATTATTATCAGATGAATCTCCTGTATACCAGAATCCTAGAAGACTATCACCTCTTGAATTAAAATTTGTGAATGCTCAGATAAGTAAATGGCTTAATGATGGAATTATAAAACCTAGCTCTAGTGACTTTGCCAGTCCAATTGTATTAGCTAAGAAGAAAGATGGTCAATACCGATAATGCATAGACTACAGACTTAATAGCAAGATAATTAAGGAGAGATTTCCCTTACCACTTATAGAAGACCAGATAGATAAGCTGAGGCACGCCAATTTCTTTACAGCGCTTGACTTAAAAAATGGATTTCTACATGTGAATGTACATCCTGAAAGTCAGAAGTATACATAATTTGTGACTCCACAGGGCCAGTATGAATTTGATAAGATGCCATTTGGATTGTCTTCGGCGCCATCTGTTTTTCAACGTTTCATTATTGATGTATTTAGAGACCTTATTTTGGATGATACTTTATTAACCTACTTAGATGACCTTATTCTACCTAGCACCACAGAAGAAGTAGTAATTTTTAAATTAAAGAAAGTATTTACTAGAGCTCAGGAGTATGGCTTAGAATTTAATTGGAAAAAATGCCATTTTCTACAGAAGAAGGTTAACTATTTGGGAAATGTTGTTAGAGCTGGAAAGATAATGCCTTCTGAAGATAAGATTTCAGCTGTAACTCACTTCCTTCAACCCAAAGACTTGAAATCGCTGCAATCTTTTCTGGGACTAACAGGTTATTTCAGGAAGTTTATCAAGAAATATTCTATTATTACTAATCCTCTTACAAACTTACTTAAGAAAGGTGTTATTTTCAACTTTGACTCAGCGTGTGAGAGAGCCTTTGAGGAAATTAAACAGGTGTTATGTCAATACCCTGTATTGAATATTTGTGATCCAGAATTAGAAACAGAAGTTCATACAGACGCGAGTAGGTTTATGGCGCAGTCCTAATCCAAAGAAACCTTAAAGATAACAAACTACATCCTACATACTACATGAGTAAAAAGACTTCACCTACAGAAAAAGGATACCACAGCTATTATTTAGAAATAATAGCTATTGCTGAAACAGTTAAGAAGTTTAGAGTTTATTTACTGGGCATAAAGTTTAAAATTGTAACAGACTGGTCTGCCTTGACTATGACACTAAAGAAGAAAGATTTACCTCCAAGAGTTACACGTTGGGCTCTCTTACTCGAAGAATATGAGTACACTATTGAACATCGTTCTGGAAATAATATGAAACATGCTGATGCTTTAAGCAGATATCCACTAAACGTTGTCCTACTTACAGACATTATAACACGCTTAAAAAGAGCCCAAGGAGAGAACAGAAAGAACTATAATAAGAAGAGAAAGAAGGCTCTTGAGTACAGTGTTGGTGACTTGGTTGCCATTAAGAGGACCCAATTTGTTCAAGGTTACAAGCTTTACCAAAAATTCTTAGGCCCCTATCAGGTGATAAAGAAGAAGAGAAATGACCGGTATGACCTCTTGAAAGTTGGTCAAGGCGAAGGACCGATAAATACTTCAAGCTCAGCTCATATGATGAAGCTGTGGGTCACCACTACAGCCCTTTCAGATTCATCTGAGGCAGATGAGTGAGTAGGATGGCCGTGTGGGAAATGTAGGCGGTTATAATTTAATTAATAAGTATTTAGTTTACATTCATTTATTATCTTGACTTTCTTTTCATTTATTATCTATGGTACGATCAAGTGACGTTTGACAAAAAGAAAAAGATGAATGATGAAGAAGAAAAAGATGCAATAAGACGAGTGTGTAAAATAAATGCTAATTATACAACAATACAGTGTTTCCGTGCCTAAATCCCACATATATATATATATATATATATTATATAATTTCTATACGGAATGCACTAAGCGTGCTTGTTTTGCCAGCCAGTCTCCGCGGCCGGCCTTGCTTCTCAGATCAGCTTTACCCCAGCAAAGAGATTTAACACACTACGATAAAAATCTAACTTTAAACACAATCGGCGCCAAACGTTGGAAGCTTTTATTGGTTATATGCATAGTCTTTATATGCAGCGGATCAATAGAGCGTGTATGTATTCCACTGTTTTCGGTGAGAAGGCAGCGTGATTAGAGTACATATGATACGTCTTGCATAAAAAAGGTATTTGTAATAGGTATATAACATTAAATTTAAATGGTCCGAATCGAAAGCATATAATCGATGAATATTCAGATCATTTATCACTTGTTAGTAAAAAAAAATATTCCAAGCATTATTTAAATAAAATGGAGCATTTTGTGGAAAATTGATTTATTTTGCAGCTCCGACGAAAATATTTCATCACTTTGAAAAAAATTAACCTTAGGGAAGATTAAAATTTCTTTCACTTGACCGCCACAACCCTTAAGGTAAACTGCATTAGATAGGTGGATTAGTTGTTAGGAAATTTAAAAGCACTGTTGTCTTTCAAAGACTGCAAAAGATGGTTTTGACATTCGCCTCTTGACCGCCTTCGTTGTTGTCCATCCGATGCATGGATCATCTTTCCTTTACAGAATTGAGTAATTGGAACATATTACAATAACCAACCAGAAAAGCAATGGCGACGGCTAAAGTGGTTTCTCTTTAAATTCGAGCCTACGACCTCGGGTTTAAAAAGCAGGAGTCAATAATATTAGGCTAGAGGCTTTTAAAAAAAAATAAGTAATGCAGTCATAAATGCGGCCTCTTCTATCAACTAAGATGTCATGTAAAACAATTTTTCAATACAAACAAGAAACCAACAAAAGTTAATGTTTGGTTATATATTTATTTCAATGTTTGCTTACATCATACGCTTACTAAAACACATGTTTGCTTTGAAAGGATTTTGTTACGTTTTTTTAAGCCAAAGATAATGTTATCAAATTTAAGCTCGAAATAACTAGTTGTGGAGTATTTTTTAATGGTTTGAAAATAATCTTGCGTTAAAATAGAAAAATCATTAGCGTAAATTAAGAGGTATTGATTTACTTGCTTAAATCTATCCAGCTCGATCGATAAATAAATTTTGCCGACTTGATATAGACCTATCGGCGGTCCTTCATCGACACGAGTGGGAGTTACTTCGCAGTCGCATCCCGCCTCGACCCGTCATATTGTTTAATTGCTTTAAGGGAAATATGAAAGTTTTTCAAAATATCGATTCTTAGCACGATAGATCGATATATTATGATTGAATCAATTTAAAACTTTAGTCAAAGCGCATCAGGTCACGCAGACACTGTTACGTTTTAGTTTTGTGTACAATTGTTCGGTGATAATAAACACTGGCAAAATTTAAAACCTTTATTTTTCCTATCCATTATACGAAATTATTACCGAGCCTGTTTATAATCTAACGTAAATGTTGTATGCGTTAAGTAGTATCTCATTATATTTTAAATTAAGCCTATTATTCTGATTTTTCGTTCACCGTCGGATGCTAAAAATACAATATCAGAAGATACAATGATATTTTCCTGTCCGCCAGAAACAAACTGATTCTAAAAATGGCAACGAAATTGCTATACATCTATACGAACAATGTAAATAATAATATAAATAAAAGAGAAAAATGTGTACGGCATTCATATGGAATTTCTCATAACCTTAATATAAGGCTCTTTATTTTCTAAATAGACGTAATAATCACATGGAATTCATATTTAAGTCTCATAAGGACAATAAAATGAAGTTCAAGACGTCATACAAACTATTAAAGTTACTGAGAGTTGTTATGGACGGTATGTTGGTATTTTTTCATATGTATCCTGACATATTACTTAAAAAAATACAAATTTTATAATTAATTGATACTTAGGAGCTCCGTAAATGAATTTTCTTAAGTCACCTCAAATAAAATAAATGTATTGAGTTTAATTTTTGTTACGTGTTTCGTTTATAAAATAATTGTCTTAAAATTTGTTTATATGACTTAACGAAAAAAAAAAAATATGTTTGCGTTCACAAAACAATGCACAAAACGCCTTCATTTATCAATTTAAGTTTTTATAAATGAGAACCGTGTTGAATTTCCTTATTATCCATAACGCAATGGAAGCAGTGATAAATTATTTTAATATTACTCTTTTATATTTATAACATAAGTGAATTTTGAAATGATTATACACCAAGATCGCTCAAAATTTTGTTTCAATTTTCAAAAAATGTATGCTTAATAAAAATTTTTTGACTTTAAATATAATTATTTGCATACGGATTTACAATGAATTTCCTTCATTTCTTTTAAAAACTTCCAGCAAACTTTCATAGTATATTTACATTACAAGTAGAAACGCAGGCCAATTTAGGTAGATTAATTATGTAAAACATAGTTGAAGTCTATCTCTTATAGCTCAGCCAACGTTTTCAGTTAAATCGCCTGAGGTTGTAAGTTTTGACGCTTAATTTCTTAAATATTTAATCAACTACTTATCACAAAATTTTATATTAATTAAAAAAAAGATCAAATGAGAGCTACCAATACCTATCATTTAACAGAAGAAAGAACGAAATTGGAGCATTTGGAGCGGAGCATTGAGGTTACATATATTTAAAAAAGAAAACATACGCTCAAAATTGAGTACTTCTTCTATTGAGAAGTAAGTAAAAAAAACTGCCGTCTGAGTAACTTTCGCCAGTACATCTCAGATATAAGCGTCCTATTCCGACCTGGTAATAGAGTGTTCGACGGTCAATAAGTTGTATATTGAATAAAATTTGAATAGAATTTTATTGAATTTGACTACAGATACACGTAGCCAATGTTTCATAAGGAGTATGGAATATTTCAAATGACACATATTATATATATATATATATATATATATATATATATATATATATAATGTGTATATAATATGTATCAAATATATATATATATATATATATATATATATATATATTTGATATATATATAATAATCAATTATTTTATAACACCTGTATATTTGCTGGGTCTGCTAGCAAAATTTGATTAACAATTGGAATAAAGCTTAAAAATTATTTTTGAAACAGTGTGTGAAAAGTCAAGGTTTCTTACTCGACAAAGCACCAGCCCCGGATATTTGAATGGCGGCAAAAACAATTTCGGAGCTTTCTATCTAAAATCTCCCAGCTATTTGCTACAGTCTCGATTAAATCTTTGAATAAAATACTATAATATCCGTAACTAGAAACATTCGTAGAGCGTATAACGGAGTGTAACAAAAATAACACTTAAAATAGAAAGACCTAAATAAAGAGACTTAAAGAAAGACTTAAACACTTAAAATTAAAGTTCGAATGGCGTACAGAGCACACAAAGTTAAGAACGTATTTAAAAAACAGAGGCAATTTTTTGACATGGTTCTTGGTTATATAATTTGCTTTTGCACCCACACTTCTTGGATATAACTAGTAAATAGAAGTAAATTGTGATTTTCATTTAATTTTTAGATTAAACGATTAAATTCAAAAAGATAGAAAAGTTCTTTTTATACGACACTGGCCGGTGATAGCTGCCACAGCATTTTAAATTTGTAGTATGTAGAAGGGTATCTTATGGGTCAAAATTCCGCTTAGGATACGTGTGATACGCATAAATTAAATATATCAAAATGCACTTAAAAATAGCTTTGGATATACCTTATTGTATTTTTAAACGACTTCCCAAAAGAGATTACTTGATTCGGAGTGTATGTTTTTTAATAAGCCCTTTAATGTAAACAAAGCTTATTTTAAATAATAAAGTCCAAGTTCAAATAAAAGTTATTGCATTAAAAACTTCATTCTTTGTACATTATACGTATGATAGGCAACATTTTGCTGAAATGAATACCTTAAAAGTTATCAAAGATTTAAAATGCGCGGGTAGAAAGCTCGACGCAATTTCGTTTGAAGAGCACGTTGTATCTACTTATATTACGTAAAATATATACGCTGTTACAAATCGGTCATATTAATTTTTTAAATACACTTATTTTGTAAAAAATTTTAAGTATGCTTTCTTTAAATGTGTAACGGTAACTGTAGGTTTGGTGTGATTGTTTAGATACAAACTTCATAGGAGATTAATAAAAGACGTATTCATTTGTATACCATTGTTTTTAATATTCGTTTATATAATATACCTACTTCTTAAGCTCATTATTATATATTTGCATAGAAAATAAAATCGGTTCGATCGAAGTCGGTTAAAAATTACTCAAACCGTCGCCAGTATATAAAGAGTGCCCTGCTCCCGCACACATTAAAAGAGATTTTGTTAAAGGCGGATAGCGCCGACAATACCTTTTTCAACATTACTTTTCAAATAGTACGAGCATTTTAGAACCAATTGAAATAACATTTTATTCGGTATTTTTATCCCAATAGTAAATCAGTGAGTCAACAGGTTTCTGCTCACACAATTTTAATAAGCTTATTACGTTATGATATATATCCGATACATATAACAAAACATTTTTTTTAAATCTCTGGATAGGCTTAATGGACTTTGACTGAATTTTTCTAAAAGATAACTGATATAACTGGAGGTTTATAAGATTTTCAGGAAAAAAACTAAAAGGTTTTTTTGCATGTTGCCACGTGGATGAAATCACGGTCAATAGCTAGTTTAATATATAAGACAGCTTTTCAACAATTTTGCAAATAGGCCATGCAGTGACATATTTCTTTTTCTGGAATACAGCATTTTCACTTACCAAATTTTATTTTTTTTACCTTTTATATAGGAAAAATTTTTGTCCCAGACTACTTAAAGATTTTTTGAGCACACTAGTATAACCATTACATTGTTCCAACAAAGTTCATTAGTTGCAGACTATTGAAAAATTTTAAAACATTTTGATTCGGCGTTGGCAATTATGAACGCTATTTTAGTTTCATTTACTTGTTGTAAAATATTGGTATAATCAACATTAGTTAAATTAGCTTATAATTTACCAGTTTCTACCATTAAAATACTGCTTTATTATTTTGTAGCGCGGTACATTTCTGTGGTTTGAGTACAATCTTGTTGGTACATAGTTAACCTGTTTTTTTTACCTTTATTTGTCATTAAATAAAAGGACTTATTGTGGACTCAATCGCCTTTATTTACATTTTAATTCCCAAAGTTTCGAAGACATTGCAGCAGCCGGTGATTTTAAGTGCGGACACTATTTAACTTACCCCAGCAATTTCTTCAGATATGATCGATCACCAATCCTTGATAAAGAATACCAATTCCTACCAAAAATTATCCATGAAGCTATAAAATTATAAATTATATAATTATTAAACTAACTTAAATATAAGACATGTAAAGAAGTCGGAAGTCTTCAATCAATGCGATATCCCTGTCTATGGGACAGAAACGTGTCCTTTGACTGTGGGACTCGTCCACAAGTTTGCCGTTGCTTTTAGGATTTAGATGCGTTAGGGATAGCGCCATGCTCAGATTTTCTATGTCGGACAAAATTTTTAATAACTTTATCCGGTCAAGTCACCGACATATTGTACAAGATTAGGTCATTGATGTGGCAGTGGGCCAGCGATGTGGTCAGAAGAACAAAAGATGCTAGATGAGCCGCTAAGATTTAAGAGTAGAGGCCGCGTTCGAGTAGATGGAACGTTGGTTGACCCGTCTACCAGGTGGGATGCCGATCTTTGTGCAATATCCTGTTCAAGTTGGCAGAGAGAAGCAAGGGATCAGCCATCTTAGCAGCCATTGAAAAAGGCCTATATCGAACAGTGGAAGGATAAATGCATCTAAAGATCACCGGTATAAAAGATATTCATAATAAAATTCGCCATTTTGTTTCACCAAATGCGCGAATTGTAAAATGATATAAATTTTTAGATATAATTTTTTCTATTGCTTGCGCGAATATTATACATTATTAAATCAAATTACTTTACGGATTTTATCGCGTTTATTTTACATTTTAAATTCCTGACGTTTCTGAACACTTTCCAGTGGGCTGTGGTCACGGGGTAGACTGAGATGTCATGGTCTTGTTAGCATTTAGGAAGGGGTTTCCAGTTCTAATTTTAATTAATTATTTTAGTCCTGTACCTGACCTATGCAAAATGAACTGGTTTTATCTTTTACAGCTAGCAGTGGTGTTAGTGCTTGGTTTAATTTTAATTTATTAATTATGGGATCCTCAAGCAGGTGGTAGTAACCAAACCATCTTTTCTATTGAAATTTGGATGTTTTCAATCTCAATAGCCTCACGGATCATCCTTGGTAGGAATCGGTGTTCTTAGCGAGGATTTGTGGTCGATCAAATCTGATATAATGGTTTGGGTGATTTAAAAGTGATGATCACACACTGCCGACTTGTTGGGTCTTTTATGGTTTAATGTCAGCTATATGCTCCTTCACGCGGGTTCTTATTGCTCGCTTTGTTTGTCCAATATAAGAGATGCCGCAGTCCACAATCGCTTTGTACACCCTGGATATTGTAGAGGAATATTGCACTTAACAGGTGGTAGGAATTGACCAATCTTCTTCAGCGGCTTTGAAATAAGTTTTGATTGAAGCCCGCCCAAAATGTAGCCAACTTGTCAGTGACGCCTCTCACAAAAGGTAGAACAGCAGGTACTCGCTCCACTGTGGCCGCCTTCACCTCGGTCACTGTGACGCTGCCGTGGCGCAGCAAGCTTGGTGTCTCGCAGTACTTGCTTAACATGGTGTAGCTCAGCCGCCAGGTGTTCATCATCACAGATCCCTCGTGTTCTATGAATTCCGTCTCTCTGAATTCTCTGAATGAGTTGCACTCGGAAAATCCGAGGCCCTGTACTTTTACGGGCCTCGGACGCCGCCTGCGGACGCCCACAACACCGTTTGCGGCGTCCGCGTCGACGTCAAGCTGACATTGAATTATCTCGGCCTAGTCCTAGACTACCGATGGAAGTATTGCGCCCATTTTAAGCACCTCGCGCCTAGAGTGGCGAGATCAGCGGCAGCTTTCGGCAGACTGCTCCCCAACACCGGAGGACCCAGCAGCTCCTGTCGCCGCCTGTACTCCGGAGTCGTTAGGTCCATGGTCCTGTACGGGGCACCCGTGTGGGCCAACACCCTCCAAAAGGAGAGTACCGCTCTACTGAGGAGAACCTAGATGGTGTTGGCAATCCGGGCCGTACGTGACTACCGGACCATCTCCGGCGAGGCGGCGTGCCCACCGCCAAGAGAAGCTCACATCACGCCGGGTTCGCCGAAGACTGTCAACAGGCCTAGGTACACAAGCCAGGGTATACAGGCCGCTTCATTTTTGTCCGGGGAGTCCCACATATTCCTGATCCCCTTCTCACTCTGGCGGCAGGGAAACCGTAAGCTGAATTTTTCTAACGTAAAAAAAGGCGCACTTGGATTAACCCGTTTGCAGAAACGATATGGGGATTGTTTCGGTCGCCATCCGACCCCTCATGTCAAACATCTCGTGAGCCAGATCCAGATAATTTCTTTTCTTTTCTGTTTCGGCTTTCACGAGGTTCTCGTAAAATTTAGTGCCCGGTCCATCAGCACGATATCAGGCTTGTTAGCCAGTATCGTTCTGTCCGTAATAATGGACCAGTCCCAATAGAGCCTGGCGCGATCATTGTAGAGAACCGCATCGGGCAAGTACTTATAATACGGCAAACTCACGTTCCACGAGACTCGTACTTTAGAGCGAGCTCTTGATGGGGTATCCTAGCTACTAGGTTGTGCCTGTGCAAGTACTCAGTGTTAGGAAGAGCCGAACAACTAGAAATAAGATTCAGTAGGGTCTCCCAAGGATGGTCACATGGTCGAAAAAGTCTGTAGTGCCATTCTTAAGGATATACCTACTAGAGTTGTTAATCTCAATAACCTGCTCCTGTAATGCACAGTCAAAACCCTCGGTTTCTCCGAAGAGATTACCGAAACTTAGCCAGTTTACTGAGGCGGTAGCGTCTATATGCACTCATGGAGAGCTTTGTAGAACCGCTCGTGTAGCTCTTTCTCTTTCCATACAGTCTCACGTTCGGAGATGCTCAGCACTGCTGGGTCTTGCCATTGCTCGTTGGCTAAGGATAGAGGGATAAGTCCTTTATCACTCTCAATGACGCTTGCGTAGAATGCATCATCAGATTTCGCCAGGAAGTACTTAAGGAGGCTACACAATTCACGGTACACAGCAAGGGCGCTTAATAAGCCCCGCCCACTATGCTTTCATAGTAGGTTCAACCTCATCACTGACGATCTCGTGTGGTGCATCCTGTGTGACGTCAAGGTGGTGCGGACTTTTCTGTCAAGGGCGTTTAGTTGGACGGTTGGAGATCACCTGGGAATGTATAAATGTATATACAGAAACCGGAGGTCGTATGTTCGAACCCTGCGGGGACCTGTTGTTTCCTAGTTGGTTAGAACAAGTAGAGCTGATCACCCAATTGTCTGAAAAGTAAGATGATCCATGCGTCAGATGGGCATGTAAAAGTCGGTCAACCCACCAACCCGTATTGAACTAGCATGGTGGGATATGGTCCAAAACCCTCTAATGGACAGGGGTATATTAGGGGAGGCTTATGTCTACCACAGGCTGATGATGATGATGAAGATGATGATATACAGAGTAACGGAGGACGGGCATAACCCAACCGTTATATGCTTGTACTTTTACGCATGATAATAAGCTATTTAGCACTTTTGTCAAGCGTCCAAAAATACTTTGCGAACTGATTGTTTTACCGGTATGTTTTAGCTTCGGTGAGGGTCCTTATGTTAACTGGTGAAGTAAAATGGACCCCGTCGGTGTAGGTGACCCTATCCCTTTTAACATGGAGAATCGCACACTTATCCGTTCCTAACTCCATTCTAATTGAATTGCTAAAATCACAAGTAATCTTTAACAACTCCATCGGTTGAGAGCGATTGGGAGCGAATAACTTGAGATCATCCATTAAGAAAAAGTGGATCACTTTTGTTCCTTTTCGCCGGAGCTGAAATACTCCTCTACATGTGTTTTATATTATAAATGCACGGCAAATAGCAACCAATACAAATATATTGTGTCATCATTAGGGGGTCTTCGATCAGTGAGTCCTGCCCGTTATGACCTACGGTGCCGAGACTTAGATACTTACGGTTCTACTGGTCCACAAATTTAGAGTTGCTCAGCGAACTATAGAGAGGGCTTTGCTCGAAGTATCTCTGAAGGACCACATCAGAAATGATATGATCCGCCAGAGAACCAGAGTTACCGATATAGCCCACCGGTTTAGTAAGCTGAAGTGGCAGTGGGCCACATAAGCCGTAGAACTGACGACCGCTGGAGTCGAAAAGTTCTGAGTGGAGATCAAGGCTCGGCAGACGTAGTGTAGGACGCCCTGCGGCAACATGGAGTGACGACATTCGCAAAGTGGCCGGTGTGGGCTGGATGAGAATATCCGAAGATTGGAAGCGGTGGCTTGCATTTAGGGAGGCCTATGTCCAGCAGTGGACTAACACAGGCTGATGATGATGATGATGATGACAAATATGTGCATTGTATGTGTATATGTTTTTTCTTATAGAGATTTCGATGTTATTTTATAATAACTTTTAATTTTTTTAATGATGAAAACTATTTCTACAGGATTCCACGTTTTTTAAAGGCGCGAAGTAATACCATTAGACCACGAATGTGGTTTTTAAAGTATTAATATCCAAATTTTAACTTTTCTCATGAAAAATAGAATGAAAGCTTTTGGGCTTATTTTTCGTTTTAAAAAGTAATGTTATTTAAACGTAAAGACTTTGATGGTCCTTTTTAGCACAGACACTTGCTAATGTTTACATGAAAAAGACAAACGATAAATTGTGCACTCTGCTTAAAGAAAATGCAAACTAACGCGCCACAAGCATGTTCGCTGCTCTGGGCCGTAGGACGTTACGTCTTTGACCCCGTAATTCGATAACTACGGTTCCCCTCGATAAACAGAACTCAGTATTGGAATAAGGAATGGAAGGCAGCTTATTTCACAATATTACTGATTGAATAGAAAATGGAAAGTGCGTAAATTCAGAACGGAAATGTGTCAATCGAAGGTTTTTGTTACTGACTTCACAGAGGTACTAATTTCATTTAATTCATGAAATTCGTGTATATGTAGATACAAATGGAAAAAGAATAAAAAAAGACTTAAGAATTATTTTGAACGTCAGTGTGATAAGTTTTATGCATAATTCTATTCGATTGTACAGACAAATTCTTAACATTCAAACATATTACATACAAGGTATTAAAAAGTTACAAAGGCTGTATAATAAATAAAATGTTTCCATGATGTTAATTAAATTATAAATAATCTAGGACGAAAAATGTGTAAAAGGAAAGAGAACACGAAAGGTTACCCCACTTAATGATTGAATAATAGATGCAGAATTCGCGTTTCTGATTCAACTGTACCGTCACGCAAAAGTTCTTACTTCTACGTAATCTATAAATAATGGTTTCATGTTACAAAATTTATAAGTAAAGTGCTTTCAGAAACAGATATTGTTATTCTATATATATTCTTAGATATAATCATTCTTTTGTACAATTAGAAAATATATATATGTTCATTTTAAGCGAATTAATAGCCAGTAGAACTTACATTGTAATAGCTTATATGAGCATTAATTATGCCCCATTGCAATTTCTAAAACTGTTTACATCAAAATAATTATTCTTAAAACATACGTATATGGTCGTGTAATTAAAAAACAATTTATGTAAAATATAGTTAAGGTCTATCTCTTAAGATTAAACTAGCGTTTACAATGTAATCTCACATGGTTGTGATTTTCGACGTTGTAATTATTTCAGCACCTAAAAATCTCATAAAGTGCTTATCACAATAATATTTAAAAAAATGGATTACACATGGCAGCTACTACTTATCATTTTATATAACAAATGATTAAAATCGGAGCCCTATGAGCGGAGCAATCAGGTAACAAATACATATACAAAAATAAACATACGCTCCAAATTGAGTACCTTCTCCTTTCAGAAAGTCGGTCAAAAAAATTTATAGTATATTTCTTTGAAAAAAAAAACAATTTTTGTTAAATATTATTACAATAAACATAAAAAATAAGTTAATAGATGGAACATGCATAAGATAAAAGTCATTGGATTTATTATGAAAGAAAATGTCTTCTTTTATTGCTCTGCGATAACATTTGAAACTTTTATCAAAATACAAAAAATATTTGAACGAATAAAACCTTCATATAAATTTAGATCAGTATATATTTACAGAACAGGGGAGAAAACATCATTAAAATCTCGGTTGTTTTTCTTACTTTTTTATTTGATTTGATTCGTGTCTTGTATTTATTTTTACATAAACAGATCATGTTAGTCATGTAATGGCAGAATTATTTCAATTAGTATTCATTTACATTTGGTAAAGTACCTAACTGTTTCACTGGATGAATCATGTACATACATTTGTGTAGTTCACAGCAATACATTAAAGATTTACGCTAAGTGGTTACGAGTCACCTCGATGTTTGAAATTTAAAGTTACTCAAAATAATATAGGTACTTTTTTTTAAATATTTGATGATAAAAATTTAAAGATATATTATTGTAAAGCTAATCAAAACAATGACATCAGTTTTACATCATCTTGTTTCGTATTCTAACTAAGCATATCGAGAAAGACTAATAAGGGGCGTCAATTACAATTAGATTCTTTCACACTCAAAACTGTGAACATGAAGATCCTGAAAATAAAACACACATTTCGACTCATGCCAGTCAGTGGATTTTCTTTTACCTGTACAGACACCGAGATGTATCTACAACTAGGATGCTAAAAGAACCTATTAGTATTAATAACTATTTTAGATCGAAATAAGTTCTAAGGTGATGTTCTTTAATGATGTTTCAACACTGTAATTTATATATTTTTTTTTAAATTTCTATTAGAATGTTGTTCGCGCGCATTTCTATGTCGCCTAACACAGCCGCAAATTGGTAACGCAATAATCTTCCTTCCGTTTCTTACTACACCGTTCCTTTCACGTGCCCTCCTTTAATTTTTCCTTATCTCGCGAATAAAGGAGGGTAAAAGGAGAATACTTCGTGACGCGGTCGGTAGGATTGCACCATTTTATTATGGGCAGACATATTAGCACAAACTAAGTGAACAGAAATATTACCCTGACGATCGGTAACATGCAAATATATGACACTGCCATACGCTTTAAGGCTAGCATCTGCGAATGCGACAATATTAACTATTGGTCGTTTGAACACATTTAGATGATGCGGTATTTTAAGTGACCTAAGAAGCGGCAGTTGCGCTTTAAATTGTTCAAATAAAGTACATATATGAGCCGGAGGTTGGCTATCTTATTCAATACGTTCTTGCCACAACTGTTTGATTAATAATTTTGCGAAAAGAATAACTGGTGTAGCTAGCCCTAATACGTCCGATAAGCGGGCAACTAACGAAAGAATATTGCGTTTCGTGCAACCACGATGATTTTCCATAGTTTTAAACATAAAGGTATAGAACGAAGGGTCCGATGCTAAACCTAAAATGTTCTGCGTTTCTAATAACAATAACCTACGAAATGCACCAGCACGAAAATTTCTCAACTCCCGAGGGTTTCTGTTGGAGGGCAAAGCAATACAATAGCGACCCGAATGAATGCGTTACATAGAAAAAGTAAATATTCTTTCACATTCCTCCTCCTGATGGCTTTAAAATATTCGTCGCGGAATTTCTTCGGGTACAAAAAAATTAGGAAGCGATTGATCTAATTATTCTTCACTGCTAATTAAAAAAGACCTATTAATTTTTCTTAAAGAATTAAATATTATAGGATTATTCGAAAAATTATTATTTTCAACAGCAATAAGTACTTCACCTATTAGTATGTATCCGAATACGGTTTCAATAACAGGGGGGGATGGAGGTGCAATCACTATATCACCTAAAAGTAAATATGGAAATAATTGTGCGCCTAACAATAAGTTAACTTCACTTGGCTCGTGCCAAAGCTGATCAGCTAGCGGAATATTGACTAAGTGTTGCACAACTGAAGTATCAATGTTGTCTAAAGGTAACGTATCAGTAATGCGTTCAACAATTAAAGTTCAAAAAAAAAATTATAAATACTTAATGCGTGTATATAAAGCGTCTCGTTTAGCGGTTAGAATAGTTAATTGATTAGCGTCAGTTATAGAAATAGTTGCATCTTTTTAGGTGGCATTTTGAATATATCCACGTACAAAGCGAAAAAAAATAAAATTATTAATATTTAAAGCTGCGTACAGCGGTAGGCGTAAATGCTTTGGTATTCGTAAGCGAAAGAGCGTGGCGTTATAAAAGTAGGAAAAAACCCCCAAATTGAATGCTATATGACGCGAATAAAATGCAATTATATGCGTAAACGTGCGATTTTAATATATATGCGTAAACGTGCGATTTTAATATATAGCGATTTGAAAATAATGCGTTTAGTACCTAAGCATACTAATGTATATGGATAGGTACTAATAATAGATAAATCATCATCATCATCAGCCTTTGTTAGTCCACTGCTGGTCATAGGCCTCCCCTAATACACCCCTATCCATTAGACGGTTTTAACAGTATCCCACCACGCTGGTCTAATGCGGGTTGGTGGGTGGACCGACTTTTTACATGCCCATCCGATGCATGGATCATCTTACTTTTTAGAAAATTGGGTGATCGGCCCAAATTTCGCTAACCAACTAGGAAACAACAATAAAAATTTGTTGACTCCCCGCAGGATTCGAAGCCATGACCTCCGGTTTCTAAAGCACACACCCATACCACTAGGCTACGGAGGCAGTTCAGGCAATAATAGATAAATGCGGTGGCCGATATGCGTTAGGGAAAATAAATTATAAAATAATTATGAAATAAACCCCAACAATATTGAAATAACTTTGAAACAGGTATCTACATGCGCGTGTGTTATGAACACGTGGTCAGGTTAAATGAAATAACTATTGCCGCGATTTAAAGTATTTGACAATTACAAATATTAGTTACGCAATTTACGATATTTTAGAAGAACTTAACAGGATAGGTTACTGATCTGTCCGGCTCGTACGGACCAAAATTTATGGTTTCGCGGGCGCGTGGTCACTCAAGTTTCGTCAGCCAATTTGATTGGACCAACTAGCTCGAGTGACGGCGTATGTATATTCCTTGTATGTGCATAAAACGTGTCATTCTAAATATTAAAATATCTTAAGAGATATAAGAGAATTAAAAAACGGGAGTAACCGCGGGGTAGTAATTTGCAGTAACCCGTTTATATTGCGCGAATGGTTGTATACTGTTTCAAGGCGGTCATATTTTTTGGTTAATGTTTTTTTATACTACTATTAATTATCGTTAATACAACTTTTTATGTGATTCATTTATATTACAACATTACATATAATTATTACAGTTTTAAGTATTACGTTAAATAATAATTCAATTAAAGTTAAAGAATAGTTTTTAAAGTCCATTGCAGTTGCGAAAAAATATGTTTTTGAACCAAAATTACAATAAAACTACACAAAAATAAAAAAGGGCTTATTTCAATTTTAGTCACATAAAAACACGAAAAAGAAAGTTACAACAGTGTACCTCATGAATTTTTTTTGTATCAAAAGCCTAGCCTTTCTTTTACTTCAGTCGGATGATTACCAAGACCTTGTTTCTGCTACAAAATAACTATCTTCAAAGACAAAAAACAGATTTTAATTTACATATTTTAACTTTAATGATTCATATCAAACAAACGGTTAATAATGTTAAATTTAAATTTCTAGCATTACTTGTATCATGATTATGCAAATAATTTGAATGCTAATACATACAGTATCTAATTACACTTGAGTTAATTGGATGTTGTTGATAGATCTAGCTAAGTAATAGTGTTTATGTTATGGTTTGATCAATTGCTATCAACTTCTTATGACTTCTTATTGTGGTTGTAAGGATTGTTAAAATACCGCTATGACAAAGTATTATAATGCTACGAGAAGCTGGGAATGTCTAAAAAATTGATAATTTCATGAATTAATTTTAAATTCTGATTGCATGTACCTCAAGTTCCAAAGCATCATGAGCAAACACCAAATTATCATTTCTGTAGTAAGAATATTTTTGATTAAAATATAATTTTCAGAAATTTTTGCTAGCAATTTATTATTTAGAAATGATAAATAAAATTTACTCTTTGTTTTACTCTATTAAGGCAATACAACAGAACAAGAAGATGGTTCTATTATAAAATTTTTTATGATTTCTGAGCCCGCATTTTAAATCACAAATATTTTCTAATATGTTTTATGTATTAATACATTTTATATGCTGAAAAGCTTTAATATTATATTTTAAAGCTTTTATAATAGCATTTTATAATAGCATAAAAATTTAATTAAAGTTTTAAATGCATTTATTTGTGCCAGGACTTCTACTGTATTATCTAAAACTCTTTTAAAATAATGGATGGTTTTTTTAAATACCTACCGTGGAATATTCTTCACATATATACACATATATTATATGCTACCTTTTCTTTCTGTGTAAATTTAGATTTCTGCGCGGCCTAATATCTTATTTAGCAAATATATGAATATTTTGACGCGCGTATATAATATTTTCAAATATGATAAAATTTCAATTTTATTTAAAACATTACGTAAAGATGATCCCGTGAACCCAGATTGCAGATTGCCCTAACAACCTGTCTTTGTAGTATCTCACTCACTCAGTCAGCTGCCTAATCATGCGTATAGCAAAGATTGCTGGACTTAGTTTCTTATAGAGTTTGTCAGTATGTGCTCCCCACTGCATCTTGGAATCAATAGAAATTCCAAGAAATGTAGTAGAGCTTTCGTAATTAATGACCTCATCGTCAATTTTAATATTTTGGAATTCCGGCAACTTATAAAGAGTAAAACGTAAGCATTTGGTTTTGTTCGCGTTAAGTACCAAGTTATTGGACGCAAACCAGTTTGACAAAATATCAATTCCCTTATTTGGTATCTCAACGTTATGGTCATTGAGTATTAAGTAGAGAAGTGTCATCTGCAAAAAGGACAACTTCGGACAGCCTCTCCACTACCAGAGGCAAGTCATTTATATAGACCAGGAACAGAAAAGGTCCCAAAATTGATCTTTCAGGAACACCCTGCACAAGGGAGTCAGATGACTGAGTGTAATTTACGTTTACATATTGTTTTCTATTGCGTAGGTAAGAAGATAGAAAATCAAGACCAAACCCGCTTACACCGTAGTACTTTAGCTTATTGATTAAAATGTCATGGTCCACACAGTCAAAGGCCTTGGAAACACAGCGATCCTCCTACGCCCGTAGAACATGAGAGACTAACTTTATACCAGCATTTATCGTTGATCTACCTCTGGTAAAGCCAAATTGGTGATCACTTAAAATATCATGTTTGGAAAAGTGTACTAACAGTTGTTCTAACATAATGTTTTTCGAAAATTTTACTTAGTGCTCGCAGTATAGAGATTGGTCTATAATTTTCAATATTAACTGTACAACCCGACTTAAAGACTGGTACTATTTTACTTAATTTAATTAATTGTGGGAATCTACGGTATAGATGCATTATATATTACGGCCAGTATTGGGGATATATCTTAAATTATTAAAATTATTGCCCATGTTGATAAACCCCTTAAGTCTTCTGTTTTATTTTTTATTTATTTTATTAAATGCCTTCACTATATTTATAGGGCTAACATTACAAAAATTAAAATCAGAGAAATATAGTCTATCCAATTGTTTTAGGTGTGATAAGGCAGAATCGGAACTAGAATTTAAGTGTTTTGTAGTTTCATGAGATATGTTTGTACAGTAATTTTGGAACTCATTAGCTACCTCAGCCTTTTTTTTAACAGTTTTACCCTGTATATTTAGTTCTAGGTGGAATGATCTATTTTGTATCTGTTTTGTGTTTCTTCCTGTTTCCATATTTATAACTTGCCAGGTAGTCTTGATTTTATTAGAGGATGACTTTTTTTATGATTAAATTTATTAATTTTTGAGTACGTTACACATCGTTATGAAGTTAGTTATGAAATTTTACATTAAATGTTAATGATTTTTGATCTTTCAATAAATATAAATAATCCCTGCTACACCTAATTCCCATAGTAGCCCAGTCACTGAAATTCAGTTTTTTATTGCTTGTAATAACAGCGTTGTATTCACTGGAAATAATATTAGACAATGCTCCAAAGTCTTTATCAGGATCCAAAGTCAATTTTACGTTTGGAAGCTTAGCTTTTACATTATACTTAAATTGTTTAGTTCTGTTCCTGGTAATAGGTCTATACAAGATAGGAAAGTTGCTTATAGGAGTACTTAAAGGGATTTGTATTTTTAAAGCTTTATGATCTGAACGAATACCGCTTGAGACAGCCCGATCTTTAACTTTACAATTTACAAACACATTATCAATACAAGAGGCACAAGATGGTGTTAATCTAGTTGGTCCATTAAACACTCATTGAAAATTGAAGCTTTTAAATAGAGTTAAAAACTGCAATGTGTGCGGTGAATCAGTTAAAATGTCTATATTAAAGTCTCCACATTTAATAATTTTTCTTAGAGCATCCTCCATAATATTATAAACATGTCCAACATCACCAGAGGGAGGTTTATACACACATAAAAATATGTACTGTTCACTTTCTGCACAAGCAATCTCACATTGTCGTTCAACCAGTATGCTGTGATGTCCTTTCTTTCTTTAAATTTAAAACAATTTTTGTGTAATATAAGGCATCCACCTGCAATAGCAGTCACTCAGTTGAATATACTGGTAACTGAATAGTTTTTTAAGCTAAATGACACATTTTTAAGCCATGTCTCAGTAAAGCACAAAACATCTACATTATCTTTTCTATTAATAGTTCTATATTTAGTATTTGCCAAAGAACTGATTTATATTTTGATAAAAATATTTAAACAATTCGATATTGTGTTCTTTGTTGTCAACCTTACATTATTAAAAAAGCATTATCCTCAGTATTAATAGAAAATCTATTACAATGCAGTCATTGTCACTATTAATGTTATATGCCAACAATGAAGCTATTTTGTGCTTAATTTTCTTTGGCAGATAAATAGTATCCGAGTCAAAATAAGATTACTTATGAATTTATTAATGTCAAAACAATTGAAAAATGTCATTTGATCTACATGTCAAAATGGTGTAAATACTAATAAGTTTATATATTTTTTTATTGTTGAGTTATTCATTAATGGATACAGTGTATGGAATGCACACCATATAATCTTTTTAACCTTAAGGTTGACAATTGGGCAAAACTGTAAATCAAATCATGTTTTCAATTTGAGTGCTATACCTATCATTAAAATAAGAGTTGTGTCACTGTTCATTTTAGTTTTAATACTGTATCAACTTATTTTATGTATTGTGGCTCCAGCAGGCACTGATTTATAACAGTACTACTACTAGTAAAGAGCTTATTTAAGTTTGCACCAATTTTACCAATGCTATCACTAAACACTAATGTATTATGTTTATGTTGATGGGACACTATTTTCCTGTCTGAACAACTTCGTGCTTTGTGCATTATTGGTTCACTATTTATTAACTTAGTTTCTATTGAGTTGCCTGAATTACAAATGCAATTTGAATTCAAATGACTATTCACAAGGGAGTCAAATCTTTCTGCTTTAAATTAACTACCGTCTACTAAGTCATTTAATGCAATAATATGCTCTTGTATTTCTTTCTGAGCATATTCATATTTTAACGACAAAGTCTGCAATGACTGTTCTAAGTTGGTAATATTGTCTTGTAATTTATTTTTTTCTGAATTTAGTGATAGAATCACTAAATTGTTATAAAATTTATGTTTTTGCAATGTTAATTTAGATCCTAGCTTTTTATTTCGTTTCATAGTAGCATTTATGTTTAGTTTTTTGTTTGCATGAATTTTTCTAATAAATTTACAAATTTTTTGTTCCTTTTCATATTATTTTGACTCAGTTTTGATTGGCTATTTTAATTAATACTACATATTGAATCATCCGCTGTCAGATTTATTTTGTGAGCCAAACCCACACAACGAGTACTGGAGCTTGTGCCTAATAGCTCATTATTTGTTCTTATTTTAAGTTGGATTTCTTCTTCACTATCCTCTCTCTCCTGTAGCAACTGGGAGCATAGCCTTTTTGATGCCTCCAGTTCTTTCAGTGCTGTTTTCAGTTGAGCCTCTTGATCGCGTGCAGAAGCCTTGCGGGTCATCACTTTTGGGGAACGATGAGTATTATTTGCTGGAAGCAATATGCAAAGCGCCTGAGCACTAGGATAGCAACGGCTAAGCTTATTTGTGTTAAATAAAGATCACTTTATATAGAGTGTAACGTGAGAGAAGCGTGTCTGCGGCAAACGGTTGCATTAACTTCACTTCCACTGATTGTCAAGCAAAGCAAGACCAAACAAGTGTGTGGATAGACGTTACTCACATATGTGAGAAGTGTAATATATGTCACGATAAATGTTAATATCAACGATTATTTTATAGCTTTGTATATAATGATGATACTCGCCCGGTTGTGGTGAACAGTAAGATGTTTTGAGGTAGTACACGTAGAGGTTATGCTTAAGTTGATTTTTTGCACGATTATTTAATACATTTTGTAAATAGCTTACAACAGACTTATATTGCACTAATTTAAGTAAATACCTAACTTTATATTCAGTTTAATATATAGAAAATTATTTAATATAATAGTATACAAATCAAAACGTGTGCGTTCCTTGACGCTTAGGGTTGTAATACATGTTTCAACATCTATTACATACTTTTGGGAAAATAACAACAAACGCTTTTTTCTTTTTCTTGTATAGATAATCAATGAAATTACTTTTCATATAATAAAATAACAGGACAAGCAATAGCGGCATTTGAACAATTTATCAATCCTAGAAAAGAAAAAAAGGTTCAGTCCGATTTTGATACTTTAAGTGACCAAGTAAGTGTTAAATAGTGAACAACAAATTTTAACAGTTTTAATCATTTAAAGGTATTAAGTTGGTTAGACACAGTATTAATTCTGTATATTCTATTAGAGTATTGAGATTAATGTTTCTTATTTCGTGTATAAAGCATAATAATTATGTAATCGTGATATTATTAGATGTCATTGCATCAAAAGTGTATGATGGTTTCAAATAATAAATGCTGGATTCATTATTTAAATATATATAAAGCATTTTTGTGGTTGAATACAAAAACAATTTCATGCAGCCTTTTGTCTTTGAGCATAATTGATCGACAATGCTATCGATGTGTGGAAATCATATTTCGTATGCACGCTTTGAAGTATATAAGAAAAAAAGACATAAAGTGGTGGAAAACTATTGATAAAAAGCACTTAGAAAATCTTTAAATGAATCCAAAAATTTACATTAAATACATTCCAATACGCTTGTTAGGCGACCTTGAACAAACACTAAATTTAATCTCAAATTAATAACTATTTAAGACCAGAATAAGTCGTAAGAACATCTCCTAATGATGTTGCTTCATTGTTATTTACACATTTTTATTCAAAATTTAAATTATTTTTTTTATAATTAACTTATAAAACGGAGAGGCGAGAAGGAATGGAAGGGAGAAGGCGCGGGGAAGAACTGCGCACTTATGCATTACAAAAGTGATAGCTGTATTCTATATATAATCGCGGGAAGAGTCGTAAGGCGAAGGAGGTAAGACGAAGACCGTAAAGACCGCATGTCCGCAGACGAATACGCATGCTAAGTCTCTGATCCCGTGGGTGAACATAAATTAATTTTCTAATAGTCTAGTTGAAATATCTTAGCATGGTAGCATTACTATATTATATATGTATTCGATGCATCTACTATTCGATACTTAAGTAAGGAAACCTTTCATGTTTTTGCTATATTTTTTATTTCAACAAATGAACCAATTTAGTATTATACAAGGAATATAAATAAATACTTTAAGTTGACAGCTTTCTTAATTTATGTTTTAAATTTTTATTACAACCGAACAAGAACGTTTGCTTCCTATTGTTAGCTATTATTACTTGCTGATATTGCTACACGATAAAATTATATATTGTATATAGAAAACAACTACATATAAAAATTCTCATAAACGTGCCAATATTTTTGTTCAACTATCTGTAAACTTGTCTTCCATATGTACCAACCAGTGTGATCTTAGTATTTGTTATAGTGTGGTGTACTGACTTTTTACATGCCCATCCGACGCATGGGTTAACTGGGTTACTTACTTTCACAAAATTACCCGAACTGACTAGAAGAAAGAAATAAAATTTGTTGAGTCCCCGCAGGATTCGAACCCACGACCTCCGATTTCTAAATCACACGTCCTTACCACTAGGCTACGGAGGCAGTTCTAAAGTTGTTAAAAAGGTTAAATGCATTTAATTCATAGATTTAATGGTAAAGGATCTGAACATCAAGCTCAACACTCAATAGTATATGTTACTACGTAAGGTAGGAAAGGTATTCTTTTTGTATTGAACAATAAATAATTTATGCGGTATAGTACTAAGAATATATTACATAGTAGTTTTTGAAAACAACTGTAATCTTAATTTAGTAAATCAATTTACCACAATATATACCTACAAACAACTGGCGTGTGCAGCGAAAGTGACCTGGGGTCTAAACGGCGAAATCATTAGGACCATATACATCGCAGTGGTCGAACCAATAGTGCTGTAAGCCTCCAGCGCATGGCATCACGCGGCAAAGCTACAGATGGTCAGAAACCAACTGGATTCATTGCAGCGTGGTTTCGCGCAAAAGATCTGCACGGCGTACCGCACCTGTTTCGCTCACATCGGCACTGCCCTGTCGGGCCTCTTGCCACTGGACCTAAGGATACAGAGGCCGCAATTCTGTATCTAACTAAAAGAAAAATCTTAAAGTCTACCTACCTCCGGGGAAAACGCTGGAGAGCCAGACTAAATTCAATGACATGCCTCATCCTTCCGCATTAACATCAATAAAGTACGAGCTCCTGATTGCAAAAACCAACAACCTCACCAAATATCCGGACCGAAGATCTTTACGGTGGCAGCAAAATAGAAGGAAAAGTCGGAGCTGCCTTTAACTTGGTGGGAAGAAGACAGGGAAACCAGTTATGACACTTTCAAACTGGATCCTTCCTCGCAGGTTTTCCAGTCAGAGCTGTACACGCTTCTCAGGCTGTTCAGTTGATCAAATCAAAGACGAACCCAATCGTCAATCATACTGAGTGACTCAAGATCTTCACTGATCTTCTGAGCAAGCCTGGAGCAAACCACCCCTAGCAAACACCATCCAAGCTACAATAAGGGAAATAAATAGAGAGGGAAAACGGGTGCGTCTATTCTGGCTTAAGGCACACGAGGGAACCTGCAACGAGAGGGCTGAGGAGCTGGCTAAGAAGCGGCCCTTCGCGAGACGGGCGGCGTAGACTATGACGTGTACCCTGTCTTTTGTCAAAAGGAAGATCAGAGAGGAAACTATCCAAAGATGGCAAAGATAGATACCAAAACCTCAAGCACTGGACTATTTACAAGGAAATTCTTCCGGATGTCGAAACGGCGTATCGGGCATTAAGAAAAATCAGCCAACACCAACCCAAGTGCAAGCACTGACAGGACACGGGGGTATAGGGGAGACTTGCACAGGTTCAAGCTTAAAGACACCTGCTTCGAGTGTGACCCGAATGTCATCGAGTCTGTGTGGCACGTCATCCTGGATGCCTAGATTCGCGTGTAGGCCTGTTCGGATCTGGGAGTTCCTTATTAATACAAACTCACCGAAGAAAACCTCCAGTGTTATAGTCAGACGATCAAAAAGACCCCACCTTCTGGCTTCTTGGAGAACACCTTCCAAATTGTCGCCAGGAGGAATGGGTCCAAACCTGCATTAACACCAGTCAGCACAAACTCATCCGCAAACACCTTCCACCACATCCCTCACAAACACAAACACCAACACCAACACGAAACACATAACCGCAAACACACACACTATCCTCGATCCATATATGGGGCGAAAAGGGAAACCAGGGATAAGGATCAGAGGAGTAGCTCTTTGGCGGATAATAACTCGAGAGGCTCGGCATCAGCTTCTGCATTGCGGAGGGCTAAAAACTTTGTCAATATTTCTCCCGGTCTCGCAGCCCGTTCAACGGCAGCACTTTTAAAACGAGCATGAAACGCAAGACACACGACGCGTTACCGCACACGACCGTCGCCGAGCATCAGTGCCGAATAGTAAGAGCGAAAAATAAGACGATCATACTATTCGCATGGAGCGACTCGAAACACAGTTCGTGCAAGCATGCTCGCTGCTAGCAAACCTCGGACAGGCAGAGACAAGCGCCAACAGCCCCCGCAAAATAAGTGTGGATGCCATGGTGATTGACCATGAGAAAGGAGAGGTCGCAGACTATATCGGTTGTGTAAAAGCCTCCGAAAACCACGAGGTAGTCGTGATATGAGGACAGAGGCGAAAGCCTAAGCTTCCTTAAAAAGTACGACCCGCAAACCAGGACTGAAAAAAAATCGACAGCTGGGGTCATCCTCATGGTAATCAGATGCACTTAGGGTCTGAGCGCCTCAGCTAAGAACAGCCAACGAAAGAGCCCAGGCTAAACAAGACCAAAGCCAAAAAAGAATTCAGGAGAAATTAGACAAAAGAGACATGATCACCGCAGCCCTAAGAACCTTAAGCATGGCAGCAGTGACCTTGCCAAAAATTGCGAAGAAAGCGCTGAAATCCCCCGAGGGCAGCAGTCACCAGCCATCCAGGACAAAGAGGGAGCCTCCAAAACCCTGCCCTACAAAACCCCACACCATCCCGACAAAAGCCGACAAAGGAACAGTGAGCCTACCAAAACTTGAACGGCTACTGAACCTCGGGATCACATCATAAATGCTTTCTTGAGTTTCAAGCCTCACAAGAGCCACGAGGGTAGTAAACACCATGACTTGCGAAGAAATTCTGCATGCATACAGGAGAAACAATGAAGCTTTTCTTGGCCAAACTCGAGGAAGCAGAGGTCGCGATATACAACAATGCCACTTCAGAGGTCTGAAAGGAACCATGAAGCAGCATATGGCGGCCTATAGTGGGTCTCTTGGTTTTGTGGAACTGGACGAAGACACAACCAGCCAAACTGGTCACCAACGTTCAAAGTACCCCCGGACGACCCAATAGTCGTCACCGCCAGATGTACCAAGGTGATGTTGGACCACAGAATCCTAGACATGGCAGACACCATATCGGGAGCCCAAGGTCCGGAAGCGCCCTGGGAAGACTGGGCGGTGCCAACCATCAAGTGGGTAAATGGAGTTCCCGGATGCGGAAAAACAACGTGGGTGATCAACAACTTCGATGTAGAGCGGGACATCGTCATCACAACAACCAGAGAAGCAGCCAAAGACCTCCGCGAAAAACTAGCAAGTCGTTTTAGCACGCACACCAACACCAAAGTGCGCACAATGGCCTCGGTACTGGTCAACGGGTTCAGGGAGCCGGACAAAAAGATCTGCAAACGGCTCATGATCGACGAAGCCTAATGAACCACCGGAGCAATCGTGATGGCGACACGATTTGCGGAGCGAAGGAAATTCTTCTAATCGGTGACTTAAACAACTACCCACATCGACAGAGAAACCTCTTCCCGATGCAGTACACGCGGCCAAACCTCGTGGCAGGCGTTAGCCAAGAGCTACTGATGTACGCATAGAAACCCGATGGACGTCGCGTATGCCCTGAACGAAGTATATAGCGGCATACCGTCCAAACCCCTTGTGCGATCGTTATATCGAAGGATCTCCTGACTCGCAAATACCTAGCACCAATCCAAACACTCTTTCCTAGTGTACACCCAGGCGGAAAAGGAAGCCCTAACCACCCAAGGGTACGGATCGGAGAGGGTTCTGCGAGTCCTCACTATTCACGAAGCACAAGGACTAACTTACGGGTCAGTCATCCTTATGCGCACAACGGCAACAAAACTGCAACTGCACGACATGTGCAGCACGCGAGTGGCGGTAACCCGACATACTGGCAGCTGTGGTACCACACTGACGACTACGACGACGCAACAGGACGTTTCATCCTAAAGGCGTTGGCGGCGTCAACCTCAAAAATAATAGAGTACAACTTAAGGATGGCAATAAGGAACAGAGACGCAGGGTCGTGAAAACCTCACCAAGCACCACACTTGAAGCGACGATGGATCTCCGACTCTGTGTCATGTAAGTGCATTGTCGTATTGTATTCCGAAAACGTTAGCAAGAAGTGTGTCAACTAAAGCAAAGTATAATAAGTAAACAACTATAAAAAAAATAAAAAAGAATAATTAAAAAAAACAATAAAAATTATTAAAAAAAATAATAATAATTAAAAATATATATTTATAAAATACATAAATAAATAAAATATACTATGTATCTTTATAATACCTGTATGAAATAATTTATAATTACCTAATAATTGAAGAAAAACAACAATATTCAATCAATAATAACAAATTCAACTTATAAGAATAATTAAATGAACTCACTGCTGCACTAACAACACCCATGCAGCGATGTAGTACGTAATAATTTTTTTTGTAATGCATAAACAAATAAATAAATGCAAAAAAGAGTACGGACCAAGTGTCTGTAGTGTTCCTTTTATTTAAAAACGGACGTCTTGTCATTGATGAAAGGTCAAATTAATGACCGACGGTATATTTCATGTTGATATGTTTTATTAGTGAAACTCATGATCATCCTGTGTTAGTGCACTGCTGGACATGGCCTATGTCCAGCAGTGGACTATAATGCAAACCTTCTCCATTTGGGGGTTTTTGGATCGTATGCCACCACGCTGATCCAATGCGGGGTGGTTAGTGGACCAACATTTTACATGTCCGTCCGACGCATAGAATATCTTACTTTTCAGATAATTGGGTAATCAGTCAAAATTCGAATTTGGCGGGACTCAATCCCATTACCTCCAGTTTCTAAAGCACACACCCTTATCACTAGGCTACGGAGGCAATTAGTACAAATAGAAAAATATTTATCTTTTTGCATTAAACACATAATAAACGTGTTTTGTCATTTATTAAGGGAGATCTGTTTATAAATATTTTTTTAATGTTCAAAAAGAGATCGGTTTTACACATATTTTTTAATCTTATTGCCGCCTAGGGTTTAAATATTAAGTGACACGTATTTAGGGCTGTAATTACACAACATAAAAGAACAGCAAACACATTTATGTCAATAGAAACAAAAAAATATGTATTTGTTAATTTGTTTTGTATAGCTCTGTAAAATATTATTTTATAAGTTTTTAACTAATCAGTTACAATTTATAAATGAAATATAAATCATAACATACATTAAAAAAATGTAAAAATCTGAAAAAAATTGTAACATAACCAAAATTAACTCTCACCATTAGATAAACGTCCTGCTTCCTATTTACTTTCCATTCAGTAAAAATGTCTCATAGGATAAATATTATTTTGTAATTTTAAGTTATCTTATTAGAGATGGCCCCCATTATTTTAACAATTATTTAACCGGTAGATTTAGATGCGAATGCAATAACAGCAGAGGTCTGGTAAGCTAAACAAAAGGTTGAATCGTAAAAAATGCATAGTCACTATGCACATAATTAGTTTTGCACAAAAATTAAGTATTTCTTTATTATAGGGTATATAGGAAGTGTTTATAGACACTACAGTTTTTATTTTGACATGTCCCTTCAAAATATAATAAAGAATATCATAGATCAATGTGTACAGTAGATGGAAAATCCTTAATATTAAATTAAGGCTATGCATTTTACACAATCTTAACTAAAGAGTGTCCGTGATTTCCATTAAGGTTTTTTAATTCATTGTATAAGCATTTTTAGCACTAAATTATCGAATATAATACTTTTATTCTGAATAAAAATACGTAAGTTGGAATTTCGATTGCTATATTTGGTATGGTTCCATCATCATATCAATACAGAAACATTTTAGTATTGAGGTACAGGTTTTATGCATATTACACAGAACATCTAGCAACTTATTAGAATAACAAATAAGACCAATTCTACTTTGATCGATACTTCGAGCAATATGTTGCTTGAACTAAAGTTTCGGAGAGATAACAAGAAATTATGCAAGAAATTTTCGCCGGAGTCTAAAGAAGTTTTGTTACGAAGCTCTGCGCTCAAGATGGTTAGTGGTCATCGTGTAAAGATGTTCACCTTAATAAACAATTTTAATCTAATTTTGCTGCTTTCATATAAAAGTTAAGTAACAATATTCCATATTTGAAATTTACTTAACTTACTAAAGTTTACAAAGCTTATGTACTAGTAGTTGTAATTAGGTGCCCGACTGATTTAAATATTATATTACATTATTTAATATTAAATATTATATAATATTATATAAGTAATAGGTATAGAGAGAGCGCTTGTCGAAATGGTCACAATTTACGTGTACCAAAACAATTTTAACAAAGCCTTTTCATTAAAAATGTAAATTTCCATTTCAATCATGAAGTTATAAATTTTATAGTTAAGCTTTGACGAAACCATGTTTATAATATTTTAATGGTAGTTCGGTAATCATTATCACCTTATACAGGGTGGCCCATAAGTCCTTTGACATGAAAAAAAAAATTATTAAAATAAAACAAATTTACATTATGAATAAAATTTTTGTTTACAAAAAAAGCTTAAAACGGGAATTATTTTTTGAAAATAACATCTTAGTGTAATCCGTTACGATCACGGCACTCTTGTCAAACAACACCTAAAATTGACGATGACTGCGCGGCACGTCACTGCTGAAACGCTTGTCATTTCTCTGCGGATGTTTTCTTTTGGGGCCTTAATTGACCGCGGGTTTGTGTCGTATAATTTAGCCTTAAGGTAGCCCCACAAAAAAAATCTATCGGGGTCAGATCTGGACTACGTGGAGGCCAGGAAATGTCCCCTCTTTTAGAGATCACTTTGCCAGGAAAAAAGTTGACGGATAACGGGCATAGCAGTATTAGAGGTGTGAAAAGTGGCCCCATCCTGTTGAAACCACGTCCTGGCATTAAAGCCTGAAAAGTCTGTCAATACTGGTATGAAAAACTCTTCAATCACATATCGCTCCGACGTAACAGTAACGCGCCCTCTGCCATCCTCAAAGAAGTAAGGCCCTAGGATATCATGGGCTGACATAGCGGCCCAAATAGTCACTTTCGGACTATGTAAGGGCTTCTGATGCTTAAGTTTTGGATTGATGGGGCTCCAATAGCGGCAATTTTGTTTACTAACATGCCCGTTAAGATGGAAATGAGCCTCGCCAGAGAACATTATGTTATTGAAGGAAGTAAACGATTCAACATTTCATTCGCATAATTTTGTCTTTGAATACCGTCAGTTTCCTTTAATTCTTGAACCAACTGAATTTTGTAAGGGTGCATATGTAAATCGTTCTTTAAAATCCGTTGTAACATTGTCCTGTATACGTTCAATGCTCTGGCGCGCATACGAGTTGACTGTGTCGGATTTACGCGAATAGACTGTGTCACTGTGCCTATGTTATGTTCCGTACGTCCTTGGGCGACCTAACCGTGATTTATGTAACGTCGAACCGGTCTCCTCGAACTTAGCAACCCAGTTCTTAATCGTTTAAAGAGTTGGAGTCTCGTAAAAGTTGTGTAAACCTGTGTTCTCGAAATTTACGCCGCGCAACGGTTGCCGAATTGTTGTTTTTAAAAGACTCGCGCACACAAAACGCGCAGTCCGCTCCGGTAAAATGCTCCATCGCGACTAAATTCCCAGAAACTGAAATTACTCCCCCCGCTTCCCCTGCACCGCTCACGCGCGCCCTGTTCGTTTTATTCAAATTTTACTTTTTATGGGACTTATGGGCCACCCTGTATTATATAAAAGTTATTAGTTATATTACTTCACAAAAGTTTTTAAAGTTTTTGACGTTCACATCCCAAAGAGCATTGAATGCATAGATTGGATGTCCGAAATTTTATATGGTGTCTTCTGTAATAATTTTCGAAGATATTCTTGATAATCAGAACTGATTTTTACAATCAGTTGCTTAGTAATCAGACGATATTGTTTGTACCAACAAGAAAACAGCAATAACAAAAAGTTGTAAAACGAAATCTTCAATTTTTTTATTTGTCAAAAAATATTTTATGTTAACATTCCGCTGTGTCAGACTGTTCAGCATATAAATAAAAAAAAGACGGATCTTATTTCATGTATCTGCGTCACATGTTGCATGTAAACGGTGCCAAAACAGTAACATAGATGGACATAAAGTATGTTTTAAATAATTGTACTACTTGAAATGGAAATTTTTTTAATGTAAACATTTTTAAAAATCTCAATCAGGCACATTCAAAGCTTATTTAAGATAATACAGTTTAAGTTGACATAAAATTTATTGCATTGCTTATTCCTAATTAAGTACCTCCTCCTTTTTGGTCAAAAATAGGGAGCTCCCAAAGAAGATTTTTTATTAGCTTATCCATCTTAGAGTCAGTATTTTATATAGAGATATTTGCTTGTAGGAAAAACGGGAAGAAGCTCTCGTTGTTTTCCTACTACCGTAAGTAAGGATCTTAGATACAAGAGTACTAATTTAGCCATTTAATTGTAATCTTTAAGAGACGTATGTTATACGTTACTAACGATAACAAATCTGCTTTTTTTATCCAAGCCCTTCAGTGACGAGTTTAAATTTACGAATTTTAAAATTAATTAAAACAAAGTAATGAAAAGCTGAAAAATCTCCAGATACAGTTCAAGTAATGTGTCTAAATAGCACAAAAAGAGTATAAATTATGGATGTATAAATACTATTCAAATGCTTATTTAAATATTTTCATTCAACATTTAAGAATAAGGTTAGCCTTTAACACAGCAAATATGTTTAGCTTTCATGGAACGGTGAGGGTGCGGGATAAACCAACAAAATACCATAATTTTGCACAAAAGACCAGTAAAGTTTAAGGACGTAACTCCTTCATAACTCAGTTTAATACCAATTAATTGTTGTCATTAACAATTTAAACCTATATGATACGATACCCAGGCTAAATAATAATAATAATATAAATATTTCTGGACGAATAACACACCATCATCTAGTCCCAAAATAAGCAAAGCTTGTACTATGGAAACTAGATAACTGATAAAAACATAAACATACTTTTTTTTAAATAAATACATATTATATAGATACAAATATCCAGACACGAGAAATACAGTATTTTCCCCGGGTGGGAATCGAACCCACCCCCTTAGGCGCAACTGTCAGGGTCACTAACCACTGCGCCGAGTGGGTCAAATATCATAGAAAATGGAAAACGTTAATCGTTTTTTTTCACAATTTAAAATTATATGACTCGATACCCAAGCAAAATGGAAACGTACTATTTTATTGAGGTCTCAATAATCAGTCACGTAAGTGAGCACTTAGCATTTTAACTAAGCACTTAAGACAAACGTGCGGTCCATACCAAAGGCGGCTGCGTTGGTAAATTTGACTTTCATAAATATTCAAAAGTGCCTAGGCTGAATGTTAGATTTTTTAATAAGGGCTTTTAATCGGTCCAGTTTGAAAAATAATCTAAATGCAGTATATTATCGCTTATTGTATTAATATTTTATAACGCCATGTAAGACACCACAAAAATTTATTTTTTATAACGCAGGACTTTTTATTTTTAGAGCATTTCTTTGTAATTAGTACTGGCAATAAACAAAGCGCTAAATTTCATGATATTTTTACTTCTTTTAAATCAAATAAAAAGTCAAAATTTAATTCTGATCGTTATATACAATAATCCAACATGCGGGATTGGCAAAGATCTGAAATTTTTGGAAAAAAAATACAATTGAAGCGGTAATTTCGTAAAAGTATATTTCGTATCCATATCCTTTTCTTTATATACTATTTTTATAATATATAGAGAAAAGGATATGTAATAGATATTTTCAATTCGACATTTTCATAAAATGATTTATTTTTATCAACAGCTTTATTTATAAACTGAAAACGTTATCTTTATTAAATCAATCACTTTCATTATGCTCGTAAATTCAGACGCGGTTCAAAAGTCTGATAGCGAAAATTTATTAAATATTGTATAAAAAACAAGTAAAATTTTAATGGAATATGACACGATTTATTTAAGCAATTGTATGCTATAATATTATTTACCCTGTACATGTTTAATACATTTCACAAAATTCTAGTGATGCGTTTCTCTACTTGGTTTACTCAGTATTTTAAAAGCGATTGTAGACTCTTTCCAATGTGACATTCAGACTGTCCTCACCGTATATCGCTGATTCTGGCCCTCATCCAGCATTGTGATTACTTACATATATTCCACTGTAGTAAGCGTTATTATAACACCTTTACCAATGTTTTATAAATTAACATTGACGTTTTTTATGATATACATTTTAAGTTGATAGGATAGAACTAACGATAGAACATATAAATAAAATCGGGCGGCTTCAATCAAAACTTATTTTATGCCACTGTAGAATATTCAATTCTTTCCACTTGTCAAGTGCAATATGACACCACATGGTTCAGGAGTGTACCAGTTAGATCATGACTGTGGCCTCTCTTATATTGGATATACAAAGCGAGCAATACGAACCTGCGTGAATTAACATATATCTCACATTAAACATAAAAGACCCAACAAGTCGGCAGTGTGTGACCATACTTTTAATCACCCTAACCACATCAGATTTAATCGACCACAAATCCTTGCTAAAGAACACCGATTCCTACCAAGGATGATTCATGAGGCTATTGAGATAAGAAAACATCCCATATTCAATAGAGAAGATGGTTGGGTTTTACCATCTGCTTGGAACCCTATAATTAATAAATTAAAATTAAAACCGATAAATACGTAATGATAAAATAAGTTTGTATATTGTAGGTCAGAGTACAGATTAATAACAATTGAGATCTGGATATCCCGCTGCAGCACTGGCAACAAGACGCATAACATCTCAGTCTACCCTGTGATCACGGACGCTGAAAAGTGTTCGAAACGTCAGGAATTTAAAATGTAAAATATATGCGATAAAAAAGTAAAAGGTCGTTTTATTCCATAAAGTGTAGTATTCGTGTAAGTAAAATAATAATAACTGTGTGTGTGTATGTGTGTCGTCATACCAATCAATTTAAGAAATATCTATGTTTTAAGAATAGCGCACAATAAGAATTTTGTGTACATATTTTTAAAAATTTAAATTAGGCACATGTAAAGCTTATTTAAGATAATACAGTGTAAGGACACATAAAAAATATTTTATTGAAATAAATCTTCATTCTATATAAATAAAACGTGTTGTAGACCACATTTTTTAATTACATGAATACCTTAAAGGATATTACAGATTTATAATGCGGTGACAGAAATTGCGATGCAATTTCGTACATTGAGCACGTTGTTACCTGCTTATATTGTGAAGAACAGTTATACGCTGTTTAAAGTCGGCCATATTTTTTTTTAAGTTTCTCTTGTTTATAGAATATTTATTAAATAATTTTCATAAAGAGAATATCTATAACAATAGCAGAGATAGCCACGTGAAAAGAGCATGTTGAGAAATGGTTGCCAAACATTACGAACTAACATTCACCAGAACAGTACACTTTGGTTAGATATTTATTTGTGGAATTATAGTTATGTATCACAAGAACGTAATGTATTGCTTAGAAACCTAATTAAATAGGTAAATTATGAATATTTATACAATTTCATTCAAATAATATATTGTCAATTATAATTATATGAAAGTTTAGCATTAACAAAATATAAATATCTAGAAGTTTTAATACGTATTGAGTGCGTTACGGACGCCCACAGGCGGAGATATGAAGTACATTACCGAGAACAGTAAAACAGTTAAATTATAGTGCTTGATTTTAAATAGAGTGACATCTTTTCAATGCCATTTAATTTGTTATAAGATATTATTAATCAATACTTTTAGAACAGATTTGGTTGTGTTTTTATTATACCAATAATTTGTAATGTAGACACGCTTAAAAATAAAACAATTTTTAATGATATTGGTTACGTTGTAGTAATGTCATTCATTAAATTTTTTAATTATTTGTAAGTCTCAAGCGTCTAATTTTGACTTGACATCGCTCTCAAATCTTAAAAGATTTGATAAATGTCAGGACGTTGCAAGTTTCTTTACGACCAAATAATTTAAAAATAAAATATTACTAAGTTTAAGATTATGATAACAAAAACTGCTTGAATACAAACATATATAGCACAATTACAACAATTCAACCAAAAGTTAAATTTAAAATTTAAAGGCGAGATATGTTTAGAATATACCAACAACGCCCACTAAATACATGACATCATTCTCTAAGATTGTCAAAACGGCAACTTGGGGAAAAGACAAACACTCAAATTAATTTCACGGCAGCATGTAGGTGGAAGTGTCTTTGAAACTGGCACCGCTGTAAAATAATTATTCACTTCTGCAGACGATTAAATACCGACACCAGCGAGCTCGGAGGTTTACCTGCAGCAATTAGTTTCAATCAGACATTTCAAGTTTTCTGGATTTGCGCGGCTTTGAATAAGAAATGTTAATTAGAATATAGAAAAGCATATATATAGGTATTGAGAAGAAACTCTTAGAAAATTATTTTAACAAGATATTGATTAACCATGTAACTACCGAACTTCTTTAATTTAATTTAATGACGCGGCATAGTAAAACATATTTTTAAACACGAAAAAAGTTCTAAGCCAGGTTTGGAGTTATTTTCACGTTTCTTTTTTTGCTGTGTTGTTAATTCACCTTAAAACGTTTCCTTAGTGTACCAATCTTGAAGGCTTTTTGTTACAATAATAGTTCTAATCTCATTGGCCAGTTTGGTTCGTTAGCATAGATTAGGGAGCAGACAGTACTAAGTAAAATCCGAAAACAACATTAAAGCCACGATGCTTAGGAACCGTAAAGGTCCCATAATTAATACAACGCACTATAGGAAAAGGCAGTAATAAATATTTACGTCGTTTAAGTTTATAAAAGATATGTAAATAGTAGATTTATTTATTTTGAATAGTTTGTTTTCCAATAATCGCCAATTTTATTTCACGGCATGTGTTTGATAATAAAATTAATAATGTAAATATTGAATGTGGCGAGCTACATGGCACCGACATTGTTTATGTTTAGTAAATTAGTCCAGACCTGCACCAATATACTTGCACAACAAATAATAACATTTAACATTATTTACTTTTTTATTCTGATAATTTGTTAATAATACTCAATAAATTTTCCAGTAACGCGACTCTGAAGGACCGTCGTTAATTCCGAAAGTACCATCAGGTTACCATAATTACATTAGTTATTTAGTATAATATCTCACCAAAGATTTTATTAGCTATAAATAAACAGATCTTGTTCTTTTTGGAGAAGTAATCACCTCTTGGTATTTAGAAATACTCTACATTATAATAATTAAGTACTTTATAACTACTTAAAAACAATGTTTGATCAAAAATATTTACGTAACTGTACAATGAGTGGAAAATTGGTCAACCTGCTACCGGCATCTTGGGAAATGTATCAAAAATATGTGAAAAAATAAAAGCTTACAAAAAATCTCTGGTAACAACAGGATAGCGCTAAACTTAATAATACAAAACAAAAGTGTTACCAAATAACAAGAGTAATAAATACTTCTTTCCTGCTTATAAAATGTGATTATTTTAGTTTTTATTTAAAACCATTTTTTTTACTTTTTAAATAATAAATTTCTGAGTCGTCTTCTTCATTACAAATAATTTAATTTTCCGCCGAAAATTCGTATCGGTAGCTGTTATCTACCATCGAACTGAACGAAGTACGTTATTTAAATATCTGACTTAAATGGCGCGTAATTTGTCAAGGAGATAAAATATTACGTGCGCGGATTTACTTTGAATTACGATCTTTAAAAGATATATAGCTTAAAGTACTTCGAAATACTAATATCATCTTTTATATATATAAAAGAAAGTCGTGTTAGTTACTTCTTATACTCAAGAACGGCTGAACTGATTTAGCTGAAAATTAGCAGGGAGGTAGTTTAGAGCAGAGAAGGAGATAGGATACTTTTTTCCGTTCGACAGCATTCCCGTGTGACTTGACATTTAACGTCAGTCACTATAAAACGTGGTATAACAAAAAAGAATGATTATTTCTTTTATTTACGCGATTATACATATCAAATCCACTTATTTACGGATTTTTCGCGTTATAATTAATATATTTATTCCCGACGTTTCGATTTCAAGCATCGATGATCACGGGCAGACCACCTTAGTCTGCCCGTGATCATGGATGCTGATGATCATGGATTTGATAAAAAGAATGACTTGGAATAACAAAATGACAGCTATGTAATGACGTATGGATGAAAATTTGTTATTTGTAAGAAATCAATAATAAAACTATTTTAATAAATAAATAATTAACATTATTGCCCAATTGCCCATTCGTATAAACAATGAAATGAACTATAAAACTCGGTATGGTTGAAAATTTAAGTTTTTAGGTAAAGTGAAGTTTAATTAATAATGCTGCGACCTAGACGATCGAATCGTTCCCGACAAAGCCGTGATGCAAGCAGAATACGAAATACTGCAAATGAAAGGACTGAAGAAGAACAAGAAATTGCACGTGAACAGTGCCGCGATAGTATGGCTCTACTTCGTGCTTCTCAAGCACGAAAACAAAGTGAAGCAGCCCGTGAAACAGCTCGGTTGGCAATGCAGAATCGTCGGGCAAATAACAGAGGTCAACAAATAGATAATTGGTGACGCAGAACAAGATACTTATCAAGTGCTGATTTGAATCGTGCAGCGTTTCAATACGATTGCAGCAATGATTCAGCTTGCATACTAGCGTTTGCATTGGGCAAATGGACGTAGTTTGCGACTATTGTGGTGCATTAAAGTTTTCCGGAGAAACGCTTGGATTATGCTGCCTAAATGGTAAAGTGAAATTGCCATTGTTGACTCCGCCACCCGAGCCATTGTATTCATTGATTTGTGGCGAAACACAAGAATCACGCCACTTTCTTGTAATGGTGGTTTGGGGCAGATATTATCGAAGAACGGGGATTTAATCCGACATTTAAGGTATTTATTTTTGTACTTATATAGAATGTAGTTAAAGAATAACTTACTTTATCTATTGGTACCTATGTAGTATATTTGCTAATTCTGAACTCTACTCTCCCACCGAAAAAAGTGTTTATAACCCAGTTAATACTGTCTGGTTTTTATTTTGTAGATACAAGGACAGATTCATCATTGAATTGGATCATTACTACCTTTCGAAGATACACAGAATAAATTTTTACAAATATATTTCATGGGCAACATGGAAGAACAACTTGATCGACGCCTAGAGATCAATGCAGGAATGAAGCGAGCAATTCTTCAAGACTTGCAGTGTCTGCTTCATGAACATCATGCGTTGGTCAGGTTGTTTAAGAGTGCTTTAGAGCGCATGCCAAGTGATGACTATAAAGTTGTCATCAAAGCAGATAAACGACCATCTGGAACACACGAAAGGACATTTAATGCTCCAACAGTAGACGAAGTTACCATCCTGATTGTTGGTGAACAATTGGAAAAACGCGATATTGTGCTTACACGTCGCGATACTGGGCAACTGCAACAAATATCTTCGATCATATAACACATTGCAATACCCGCTGATGTTTTGGCAAGGAGAAGATGGATATTATTTTAATATTAAAATGAAAAATCCATTGAATGGTGAGCATCAGTATCATAATTTATTTCATTTATTTGTGAAAGACACTGATTTAAAATAATGTTTATTAAAAAAATGGTTAATGTCTGTATTGTTTGCCTTTGACAAACAAATGGTTAATTATGCCTTTTTGACAAATGGTTAATGATCAAATTTTTAATGTCAGGTGAAGAAACTACAAAGAAAGTTAGCTCAATGAATTATTACGCATATCGTTTGATGATTCGTCAAAATGCTGACAACTATTTGCTGCGGTTTCGTCGATTGTTTCAGCAGTATTGCGTTGACATGTATGTAAAAATAGAAACGGAACGTTTAACATTCTTTAGGTTGAACACAGCCAAACTGCGTTCTGAGGAGTACATCCATTTACGTGATGCAGTTAGTACTGAAGGAAATGCAGCTAATATTGGTCGATTAACTATTCTGCCGGCGACATACATTGGTAGTCCACGTCATATGCATGAATATGCACAATATGTAGAGACATATGTTCGTCATTACGGTAGGCCCGATCTCTTTATTACTTTTACCTGTAATCCAAAATGGATAGAAATTACTCAATTGCTGCTTCCCGGTCAAATATCAAGTGATAGACACGACATCACAGCACGCATATTAAGGCAAAAAATTCGGTCCCTGATGAACTTTATTGTTAAACAACGCGTCTTTGGTTAAACTCGATGCTGGATGTATTCAATCGAATGGCAAAAGCGAGGCCTGCCGCACGCACACATTCTTATTTGGTTAGTGAAAAGAATTCAGCCTGACCAAATAGGTGATAACATATGTACTGAGATTCCTGATTATAAAGTCGATCCAGACCTAGATGATGTTGTTACTACTAATATGATTCATAGACCGTGTGGTGCCATCATTTCCCAATCACCTTGCATGGTCGATGGAAAGTGCTCTAAACGAAGACTGTCACTGGCAATGATGGTTATCCGCTGTCGATCACCAGATTACAACGGTCGAACTGTCACAACGAAGGTGAAAAGAATTGATTTCGTTGTCAACAACAGTTGGATTGTTCCATATTCGCCACTTAATTGTTCAAGACACATTGCAACGTTGAATACTGCAATTCAGTTAAGTCCATAAAATATATTTGCAAATATGTCACGAAAGGCTAAAGTGATATGGCGGTAATTTGGATTGCAATCCTCGAATACCAACGATGAAATTTCACGCTATCAAGTTGTTCGTTATGTGAACTGTAATGAAGCGATTTGGCGTATATTCGCATTTCCCATTCATGAACGTCATCGTACTGCTACGCATTTGGCGGTGCATCTGGAGAATGGTCAACGAGTATATTTAACGGCTTAGAATGCTGAAACACCTCCAGCAACTACATTGACATGTTTTTTTGCAATCTGCCAAAGTGATCAGTTTGCACAAACTTTGCTTTACTCGGAGACGCCACTTGGAATGCTTCATCGAAGAATTTTCAAAGACGGAAGCAAGGCGATGCGGTTCCTGGGTATCCAGATGTGCTTGCTACTAATGCTCTTGGTCGTATGTATACAGTTCATCCAAAGAATAATGAATGTTTCTATTTGCGGTTGTTGGTGGTATATATGCGTTGGCCAACGTCATTTGAGTCACTACGAACTGTTAATGGTGTAATATTCCCAACATATCGTGCTGCATGTGAAGAATTGAAGTTTTTAGAAAACGATTGTCATTGGAAACGACAATCGCTGAAGCCATTATCTCTGCATCTTCAAGTCAGATACGCACATTATTCGCTATCATAATTTCAGCATTGTTTTCCATCAAACCCACGTAACCTGGCACAAATACAAGGATAATATGTCAGAAGATATTTTACATCAAATTCGTGTCAGTTACAGAAATCACGATATTGAGATGAATGAGGAGATACATTATCGTGCTTTACCTTGATCGAAGATGTTACCTCATGTCGTAATTTATTAATCAGGTTAGGAATGCCACGCAAAATTGTGAAATGAATGCCGCATTTAATCGAAATGGAACGGGAACGTGAATATGATCACCAGGAATTGGATTTAGTAGTTCAAAGGAATGTACCCCAGTTGAATTGAAACAAAAGGAAGTTTATGATACTTTAATGAAGGCAATCGCTGATGAAAATGGTGGTTTATATTTCCTAGATGCCCTGGTGGAACTGGCAAGACATTCCTTATGTCATTTTAGCAACTGTTCGAGGCGAGATCTAACATAGCGGTTGCAGTTGCTTCTTCTGGAATAGCAGCCACATTGTTAGAAGGATGCCGACGGCTCATTCAGCATTCAAATTTCCGTTAAATCTTTAAACTATTGAAGAACCAACGTGTAATATTGCAAAACACTCAGCAATGGCCAAAGTTTTAGCCGGATCGAAAATCATCATCTGGGGCGACGGAATGGCGCATAAACGTGCGTTAGAAGCACTTAACCGAACATTAAAAGATTTACGCAATGACTCGAGATGTTTTGGAGGAGCAATGATTTTACTGTCTGGCAATTTCCAGTAATTCCAAGGTCTACGCCTGCCGACGAAATAAACGCTTGCCTCAAATCGTCAAATCTATGGCGCAACGTGAAGAAACTGCAGCTGACAACGAACATGAGAGTTACATTGCTTAATGCTGAAGATTTCTCGGTACAATTGCGACTATCGGTAATGGTCAAGTACCTGTCGATGAATCGAGCGGATTAATATCATTTCTAATAATTTCTGTAATTTTTCTCATCAAAAGACGAACTTATCAACAATGTATTTCCAAATATTATTTCTAACTAAAAATTAATGTATGCCTGAGTGAGCGAGCAATTTTTGGCCTAAGAATAAATATGTAGATGACCTGAACTACATAATTCAAAATAAGATCATTGGAACAATGCATTTATTCAAATCTATTGACTGCGTCACAAATGAAGATGAAGTCACCAACTATCCAATTGAATTTTTATACTTTTGGACGTGCCAGCTTACCACCGCAAATTTACTTCTAAAGGTTGGCTCCTAGTAATCATGCTTCGAAACATAAAACAACCAAAACTGTGCAACGGTACGCGTTTGGTGGTTAGTAAATTGATGAACAATGTAATTTACCTACGATAATGATAGGAAGAATTCAAAGGTGAGTGTTCTCATTCCGAGGATCCCTGATGATCCCAACGATATCGTTTGAATTTAAAAGACTTCAATTTCCGATACGTCTTTCATTTACTGCCCATCAACAAATCACAAGGACAATCCTTAAAAGTTTGAGTTTAAATCTAGAACATTCATGTTATTCCATGGTCAATTATACGTGGCATGTTCACGGGTCGGAAGACCATCTGGCGTTGTCTGTTTTGCGCCTGATAATAAAACAAAAATGTCTGTATACAAGGTACTTAAGTGAAGAGCAATCTATGTACTAAAATACAGAAATAATAATGAATGATTAATGTAGTTATTTAATTTTTTTCTTAATTTTCAATAAAAAAACACAATCTGTTATTTATTGACTTTAACAAGTTATGACAAGGCGGAAGAAAGTTCGCCAGGTCAGCTAGTTAGCTAGTTTGTTATATAAGTAAGGTTCTTGAAAAAAACTCGTGAACATTTAAAGAAAACACATTAACAAATGACTGCCCATCGCATCGGCGTAGTGGTGACCGAACTATTACAAGTTAATAATATGAAAACATTAAAGACATTAGAAGATAATATTGATATAACAATTGACACATTTTACTACAACAATTTACACATTTTACTTTTAGTGTTTAAAAGTGTTCATTCTATACGGTAAGTACTTAGGTAATGAATAAGTACTTCAGTTACTACAAGTCATTACTTCAATGTAAATTCATAAAAAAACATTGTCACACGAAAATACCACATAAATGTGCGTGTTACAGTTCTAGTAGATTACGTTGTGTCACCGTAAGCGAGTTTAAACTTCACCTGTGCGAATTAGTCTTAATCAAATGTAGAAGACAGAAATGTTATTAACAAATGGCAGCTTTTGCTACATGTAACGGTTTTTCAAGAAAAATGTACGGCGATTATATTTAATTTTGCAAGTGCATTTACGCTGACTAAGTTTTCAGAGAGGCAATAATAAAAAATCTTCTTTGAGTGAAAAGTAACGCCAAAATTAATAAAAATATATGTATAATAAAACTACATAGTATAGTGATTTTGAGTGTTATTAAACAATTAGCTCCATATTTTAGGAAGTAATAAACAGTATTATAAATCACATTTTTTGATTAAAAAAATTTAAAAACATAATAAAACAAAATTGTACATAACATTTAGTATTTATATAATAGTAAATCAGCAAATAAAATTACTTAATAGAGCAAAGTGAGTCCAAAGACGTGCCAAGACTTAGACTGACCAGAGCACGCACATGTTTTTTTGCATGAAGAATAGTTCAAATTATTAAATTTCTATTAAATATCACTATATAAGATATCAGAACGTTCTAAAAAAATATAAATTATTGATCCCTATCAATGGACAAAATTTCAATTACTCTGAGAACCAAGAAGTGTGGAATTAATTATTTCTGCACTCAAGCATCATGGTAACTGTTCAATTAACTAATAAGGATAAAGACAAAAATCATAAGAGTGCAGAGTTTCTCACTGATATTTCTTAATGGTAGATTTTAATTCTTTAGAGCTTAAAAGGCCTCAACTAATTAAATTTAAAAAATAACTTTTTCTTTTGAATGTTTACTTTATGAACTAAAAAGAAAAAAATCTCTGTTGAGCTTTGTTCAAGGTTCTTTAAACCTAGTCATTTAACAGAAGTAGATTGAAGACAGTAATTTATGTATTTAGTTATGCAAAGTGATTCGATTATGTTTAACGACGTAGTCTTGAATCAAGAACTCACTTTAAAACAGCTATCTATGTCGTTTCTTAATAATGTCAGCGGCTACTGTATTTGAAATGTAAAAATTTTTTTGATTTTTGACAAAGGTACAAAATATTTATAGTTTTATTTTCTGAGTAGGTGCCTGTTATGACAAATCCGACGATTTTAGATGTACGTTAACTGATAAGCCAATAAATAACATTATAATGCTATTAAAAATATATTATGCATTTTAAGAGAAAGTTTATAAAATATATACGGTATACCTTCTGTCGGAAAGATATTCAAGATTCAAATTTTAAAAACATTATAAAACTTTGATGATTTCAAGAGATGTAATAGGAATTCAGCATTTTCTTTCTAAAAACAAAGACTTTTAAGTGAATTACATCGCATTAAAATTTATTTGAAATTTTTCTTAACGTTGTTGACTTTTACGAGCGATATTTATTTATAGTGCTAAAACGCGATAAAATCCTTATAAAAGTATTGTTTACGAAAATGTCGTATTTACAGAAACCTCTCTTAACTATCACTGTGGGACGTTGACTTCAAAACTTTAGGATGCACATAGTCACTTAAAGCCTTATCTATAAACCCAGCTGTATTATTTGACGAAGTGGCTTTAATCTGTTATCGATAATACTATAATACTGGTCTACCCAGAGCCCCATTTAAAGTTACGGACCATCGTAGTCGGATTTATTTATCTAAACTGGCGGTTTACTTAATTAAATACCTATTAAATCATTTGCATTTAAAAAACAGTATCAACATTTTTGAGTTATAGTGAGATTTGTAACGATAGTTATTTTTAAGTTTAATCAAATGAAATCTTGTTTCTGACTAGTAGGAGTATAGTCCATACAAAATAAAAAAAAGACAGATATAATTAAAATATAAATACAAATCAAAAAGAAAAACCAAATAAAAATAGTCAGCTTTACAAATACTTAAAAAATAAACGAAAATTACGTTTATTTTTAATTTTAACGTTTTGAAACATTAACTTTAGTAATTAAAAATTATACAGTAATAGATGGCCAAAAATACGAAGTATGCAACCGAATCCAATAATTTGGAACGGAGAGTCAGGCTGCTTAGTTATATCCCGCAGAATGCCTTTTCGACATCTGTTACGCACTGCAGTGCCAAGGACAACCTAAATGCGTTATTGTATTGCACGCGCAACGCGTTAATGGTTTTAAGCGTATAGCTGACCTATATGCTACATGTGTAATAAGACTAGCAGAAAATCTGGCCTTTCTCTCTATGTCATCATTATTTGAGAAGTCGTCTGTAACCCAGTGACCCAGATATTTAGAACGAGAGACCTGCTCAAGAGTATTATTATTTTTTAAATTTTACTCATAACCAGACCTCATAGCCATATGACTAACTCGTAAATAGTAGTTCCAACCGACCACCACCTTATTTTTTCTACTCCCGCCGTTATTATTTGCTGAAGATTTTAACGCTTTACATAATATAGCATTATTTAAATTTTAAAAGTTAGCAATGACTAACATATCATTGTTGCTACACATATTTTTGCAACAAAGAGATAATTCGGACGGATAATCAATTTGCTTTAAGCATTTTTGACATAAGTTTGTATACCTTGTGATCCGTGCACTATTCCTTTATTCATTGTTGCGCGTCGCGTGCGCATCTAAACAAGTAGTGTTTGCACAAATTCAACTTTCTTCATCGCAGAATTTTGAAAGCCTAATACCAAATAAATCATTTAGCTAGACAAACTAATAGCAGCAGAGATAGCAAGCTTAGAAGGTGATAAGTCCTATAATAAGGTAAATAAGGTAGGGTTTTAGTAAAAGGCTTTGAGGTATGAAGATCCCAAGCAAAGGATGCTATACTTTAGAAATGATTTAGACGAAATCCTAAATATAGACAATAATAATAGAAAGAAGATTGTTTGTTTTATTTAGTGTTTTTTCCATACCTTACCAGTTAAGTCGAGCTAGCTTATTCATTCAGCTCAAAATAAAATACAAATATTTTCCTTTCATAATAAAATATGTGTCATAGTCTGTGCTACGAAGTTCTTAACGAAAACGGCTTGAAATTTTTCTTTACGAAACGATATTTATCAAACACATCCGCTATTCTTGTCATACGTGCTTGTCAACCTGAGCATGATGGACGACACTAACGATATGATAAAATGTAGCAGCAGTTTGCGCTCGGAACTCGCATATATGTTCACTAGATGCATTTTTTTTTACTTTTTAGATAGTTATATTACGCTTAAAATTGATTGTTAGGTGGGATGCCTAAACTAATATATGATCAGCAGCGCTAAGTGAAATAATTAGGTAGATATTAGCTGAGGTCTGGCTTATTATGTATATTATTATATCAAATACCATGATATTCACTGAACTGCCTATCGCAATCTTACATTATTGAATATAACTTGTATACCATGCATGTTTTTATAAAAACTCCTTAGTTTATCGACAACAACGTATAAAATAAAAAAGGCAAATAATTTCAAAATACAGTGTTTTTATGGACCGTACCAGTACCGCGATATTTAGAAAATTCAATCATCGAACTGAATTCCCAGCCTAAAATCAAAACAAACGTTTCAAGTTTAAAGTAATTAAGTTAGAAACTTATAAAACTATTTCATTTTCGTAATGTTAATTTGACGTAGTAAATTTTTAAAGAGACGTTCATTCAAATTATTTTCATTTTATTTAATAGTTTCAAAACAGGAGTTAGGAATGTTTGTAGAGAAAAGATAAAAACAAAAAGCGTAGATGGAAAAGGAGAAAAACATTTACTTTGTATAAAGTGGTATAACCATAGCTATTACTAGACTATTTAGAGTGCTAAGGTCGTTGCTGACATAAAATTAAAAATATGATGTTATAAAAGTAATTTTACCTATATGCATTGAAATGCCTACGCTTAAATATAACATGCTTGTTTTTATGCAGGTGCTCTGTTTGATTTTTATTAAAAGTACATATTGTTGAATAAAATTAAAATACTTATGTACCTTAAAGTACTTCCACTGATGTTATTCATTTACAATTATCAAATGTATACTTTTAAAACTGAAAGGACATAAATCTTAGACAGAAGACAGTAAAATATACAATGTAGATTGTTGAAATTTAACCTTTTCAAATTTTTTCCCCTAAACACCTTTCTGCTAAACGGTTAAAAAATAGTCAGTATTGTAAGAAAAGTTAGGATAAAACTTACTATTAAACTTGTTTTTCGGTCTCTTTTAAAGGATGTTAATATTAATGTTGCTAGTGTTAATAGACAGGTAAAAGACTATACCCTTTCCACATAAACATTATATAGATAAAATACCCTTTGTCACATATTGTTAAAAAAATATTTATTTTAAATTTAAACTCTTAAATAAAAGCTTCAATTAATTTATATATATAAATTTAGACATTCTTTCATTTCTTAAATAAATATTTAGTAAATAGCATATACTTAAAGTAAAATGCTTATAAATTAAGTTTTTGTATCTAAAAAGCGGTGTTTACCTTTATATCTTTATTCATGAAATTAAACTCAAAATAAGACACAGCTTTAAATGCTAGGATTACAAAATTAATACAAAAGATGTTATTTTACTGTTCTTACAAGAGGTAATCACATCATGGATTGGCATAGAGAAAAAAAATTAAATTAAAAGCATAAAAAATCAAAAAGACATTAATAATGAAACCAATTTTACAAATTTAAATTCAATACTAAACAAACAGACTATATGACAGGTACGTCAGGTAATTTAATTTTGACGTAAAATTTATGAGACTGTCACAGCAAATGTCAAGAAGTGGTGATTTCTTGGAAAGTTTGTTATAAAGGCGAGACATGCGGTAAACGGGAGTTGCGGCCTAGGTTAGTGCAGAATTTTATCTTAAAAAGGTCAGATGGATGTAGGGGAATTCTGTAAGGTACTTTATAATTAAATTTGCTTAAAAGTATAAAGCAATCAATAGTACCGTTTTTAAGTTTATGGAGGAAAAGTAAATCTAAATGAACTCGGCGTATTAATTGTTGTGTATGTTGAAGTGCTGAGCAATCCGGAGGCGTTGAAACAATACTTTATTGTATTTATTAGTTTTTTTTTTGTATCCTTTCGATTCTATCAATATGCATCCTAGCAGTTGAAGACCAAACTGGGCTATAGTATTGCTTCTTACATAACTGTTGTATAGTAATATAATAGTTGTTGGTTTTTTAAGACTTTTTGAAGAGCGCAAGATAAAACCTAGTGATTTATTCGCTTCGTTTACTATATTGTCTATATGATCTATGAATCTGAGTTCACTGTCCACTATAACACCGAGATCTCTTATGTTCGTAACTTCTTGTAGTTTTATGTCGGCAGTATAATATTATATGCGAACATTTCGAAGCATTTAACCCCATTTGGTTTCTGATTCACCAGTCATTAATACTATTTAGATCAGACTGCAACACATTCGATATCAGACCTGTTCTTAGCGATCTTTAATAACTTCAAATCGTCAGCATAAAGGTAAGCTTTGCTGTACTTAACATCATTAATAATATTGTTTATAAAGATATTAAAAAATAAAGGTCACAGTATTGCCTTGGGCAACTCCCGAAGATGGAAAAAATAGTCGAGATTCGAAGCCATTAATTACTACTCTCAAAGAACGGTTATAAAGATAAGATCTACACCAGGGAAGAAGAATGTTGCGTATTCCCGCGGCATGCTTAAGTTTACATAAAAGTATTTCACGATTTACCTTGTTAAAAGCCTTTGCAAAATCAGTGTTAATCACATCTACCTAAATGTTTAGATCCACTGTTTCCAATAAGTCGGAAGCGAAAAGTGTAAGATTTGTGCAAGCCGACCTTTTAGCTGTACATCCATGTTTAGCTGTTAAAATATTATTTTGAATGTGTCTATGTAATATTGTATGTACCAAAGTTTCAAATAATTTAGGAAATACAAACAAGATGTATATAGGCCTATAATTATTAATCAAATTTTTCTTTCCATCTTATACCAGTCTTTAAAGATCTATTAAATAACCGTAAGTGGAAACGCTAGATGAGCTACACACAACTTTAAATACAGCGGATGAATTTTGTCTGGTCCTACGTTCTTAGTAACATCCAATTTTGCTAGCTGTCTCTCAACTTCTTCATAGGAAAATTCAATTTATTCAATTCAATACAGTTCACCAATAAATCACGATTACTTTTAATCGTAGAGTCATAAAAATAATTATTTACTTTACTGTCGTTTTCGTAGACAGAAGAGAAATATGCCGCGTCAGGAATCTCATATGAGCTAGAAGACGTGATATTATGTAGGGTCATAGTATGCAGCTATGATGTACAATTCTTTTGTAGGTTTTTTACGTGCGTCCAGAATCTTTTTGATTTTTTTGTTAATTGTGCTTCCTGGCCATAAATGTAATTTTTGTAACATTTTTTTATTAATTTGTTGAAATCAGTTCTTATGTATTCGAATTCCATTTTATCGGGCGGATTTTTATATTTTTGACAAGAAGGTGAAGTTTTTTTTTTCGGTTAAGTAGATGTTTTAAGTGTGCCAAAAACCAACCGTTTAATTTTAATAGATAACATATGGTATTTGTTATTTTTTAATTTTTTATGTAAATGCTTTAATATGTTTCGAGTTGGTGGACCGTTAAAAAATAAATAAATAAAAGAAAATTCTGATTTGAGCACAAAAATATTTTTTTTATTTTCTTAAGTTAAGTCGGGGCACGAGAATATTCACAAATTGGAATGCATTGAAATGTTTTTCCCATACCTTTTATATAGTAAGATGACCTATCGGGTTTTGTTTGTTAAACGGAAAATTTGCTTTTGGAATCTCTTTACATCTTGAATGGCATAAGTCTGTGTAATCTTAGAAAATATATAAGAAAGAATACTTAAAGTATTTAATATAAACATATATTTTTTTCATATCAATAACTATGTTATACTGTTGCAATAGACAATTATTACAATTATGTTGTTTAAAATAGCCGTAAAAAAATTATCACTAGTTGAAGTAGGTTGTCCTGATACACCCCCCGAACAGGTTCCCGCTTTGTCGTAGCGGTGGGGCTCAGTACCTGCGGCTTGGGTCAGCCGCGGGGAAGCTAAGAGGAATCTGGCCGGCCTGGAGAGTAGTAAGGCCGGCCGTGGAGGAGGCTGCTCCAAGCTGGCTGAAGAAGCCAGCTTCGGATGCGCCTTAGAGGGTGCAGTAGCAGGGTAGAGGCGGTAAACGCGCTGCCATCCCTGTCCTCTGCAGCCAACAAAGAGTCGCGGGGGAAGAGGAGTGTCGGTATTCCGTGGGCCTCTCTCCATATCCTCCGCGACTCAGCGGGGCTGCACCGTTAATACGTTGAGAAGGCCGTTTCTTGGCTCCCAGAGTTCCTAAGTAACAGACTCAGGAGAGTCCAAAAAAAAGGATGTCCTGATTAGCTAACTTATAAAAGTGGATTATTATGTAATAAATTGTTTAGTTGTCCTGTTAAAATAATGTTTTTGTAAGTAAAACAAGAAAATAACTACGTGTATCTTTTTGATACTTAATTAATGTTATGAAAAAACACGTAATAAAGCATATATCTCTAAAACGAAATTAATCAAATGCAAAAACAACGTAAGCAAAACGTCTTAACAATTTATATCAATTACAAAATTATAAAAGTGGGAGCACGCGAAAATTGTCAATAATATAAAACTTTTTATCGATATTATTAATGAAAAATTCATCAGAAGCCTTGACAGTCTTCATGTTCTTGAAGCCTCATTTAGCAAAATAGTAACAATTTTTTGACGATGACTCTCCTGTGGATCATCCATCAAGATAAATTTGACACGTTTGCATAATTTAGATGTATTTATCGCACAGTTATCTTAATTTTTTTAATTTTATTTGTATATCTTTTAAAAAATGTTGAATGCAGATCACGTAATAATAAACTTGTTAAATATATAAAAAAATATCTCAACTAATACTGAAAGCACTGGTTGTAATATTTTTTGATGTGACTCACATGATATATCAATTCGTTTAATTTTCTGAATTTTACCATACGTTTTAAGAAATGAATGGAAAAATTAAAAATATAAATTAAACGATCACAAAGCGGTCGTATAAATTTTATCGTTTATTAGAAGACTTAACTATGTATTTTCAATTCATATTGAATTCAACAATATAAAACTTAAAAGCTGGAAAAACAAGAATCTCTGAAAATTAATCCAGAATGAAATAAATGATGTATTTTATCAAACAGTTGACATGCTAATAGGCTTAATCTTTCAAGATACATTTTTTTAGTAGATAAGATGAGAAGAACGTCCACCTGATGGTTAGTGATACGCCCGGCCTTTTAGAACAATAGTATGAGGTCAACGCAGTGAGAGCCACCCAGCAGTCACTCCGCATCACCTTGGCTTGGCTTGGATTACCTAGGGGTGTAAGGCGTCCACGCGTTGCTAACGCACAGTCAATGAACACGTCATTATTTTTTTTTCATCTTATCAATTATTGGTGTGTAAAACTTGAGATTACGTACAACACCACTACTTGTTTACAAACTAAATTAAAAAAAAATCGTTAAACAAGTGACGTATACTCACCCGCTGTCCACTGGTTGCCAACAGTTTGCTGATGTAAGTGGAAGTAACCAAGGCTACCTTATGCATATTACCACGCGGATAAATTCGCAGACAACTGCTAGTTGCATGTGGTATAAACAAAATAAAAGCCCTGTGTAGTTCCCAGTGCAAGAAAAATATTTCCTTGACCTGGAATATCCAGGAATGTGGATTAGACGTTTAAGCATTATCGGGCCAGCCCGTTCACACGATTTAGATCTCATAGTTTTTTATTGGGCTGTTCTTAAAGAAAAAGTTTTTTCGAAGCTTATTGAGAGCATAGCCAAGCTGTGTGAACAAATTTCTCAAGCTGCTAAAGACATCAGCTCTCGAGAATTCGCCCGGCTAACAAGATCTGTTTTAAAAAAGTGTAGCGTGTGTATCAAGGCAGATAATATCTGACTTTTTCTATTTAACCTAAACTAAACTAGATCAAGATTTTTCATTATTTTATTAAGTTTACTTACTTTTTTGAGTGTCGTAAAACTCACGACCAGCATGTCTAGTATCAATCTCTCTTATTATTTTATTGTAAAATTAAGACCCTATAAAGAAGTTGTGTAAATCAAAAACATTTTGCCTGAATAAAATAGGTAAGCAAAATATGGGGTAACTTGAAATTTAAATTTTTTTACCCGTTTTTCGGAATAAAATTATGTAATTTTGCACTATTTCAGATTTTTAGTTAAAAGGACCAACTTAAATGTCACATGTTAAGGCACTTTAGTATATTTTTGAAGTTATACTTCTTTAGGCGCGTTATGAAAAAATGATGGGAGTGATAACAGTTTATAATAAAAACGGTAGTGATAAGGTAGATTTTTGTGTAGTGATAATGGAGTTGTCGTTTTTTATTTGCGATAGTTGTTGCATAATGTGCTCTATGAGTTAGGATTACGGTTTGTATTTGGTTGCGTTTATTTTTGAAGTTATACTTCTTTAGGCGCGGTATGAAAAAGTTATGAGTGAAATTTTAAGATGCGCGCGCGCACCTGTGACACAAAATTAACAGTATGTAGCCGTCTGCTTAAATATATATATTAAATATATTATTATATAAATATATTAATTTTTTAATGATGCCAAAGAAGTATAACTTCTCACGGGCGTACATAAGTACACGCACCCATTTTTTTTACAGAGAACCTTTCAAAGTCGACAAACTTTGAAAATTGCCTACACATACATAGTTAAACATATTATTCTTAATTCTAGGCAGCTTGTGGCAGTTGTCGCATTAATTTTGACAGTTATTCAGATATAACATTTAGGGGTATAACATTAAAGTACTGAAATTTCGGGAGAGATCTTTCTGTCGGGCAAAGCCAGCTAATTAAGTTGAAGATCGATAGTGGAACCGTCATCTGCGGTAGACTATATGTTTTTAGTGAGATCCAGATATTCTATGGGCAGCAGTTCACATCGTCGTCGGCACTGTTTATGCTTAAGTAAATCTTATGCGACGCAACTCTGAAAATACCCCGGACGTCAGTCTGAGCTAGATGCGAAGGGCTCTCAGCCTACTTCAGGACGGCAAAGCACCTGGTCGGAATTATAACTGAGCTTCTGAAAGCGAGTGCAAAGGGACTAGTAGTCCTTCAGAGGCTCTTCAATTTCTTCTCAAAGGATGGTATTACGCCAGAAGGAGCAGTAGCTCAGTGGTGCTGTTTTTTAATAAAGGCGGCAAGAACTTCGTAAAAACTATAGACCGATTTCCCGTCTAGGCCGCGGCTATGTTCAGCAGAGTTGTGACTCTGTTGCTGCTGTTCTGCTTCTCCAAACTCATATTGACTCTTCCAGACTAGATGACTTCCAGACTAGATGACTTCCATTTACCCCAAAAAAACTGGATTCCGAAAACGCTTTAGAACCATAGACCACATATTTTCAATATGGCAGATGATACAGCGGACTGAGAAGTATAATCTGCCTTTATGTATGGCATTGATGGACTATGAGAAAGCCTTTGATTCTGTCAAAATTTGAGCCGTGTTGCTTCTTTATTGGGAGGAACTGTTAAGGATATTGAGCATTGCATTTAGGTCCCTCGGTTACTCCGCCGTCATGACTATGTCTTCGGCCAATCTAAGGTGGACAAGCACTCGCCATTGATGTTAATTCCTCGTCTTTTTCAATATATGAGTTTGAAAGCATCTTCCAATGCAGTGGTTCCACTGAGAAGAGTTTCGAGGGATATACCGTCACCCTGTCTTAAGCCTATCTGCAATTGAATAGGATTCATACTACTGGATTGTACTCGGACGGATATCGTAGCTTTACTGTACAAACAACTTTAAAACCTCGATATACAGATTGAGATTGTCAATTTAACAACATTCAGGATTGCTTGAACGACGGCTCAAATTTTGACAGCGATAGAGATTTAAGCCGGGACAGCCATTAGAAGCTCGAGGATTTGTTCCTGCAAATGCTAGATATCTCGGCTCTCAAGGCCCCTGAGTAACTGTTTATTTGTTATTTAGCTATAGGAATAAAAAAAGCAAGAGTTAAAACATGTATGGGCCGTACGCCCAATCGAGCAATACCTTTTACTAATGAGGATTCAACATAAAAAGTACTGTTGCAGCGCCTTGCAACTTTATTATAAGTGTATTGGACATACACTTATTACAAAGTTTTTTACAAGATTAATGTTACACCCACATTTAATTTTTCTTTATTAAATTGACATATTTATTTATTGCCTAATAGATATCAAAGTTATATGTATATAAATAAAAATGTCCAATAACTTTAAAGTATTTTAAAATATCAGATACCCCAAAATAATATGTATTAGTCTCTTATCAATTTTATTTAAATTCTTCGTTCAAATGTATTATAATTAATATCGTAAATAACAATCGCGCCTCTATTAAATTGTAGATGTTCAATAATGTATACATTCAAAACAACTAGCGCATTGAAACTTAGAGCAAAAGATAAACACATCAAACATTAAATTCAAACATTGGAGTAAAGTTGCACGATGAACTTTCCCCTAACCTTAAACTCTAACTTCATCTATTGGCTTTTGGGGAAAAACTATAACTTGCATATTGTGCGCTTCTGTGCTTTATCTAATGGATAAAACTTATAGAATCTTCATGAAATCATTTAATTATTAGGGTTTTTCCACATGCTAGCAAAAATATTCGGTTCTGTAATCTATGAGTAATAATGATGTTATAATTGTAAAATTTTGTGGGTTCACTTGGTAAGGATAATAGCAGTAATTCAATAGAAACATAATTAAAGTTAAATCTATATGATTAAGAAAAATGTATATCTATCCATGCATTTCAGATCAAACTTCAAAATGTCAATGAAAACCTGTGGAAGTTTTGTCTAGACTTAAAGTTTAAACTGTAGTTAAACTTTCGTAGGAAAAAAAGCAAGTAAATGACGATAATTTTACTTAATTAACTACATTCTTTTATTTATTACTAAATAAACGTAGATTACAGAGAATTTAATAAGATAGCATAAAAAAACACTAAGGTTTGTGCTAAAAAAGAGTTAACACTATATACTAATTTGTATCCATAAACACTAAAATTTAACATCTACTTTATAGCTTTAGTTTAATTATAAGAATATTAAAAACATTTTCTCTCTGTGAATGTTCTGCTTAGCACTAACTGTTTGTGAAAACTGTATAAAGACGAATGTCACTCTCCCAATTTTTTTGATTTAGATTTGATTGTTGATGTTATTTTTAACTAAGAATTAATTTATAATTGTTTGATAGGTTTTACAAAAGTTGTAAAATAGAGAAAAATAATGCTTTTTGTTTTTGCTTACCCGAATGCTATACATAGTAAATAATGCGATTGCAAGACCGTTCCTTACTGTGGTTCCTATGAAAAGAATAAAACGTCGGATATAATTTAAAAAAAATGTTTAGTAGTTGAACGCGGTTAAACTTTAAATCGTTATTATTTATAAAATGAAAAAATATATACAATGTTTCATGTGCACCCTGTTACATAATAGGAGAAAAAGTATAAGCTAAATGAAAAATTATCATCGTTGCATACAACCCCTTGAGAAACAGCGGGAGTAAAAGTTGGTATTTTTTTATAACACCTGGGGGAAGCTTCGCTCGTAATAAATGTTATTAAGACTAATTTCTGCCGTTAAAGCTCCTAACTCACTTGCGGCAAGGGGTAATCTCCTTGAATCTCATTGTGTATATTTCTGATTTGTTGTTTCCTATTTGTTTCTTTAATACAACAAAGGTTTGCTTTTATAATTATGAAAAAGAAGCTAAACTTTAATGTGTAATTTCCTGTTTTAAGGCTGAAATAATAACAAATACTAAATGTATTTTACGAACATTTTGTAGCCGATTCTATTTGCTTTTTTACAATATACCCTTATAATCCTTGACATTTATATCGTCAGCCTATCAAACACAGAAACAGCAGTGGGCTGCTGAGCATAGGAGTCCCCCATAAGTCATCAAGAGGTACGATCTGGTGCCACCAGCATACACCAACCTCCTGCACATTTGCCTAGGTCGTCACTCCATCTCTTGGGGGGCCGTCAAACATTGTGATGGCCATTACGATGCTGCCCTTCTAGAACCTTTCTCGCCCATTGGTTATTGGTTCTACAAGCTTTGTGGCCGGCCCATTGCCACTTCAGATTACTCATTCTAGACGGAATTTGGATGACGGCTCTAGTACACCCAATCCCTAAAAATGGCGATCGCTCCGATCCGTCCAACTACAGGCCTATCGCTATCACCTCCTTACTCTCCAAAACTATAGAATCCATAATTAACCGCCAGCTCATGGGCTATCTGAAAGAGCACCAGCTGATCAGCGACGGCCAATATGGCTTCCACAAAAGCCGGTCAGCTGGTGATCTCCTGGCTTTACTAACTCACCGTTGGGCGCAGGTGATATAGACTAAGGGTGAAGCACTAGGCGTTAGTTTGGACATAACAAAAGCCTTCGATCGGGTTTGGCATAAAGCCTTACTACCGAATCTTCCTTCCTATGGGCTTCCTGAGAGACTTTGTAGGTGGATCGGCAGTTTCCTTGCGGAACGGAGAGTTAAAGTCATAGTAGATAGCTCATGCTCGGACCCCCGGACCGTAAACGCTGGTGTTTCCCGAGGCTGCGTGCTATCCAAACTAAATCTGCCGAGTGGCCACCACGAATCTGTAGAAGATAGATAGAGTAACTTTCGAAAATATATTGATACCTCTTTATAATCTAACAACTTATCGGCGGGTATACTACAAACCCTCTCAAATGTACGAGAGGAATGACATAAAATTATATTGAATTACCTATCTTAGGTAAAGTAAGAAAAGGATGCTAAAAGAAAATTTACTAGAATCACCTGAAAATGCGAAGAATAGTTTACAATTAATACATGTAATACCATCAATTTTATTCGCTTTAATTGAATTTCTTTTCTATTACAAATAACATATTTTGCGATAATATGAAATGAGGTATACAACATACCTCAAAAAATAAAGTTTTTAACTTGACTAAACATTCATCCTTTTAACCTTTGAAAGTTTTTATGTTTAGAAGTAATTTTTATTTTAAGGCAGCTTAACTGATGGTAAATGATTACTGCCGCCCATGGATAAAAGCAACACCCGTGGGGCTACAATTGCGTTGCCGACCCTTTAAAAAGGATTAGGCTCTTTTTTTGAAGGATCCTAAGTCATAAGTCGATCCCGAAATATCACTAGTGACAATTCTTTCCAGTGCGCGCACGGTTCGTGGCGCGAAGTAGTGTATAAAACGCACGGTAGTGGAACGCCAGCCATCAAGGTGGTGTTGACGGTACTTGGCATGAAGTCACGTGTACGGAAACAAAATGCCACAGTGTGTATTAGTTTGAATAGCTCCTTAGTTGTACAGTCAGTACAATATGCACAGAGATGAAACATCTCTCCGCAAGGCTAAAGAATCGATACGATCGGTAAGAGATCGATTTGAGCTGCTCGACGCTGAATGCAGTCAAATGGACGAAGCTAATACTAAGGTGTATACTGTTAGAATACTGTTCTTATCTTTAAACCACTTTGGCTTTTTACTCCAGATGTCCACAAAACTCCACGTCACTCGATATGTCGATGCCAAGAATAACGATCGAATCAGTACCACAGAAGTGAGTGCATTGAAACCATGGGTTTACGACAAAGGGTTTCTTTAAAGTTGTGAAAGCGCAAACTTGTGTCTTAGCGGGATTTAATTGAACTAAATTTAGTCGTCCCCACTTCGAGATTTTATGTAACATAATTTCTGCATCTGATATAAGTTCATTCTATTCCTCTTTGACATACACCTGAGAAATATTTGCCTGGCCGGTGTTAAAAGCATCCTCTGTACTATCATCCGCATAACAATGAACGTTGCTGATATGCAATATGTAATTGATATGTAGCAGTATGATATGTGTAAGTAGTGTCGGGGATAGCTCAAAGTCTTGTAGGATACCAGTGGTCAAAGGAAATGTGTTGGAGTATTCATCGACAACACCGATCTTAATGCTACGATCCGTGAGAAAGCTTGACATCCATCTGCATAATTTCTCAGGTACCCCGTAAGATGGTAATTTCTCTAGAAGTGCCCCATGCCAAACCCGATCGAGGGCTTTCGCAACTTCCCAACTGACTACTACGGCCTGTCCTTTGTTCTCCACTGCCTTCGCTCACCTGTGAGTCAAGTAAACTAGAAGATCACTAGCGAACGACCTTTTTGAAACCCATACTGGCGATCGTTGATTAGCTGGTGATATTCGAGGAAACGAAGGAGCAAGAGCCCTGTAATTGAACAGATCTGAGTGATCGTCATTTTTAGGGATCGGATGCACAAGAGCGGTCTTCCAGAGTTTTGTGAGAGTGCCTAAAGGGTAAGAGCAACGGAAAAGACGCTTTAAAACTGCTGCCAACTCAGGTACACACATCCTAAGCACAAGAGAAGGAATTCCGTAAGGCCCACTTAACTATTGGACATCGAGGGATAACATAGCTTCACGCACTGAAGTTGTGTGAAACTGAATTTTCAGCAGTGGAACAACGGGATTTGGCAGAACCCAAAGTGCTGGATAGAGGTTGGTGTATTGTGTATTGTCCAGAGTCGAGTTAGATGCAAAAAGAGTACTCAGGAGATCAACCTTCTCGGGAGGGCCATTCATACACTCTGTGCAAATATGGTAAAGACGGCTTATTGAAGTTTCCTTGGACAGCTTTAGCAAGAGACCAAAGGCCTGACTGCCCTAAGGAAGGCAAACCAGTCTTTCACCAATTCTGCTATTGTGCTCAGACTTTGCTAAGTCGATTCTTTTAAAGGATCTGGAGACAGAGTTGCTTTTTTAGAGCACTGGTATTTTCACATCGTGAAATCATAACTGCAGCCCATGCTCGGTATCACTCCTGCTTTTGGCGGGGATGCCACCTTACAAGGACGAAAAAACCAGGAACATTATCTGCCACCAACGGAACTACAGAGTACGGAATAAAAAGTTCCATTCCCTGCTGCAATATGTTACTGGACGGGATTGAGGTTGGAATGGAATCCTATGATGTTAGCGAACGGTCCATGGTAAGCGTAGAAGGGGTTGCCGTTTTGGATATGCTACGTTAACAACTCAGAAATGAACAACAGTTACATTAAAAACAGTTAGTAATATAGGAATACCAAAATAATATAGGACATTGTAGCACATCATATGATCGATGTGTCTCGAAAACACGGTGCAGTTAATTGCTACGCCGATGTAAAACAATATCTTGGTTTTCTTAATTTTCACTCACGACAACAATAGCAACTTTGTCAATTGTTTCTTTTTTCATAAAAAAACGTTTGGAGTTATTTTACAATTGGTTTTTTCAGAGAATTTTTGTGTACACAGCGCTGATCGACTTGTCTTGCTAAATCGGCCATAAAATAAATTTGCAAGAATTTGTAGTCTCTGATTGGCGTTGGCAATAAGGAACTAGTTAAATGATGTATTTGACCCTGAATCTTGAATGTTGGCGTAAAATTTTCTTGAATAACTTTTTTGATTGAATGAATAGTACTCGATTTCTACATTATGATTAAATGCAGCTCGATAGGGGTACACGCAACATTTCTTTATTATTGTTTTCAATTCTATCGATTTCGTTCAACTTCATTCCGCGCTTCGCGTTGCTCGACAGTTTAACTTGCTCTTGTATATTATTGGTTGGGACGTCTAATGGCAGTTTTAAAAATGGAAATTCGACTGTAAATCAAAGAAAACATACGTATGGTCTTTTTAAGTTCTTGTTATTTTATGCAAACTTATCAAAACTCCGTATTAAATTGAACTTTTAATATTAGGTATAATGGCTCTGAAATTACCGTAATGTACACTAAGAAATTCAATTTCATACATCTTTTTTGTAAGAAGTAATAAATAAATTATTTTACACATATTTGTACAATAATTTCAATAAAGATAAAGATCCATGAAATCGTTTCAAAAAATATTATAATACTTGCAAGTAAATGAAACACAAACTTGCAACATTTCGAGAAATTTAGCGATAAATATAATGTTGCAGCAGAGCAGAGTAACAGTTTGGGATGATTGCACGATACCACACAAAAAACTTTAATAGCATAAGACCGCATGTTGCAAGATTTATCAAAGAACCAAAACCGGTTTGGTGGTGCAATGATTTTATTGGCAGGTAATTTCCGCCAAACACTCTCACGATCCACGCTAGCTGATGAACTGAAGGCATGTTTAAAGTCAACTATTTTATGAAAATACATTAAAACGCTTATGTTTATGTATGTACATTTCCATATATATATAATTAAATATGAATATGCCAGTCAAATTGCAGATCGACCAATATGTATCCATCATATTTCCTACCAATTTTTGCCACTTTTATTTAAACTAAGACCGAACTCATTGCTACTATAACTATTGCTCAAAATTACAAGGATCATTTACGACAAAATGACCTTTTAGATTCAAAACAAAATAGAATCATCATCATCATCATCAGCCTGTGTCAATCCACTGCTGTGCAGGGGTCTCCCCTAATGCACGCCTTCTCCATTAAGGGGTTTTAGGACGATATCCCACCACGCTGATCCAATGCGGGTTGGTGGGTGGACTGACTTTTTACATGCCCATCTATCGCATGGCTCATACTTTTCAGACCATTGGGTGATCGGCCCAAAATTTCCTATTCAACCAAAACAACGATAACGCAAAGTTGATTCCCCGCGGGATTCAAAACCACGACCTTCGGTATATAAAGCAAGGGCCAATACAATAAAATAGTAGGCGAATAAATGACATACAAATCAATTGATTCCGTTACTAACTAAGATAATGTAGAAGTTTTTAAATTCGCTAGATTTGCCTGGATTACCACCACATAATCTGCAATCAAAAATCGGATCAGTAATCAATATGTTGCTGAATATAAACTAGCCATGTGTTTGTGTTTGCACCCAACTTACTGTGAAGAAATTTTTTTTTATGGCAGAAGCAGGTCATCGAACCCCATGGACATTGGCAATACCAGTGGTTTGGCCAACGCGCTGCCTACCGTGAGACATAGGATGTTAAGTCTCGTTTATCCAGTAAATACGCAACATTTCTATGTTAATATTATTGAACAACGTCATCGAAGCCATTCAAGTTGCCATTCCCAGTGCATTCACAATTTCGATAAATAAATATCAAGGGCAGTTGCTAAATGTTTTTGGCATCCATCATAAAAATCCCTGTTCTTACAGGCCCTGTTTAACAGGCAACACATAGCTGGACATGTAGGCCAGCTGGCCATGTAGGCCAGCTATGTGTCGCCTGTTCCCATTTAGAAATGACAATTAATAGTATTTTATATAAGCTCAAGAAAATAAACTAACAACGAATATAATATAGAAATTGTATATAATAAAGCATTAGAATAATAAACACACTTTGTTTTTAATTATTACACCAATACGAATTAAATAATCATTGTTAAGACAGGACAACGTCTGTCAGGTCAGCTAGTTATATATAATTGTATAAACTCGTAAAAATGAACTAACGTGAGTTTCAAGTTATTATGGATCTAAAAATACCGAAAGTTTTTTTTATTTATAATTTATTTGAATATAAAAAGTTATAAATCACGACGATATTTTTTTATATTTATACATATCCGACAACAGAAAAAACGAGAGATTTAAAGCTAACAATTTTTGCAGCAATGATTCTAATTATTATTAGTAACAAGTGAATTTTCGTGAATAATAGGATTACTGTGATTAATGACTTTGTCGATAACAAAATCATTAACCACAGTAATCCTGCTGGTATAGGCAGCAATGTATAGCCGATCCAAACGTTTATTTACAAAAGCGTAGACCACAAAACGATTGATCCGGATAAGGAAGGAGTCACTGAGGCTCCGGACTCAACGGGGGTCCCGCCAACCGACTCTACCAACAACACAAGTAGGGATAGCAGCACACACATACCTGTAGGTCGCTCTCGCTTACGAGCATAGCGAGACAAACATACACGGTACACTCATTACACCCACATTCCAGGGCGGTTTTCACCACCCCCAGCAACCGATTAAACAGTCGCCAGATCGTCGGCGTCACGGTTCGCAAACCGACCGTCGTAGCTCCTTAGGAGACCTTCTGTACGTGTGGCCTTCACTTTTAACAAAAAGTGTTTTTCACTGGGTTTTTTTTTTTACTGGAACGGTAGCTTTGCGAACTCTGTGTAAGATGAAGCTTACCAAAGACAAGAGTCTGGAATTATACCATCATAGTTATAAAAAAAGAGAATTTTAACAAAAAAATATGACCGACTTCAAACAGTATATATACATTTTAAAACGGTGACAACGTACACTCTGCAAAAACTACCCGGCGATTTCTGTCAGCTAAATATTAAATTGTCATATTTTTAATGTGTTCATTGAATCAAAATGTCATCTATGACATGTTTTATGTACATAGAATAAAGTTTTTCTAATAATGCAGTAAATTTTGTGTAAACTTAGATAATATTACCTCAAATGAGCTATGAATATGCCTCACTGCAATTTTTAACAATGTTTGTCATTAAAATGGCTACTGTGGGTTATTCTTAAAACAAAGATTCATATAGGCTCTCGCACACATTGTTGCAGGCCATTTCAGGGAGTACCATTTTGTTAAACATATTTTAACTCTATCATTTATGGTTTTTCCAGCGTTTGCAATTTAACCGCAGGCGGTTATGATTTTTGACGCAAAAATTTTGTAAATATTTTTTTGAAAAAATTAACGAAATCGAAGAACTAGGAGCGGAGAAACGACGTAATATTAAAAAAAAACGTATGCTCCAAATCGAGTGCCAAAAACTATTGATTTTTGTTTTGAGGATAACCCTAATTAGCATAAAATGTTACTATTTTTAAAAATAGGAATCAGGCATGTTCAAAGCTCATTTAAGATAATTGACGCTATGTTCATATAAACGTTATTACATTATGGTTTTTTTATTTTATGTACATCAAACGTGTCATAGACGATATTTTGATTAAATTATTACCTTAAAAGATATGAGAGATTAAAAATGCAACGGCAAAAATAGCAAGATAGTTACGCACAGAGAGCACGATAACAAATTCATCCGCCTCGCCAGCGAGGCGCTGTGGTTCTAACGAAACGTAGATTTATACAGCGACTGAAAATTGCCGACTCTCCTCAAGCACTTTAAAAAGTTGACTCGCAAACACATAGATAAAGTAGTCAAGCACTGTAACCCTCTGCTGGTAAAAGCAGCAACGTTTACGGCCGATCCAAACGCTTCCTGTCGCAAGCTTTTAGCAAAAAGTGTCGGTCACCTAGTTCGTGGGAACGGTAGCTTCCCGCAAACTCTGTGTTAGATGAAACTTATAAAGACATTGGTCTGGGTCATTACATCGTTGATAAAAAAAAGAGAGAGAGCACGATGTTATCAATTTTTATTGCGTAAAATTTCGTATATACTGTTTGATGTCGTTCATATTTTTTCAACTACGCTCAAGTTGCTGAGTGACATAAATATATGTCATGAGTATGGATTTCTTTATATCAAGAGATTGGCTGATGAAGGCTGAAATTATAGTTAGTTGTAAAGAAAATTTAGACATATTTTGTCTACAGAGTTATAATGAAATCACTAAATATAAAATCAGAAGCTTGCGCACTGTTTAGGTAAAATTAAAAACTAATATTATTAATAAAATTAATAACTTAAGGCTTTAAATAACAACATAGGAAGTAACAAAAATATTTTATTGCATACTAAACAAAAAATACTCAATTTAAAGCTTAAAATTCGTGTGAAAGTTTACAGTAATTTGATAATAGGAATAATAATGATATCAACATTTTTTAGATTAATAACTGAAATTTTCTAATGAGAAGTTTAACTACATTCCTTTTTCAATTTCTTTTTTGTAATTTTTATAAGAAAGGCTCTGTTTTTAAAATTATGTTTTAAACGAATTCTTATTATAGTAGCGCTATGATAACTATGTTAAATTAAATTTAGCAATAATGGGAAAATTTCATTATCGTCGGAAATTTGTTATTTCATGTCACCTTTTTCGCAGTCAAGAGAAGGTTATATAAAATATCGAAGGCATGTCGTAAAAAAAAACTAAGAAAAGTCTAGGGTACAACATTTAGCAAAGACAATACCGTTCCATTTTGTGTTTTGACGCATATCCATTCAGACTTGTTATATATTAACTTATCTTTTCGCGTATTTCATGGTTACGGGTAAAGTGTAGATTTTCCTATACTTATTTTGATCCCACCCTTTCGGTACAACGTGTGTACCACCCACGTACCAAACACCATTACGGTATGGTGCTGGTTACTCTCGAGCGCTCCAAGGAAGTCGTCCAACAACTCTGTGGGAACAGTTGTCTCTCCTTTGAGGGGCCGCATTTTAACGGACTCTCAGGCACTGCCCTGAGAGTCCGTTCAGTCACATCTGCCAGCTATATGGTCACGCCAAGCGGAACTGTTTTGCCAGCCCCCGTTACGTTAAATGCCTCGGGGTTCACGGCACAACCGATTGCCCCTGACCCATGGACAAAGAAGGCCTTGCTACATTCGAGCCCCCTGCGTGCGTTAACTGCCGCAATCTCGGCCACACGGCCAACTACCCAAGGCACCAAAACGCAGTGTTCCTGCGAACCCCAGGGAATCTTCCTCCAGGTGACAACAGCCAGCACCGGAGCCGACTCCGAGCGCACAGCGGCCCGCCGCCGCCTAAAATAGCCAGTAGGCATGCCATAGCAATAGTATTGGACTAATTTGCGCGTCATTTTTAAAACCGCTATCTCTTCTGCTTTGGTCTAGACGAGTTCAACCAAACAGCAGATGCATTCGCCGCTGCCGCCGGTGACGCCATGACTAAGTTCTCATTTCTTGTCAAATACAAGAACTGAATTACGACCCTTGAGGCATAATAGGTTGCGGCAATTGAGAAGTAGCTAAACACACCCTGCACTTAGAAGTGTAGGACAACACACACACTCATGACATCGGCCCCACCGGTGAGGTAGAACTTACACACCCTATGCTATAAGACACTGTAGCTTAGAACCAAATTAGATAGGAGCGTTAAGTGAGTTTCTTGCGCCACTTCTTCTCCCAGCGCCAACGCTTTAAGAAGTGGTGGTAAAGTTTAGACAGAGCTATTATAGCTATTAAATTGTCCTTAAGAAAGCGTCTGGATCGAGCCGAGTCGTCGGCCTACCTGGGCAGACCTCGATTCAGCATGCTAACGGGAACCAGTAAGTGACGGTCGAAATCGAGGCTCATGGCTGGCTCATCACTCCGTGGGAAGACTTGCCTATGGCAACGAGCCACCTCACATCAGGTGTGTTCTATATAGGTTTACTCCACAGAGCACTAGATCCAATCAAAAAACATCAAAAAACTTATTTGATTATACGAGGTGTGTTCAAAAAGTATCGCGAATTTTGAATTTTCGCACGTTACGTATATTTGAATTTCGATTTTTTTGTGGCATTATGTTAGTACTGTCGGCATAAGTGAGAGATATGCTCTCACTTATACCGACAAGCTCGGCCATTTTGAATGTTCACTTAATTGTTGACAGCTGCTTTGCTTGCACGTGTTTTGGATCGTCTTCGATTTTTACCTATTCAAAAAAATGGATCAAAAAAACAGTATCAAATGTTGTGTGAAAAACGAAATTAAGTGCGCGGATGCATTCCGAATGTTGACTGTGGCATACGAAGAAGCTACCTTGGATCGAAACAACGTTTATCGGTGGTAGAAAATGTTCTCAGAAGGCCGAGAAGATGTGAACGACGAAGTGCGTGAAGACGCCCGAGCACTTGAACAACAGACGAAAAAATTAATGAAGTTGAGAAAATGGTATTGGCCAATCGTCGAATCACCGTTAAAGAAATTGCTGAGGACCTAAACATATTGATTGGCTCGTGCTATCCTATTTTTATCATTGATTTGGGCATGAGACGCTTCGCCGCGAAATTCGTACCAAAATTGCTCAATTGCGACCAAAAACAGCATCGCATGAATATTACTAATGAGATGTTAAAATCTGTCCGGGACGACCCAAATTCCAGAGGGTCTTAACTGGTGACGAATCGTGGGTTTATGGTTATGACGAAAGGAAACAAAAACTCAATCATCTCAATGAAAGCTGCCGCATGAACCAAGACCGAAAAAAGCGCGCCAAGTTCGGTCGAATGTAAAAGTTTAGCTGACAGTTTTCTTCGATTGCAGGGGGCATGGCAAATTGGCTTGTGCGCGACTTTTTGGCCAAAAACAAAACACGTATGTTGCCGCAGCCACCGTATTCCCCAGATCTGGCCCTCCAGTGACTTTTTCTTGTTCCCTAAACTGAAACTGCCCACTGCCCATGAAAGGACGACGTTACGGTACGCTTGACGAGATAAAGACGGCATCGAAGGAGGAACTGAACAAGATTAAAAAAAAAGATTTTTTGAAGTGCTTCGAAGATTGAAAAAACCGTTGGCACAGGTGTATAATATCTCATGGAGATTACTTTAAAGGGGACAAAATAGATCTTCATGAAAAAATAAATAATTTTTGAAAAAACACGAAATTTGCGATACTTTTTGAACACACCTCGTATATCGTTATTTAAAAAATTGATTTAATATTTTAAACTTGTTAGCAAGTAATTTATTTTGGTTGATTTATCCGAGAACACGCATTATTAAGTGATATAACGCTTATTGGTATTGTGGTCATTTATTTTTTACAATGATGTATAGCTAGTATTTACAAATGCAACTGAATATTACGTATTACGTAGTAGAATATAATATGCGAAAAAGTTAATAAAAATATTGAAAAGAGTAAAAGTTACTAGCGATTTAAAACATTATTTCTAGCACAATTGTCTCGGCGAGTCAACTGCCTCCGTAGCCTAGTGGTATAGGCGAGTGCTTTAGAAACCGGAGGGCCTGCGGGGACTCAACAAATTTTCGTTTTCTAGTCGTCTAAGTCGGACCGATCCATGCGTTGGATGTAAAGCCGAAAGCTAAAACCCGAAGACTGCGGGCCGCCCCAGCCCGTTTTTATTTAACGGTTTATTAAAGTTTTATTTCCCATTGTTTATTTAGCGGTCGTCGCCCACTCGACCTGCTAATTATGCAATCAATTTATTCATTGTAGTAGTAGTACCTATTTCTTTAGATTTTAAATGGGTTTTGGATTTTAAAGAAAAGTTAACCTGGTCTGAAAATCGGTTCATTGGAATATGATATTGATTCTTAACAAACTACTTTCAAGTATGTCCTGTATATGTTACCGCGTTTGCTTCGCTTCGTTTTTTTATATTATTAATGATAGAGCTAATACTAGCTGTCATGTGCCCCATTTTTCTTAAGTTATGTGATAATTGATTAAAACCTCGTTCGATTAAAATTGCAGTCAGAATACTATTTCTAAAGCGGTTATTTAGAGAAAAGAAGTTGACATTGACGACACTCGATATTGACGTTATGCCTGTCCGAGATCGTGTATAAAAATGGGTCGGAAATATAGCGGGAGAGATCCTTTTAAGCTGCTGCCCGGAACGGAAGTCTCCTCGTGTGTGAAAAGTGTTGATAATACACTAGCACAATCACAGATGCACTGTGATAGTGTTAGTGTGTTGAGTGGGGTTATGCATTGTCTCGTCCGTACGAGACTTTGTAGCTGTTGTTGGGGTCACGTGAGCCATATCAACGTTTTTTAGTATAAGAGATGTTCAGTTGTTGCCATCATTTTTACTTTTTGGAAATCTCTTTGAGATTTCTAAAATAGCAAACAATAGCTTAACTTTTATAGATAGACTTAAATTATGTTCTACAAAATTGTATTTCTTTAATTGGTGTACAATTTCGCTTGCAAAATTAAATATCTATTTTTTAAAAAACCCTGCAATAATTTTTATAATATAAAGATTTTAAAAATCGCAGTAAGGCTTATTAAAAAGTCATTTAAGGTAATAGTGTAACATCTCACAGCAGTAATTGCATTTTAATAAAAATTCTATGTTCATTAAAAACATCAAACTCGACAATTTGATTAAATACCCTAAAAGATATCATATAATGAAATGCGGTGGTTGAAATGGTGAGGAAGTTTCGCGCAGAGAGCACGTTGTTAAAAGTTGGTCATATTTGTTGTTAAAATTTTACTTCTTCAATCAAGTTTCTACAAAAATTCAAAAAATATTTGACGTCACCACACGCAATGACATTTTTAATTTGGTGACGTAGCTAGTAGTGATGGGAGTTTCAAGTAGGTTTCTGCTTGTCATAGCGTTGGTGTAAACACTTAGTCGAGGGATTTTTTAGTTTATTTTACTTTTTTGTGTTGAAATCCTTCATTTTTCTGTTTTGTATTCGTCTGGTGGTGGTTATTGTTATTACTGGTAAGTCATATTTATTATATCATCATGGATGAAGATAAGCCTCCGGATGGTGGCGGCGGTCACCCTCCTGACTTTCCTGTGATTCCTTCAACCACATCATCAAAGTCTTCTACTTCACTAGAGAAAAATAATGTGCGAAAGCGTACAGCAGTATTGCACGAGGTGGACGAAAAAAAAAAGCCATTCCACCCTCTTCAACATACCAATCTACGTATGCAAAAAATGGTTATAAAAGTGACGCCAAACTGCTTTATACCAATCAGGATAAAGACCCCTTCATTGTTCATATAATTAGATCAGTCCCCTATGTATCCACTGGACAATCTATTAGATTGCTAAAGATTGCCCAATTTATTCATAAGTGTGGTATAAAACACTAGGGAGAAACCGTATTTCCATTGAATTTAAAACCTTCTCCTTTGCAAATAATTTCCTATCCCATTCCTTTCTGTCCTCCAACAATTTTTACTCAATCCCAAAATTTAACATCACCCGTGGGAGTTTAAAGAATATTCCACGATTGGACTCTAGAGGAACTAGTAGATAACATCAAACTCCTCTAACTGTGGAGAAGTTGTCAGGGCCCGTAGACTAAATACTATAGTTAGTTCAGAGACAAATTTACATGGTCCCATCAACAACTGTAGTCCTTACCTTTTCCGGCCAAATCCTACCAAAGTTTTCTGTTTCTTAGTTCCTTCTGTTTCAATAAACCAGCTTCCAACATCAATGTAGAAATTGTTGCAGATTGATCATATTGCCTGCAATGCATATCTCCACCTAGAAGCTTATGTTCAGGGACATACAGGGAATCTTGTAACAACTTGGATGCTGCTCTCGTCTATTTTGATTAGAACCATACAGCGACTGATACTAATGCCTGAACATTCAAGACAAAAAGGCATAAGTTAGTAATGTCCCAGAGAGTATCAGTCTCTGAAGCTGCCCTGATTCCTGTATCTAAAAGATCATATTCCGATATCACCATCTCTCAACCTTCCTCCCAACAACAATCCTATAATTATATTCCACCCAGGCCTACTCTTCACTCTTTCAATACATCTCCTCAACAACAAAAACTTAATACCCAGGTGTCATGCTCTAAAAACATTTATAAATCTCCTAAGCCTCAATCTCTTCTTGGTAAAACCTATGATTTTCAAACTCACAAAGATATAATCAGATCCCCTGTTTCTTCTCAGCCTAATGGTTGAACTCTATCCTGTTCAGAATTGCACCCTTGCTTACTCCAAATGATAACCTGACTGAATTACTTACCTGCTTCCTCATTAATATTTTGTCTATAATAAATATAATCCTGTTGTTCTTGCCATCTCAGAGACGTGGTTGAAACGGAAGGCTATCTTTAGACATTCGGGTTATTCATGCTTCCGAGATGACAGGGATGATTGCAAGGCAGGTTTTGCCCTCCTTGTGTCTAGGTCCATCATTTTCCCCAAATTAAAATTCTGTCGTAGCCTAATCTTGCACATAGTGGCGGTTAGGGCTAATCACTTCCTTATCTCCTTGTTAACAGTCACATTATTTCTGAATTGAACTCCATCTTATCTTCCATTCCTAGCCGGAAACTTTAACTGTCACCATCCTATGTGGGGCTCCAATCATGCCGATACTTTCTCCTCCCACTTCCTGGATTTAACGGATGACAATAACCTGTGCATCCTGAACCTCCAACGCTCCTGACCTATCCTTGTCCTCCCCTTCTCTAATGAATTCTCTTTAATGGTCAATATTGCCACATTCTCGTGGTAGTGATCATTTTCCTATATTAATCAAGTTTCTACACTTTTCGCCACCCACCTCATATTCCCCCCCTTTGTATCAGTTTAGACTCACTGACGAAGACTGGGTTAAGTTCTTCAACAGCCTTGAATCTAAAATCCTTGGCCTTCCTCCAGTTGACTCTAATAACATTGCTGCAATCATGTGCTGCAGAAGAATCTATCCCTATTAAAACAGCTCCTGTGCGAATATCCTCCCTCCGTGGTGGGACTCTGAATGTACTGCTGCTGTGCGAAGAAAGCTTGCAGAAAAGGTATATACGGCTGATCTTAGCATGCAATTTTTAACTTGTCATCACATGCTAAAACAAAAGATTATTAGCCAGAAAAGTCTCTAAGTTGGTTGTTTTTGTGAAGCTCTATCTCCTCGATCATCCATGACCATTGTATAGCGTAAAATTTCCGTTCCGCGGATCCTAGAACCCTAAATTCCAGCTCAATAATCTGTCTTCCTGATTTATCTGACAGGTCCTCACCTTTGTTCCTCCTGGATTACTTTCTTCGCCGTATTCCTCCCTGTACATTGGACAGGATAAATGAAAATTTTACGTATCCCGAACTATCCTGTGCCCTCGATAACCAGAAAGACTCGGCTCCAGGCATTGACGGAATTTCCTACTCCTTCATGATTAAATCTTCAGCATCAACTAAACAAATCTTTCTTAACATCATAAACGAGATCTTTTCCTCGGGACGTGTTCCAGAGTCTTGGAAGACCCAAATAATCATCCCAATACTTAAAACGGGTAAAGACCCTAGTAACTCGTCCTCATATCGCCCTATTGCCCTATCTTCTGTTTTAGCTAAAATTCTTGAACACCTTGTTATGGATTATGGTTTAAGTTTGTCCATACAGAAATGCCATGCAGTTGTTTTTAGCCGAAAACGCCATATCCACCATCTAAACCATCTTTCTGCAAGTGGTTAACCGATACATATAAAGCTCTCTACAAAGTTCCTTGGCATCATCCTAGACCATAAGATGACTGGAACAAAATACTTAGAATATATTTGTCACGAGTGTGAAAAAAATGTTAATGCCCTTAGATCCTTATCAGGAGTCCGCTGGGGCTCACATCCAAAAAATCCTTTATAATGCAATTATACGTAGCCATATGGACTACGGTAGCTTTATTCTAGAGCCATGCAGCATGCTAGCTCTGAGAAAGTAAGACCAAATAAAGTACAAATGTCTACGTATAATTGGCGGTGCTATGAAATCTTTTCCAATCAATGCAGTCTAAGTAGAGTGTGTGGACCCTCCTTTATTCCTCCGCAGGCAATTTCTTGCTGACAGATATTTTTTCAATGCTTTTCAGTACCCTTCTCACCATGTTTTAGAAACTCTAGACCGCCTATCCCATTCTGTAAATGTGTCTCCTTATAGGTCTAATAAAATTCTTCCCCCCTTAGTTAATAATTTTACCAGGTTTAGAAACTCATCAGTGTCGGTTCTTAGCTTACGAAATCATCCTCTTTATATTTCTCAATTTGATTCCCTGATTTTCCAACCTAATATCATCCTCAATTTTGGCATTAAAAATAACTCTACCAATGCTAAAAAAAATTTTAACTCCATTACAGGTGAGGAATGGAACGATTGGGTGTTAATATTTACTGATCGCTCAAAATATGAGAAATCTCATGTTGAGGCATCTGTATTCATCCCAAAATACAATGCGGTATTGAGCTTTAAGTGTCCAGCAGAGTGCTCTATTTCTACTGGTGAATCTATTGCAATTTTAGAAGCAGTAAAGTTCATAGATGATAATAGATCCCTCTTTCACAAGTCTTTGATCCTAAGTGACTCTTAAAGATGTCTAGAAGCTTTAAGAAACCCCCCATTCCACCGTAAATCCCTCTTCTTTATTGTCCTTTCCACCGAGGAAATATTTTATATAAACACTTTTCTAAATTAATTACATCCGTCGTAATTCGTCTCTGTTTAGGACATGTTTGCTCCCCAGTATTTTAGTTAAACTGCGTATAATTGACCATTCTATGTGCCAGTGTGGCTTAACAGAGGGTACTCTGGAACATTTATTTTTTTCATGTAGAAATCTTACAATTCCCCTATATGACATCCTCCTTTCTTCCTTTCCCAGACCTGTTAATATTCCTTATCTTTTAACCTTTACCAAACCAGATAATATAAAATCATCAGGGTCAATTATATTAAAATTTAAAAACTTTGCACTTGTCTTTTATGCCTAATTTTTGTTAATATTAATTGTTTGTCCCGTCTCTAATAATATAAGTGTCCTATTTATTGTATAAAGTTATTTATTAATTAACATTTTGTGTTTTGTCTGTCCAGGTATCTCAACCAACTGAGTGCTATTGAGTCACTACTGTACAATTGTCAATAATACCGAACATTTTTTAATAATACTGCTTTTGTACCCAACCTTAACATTGGCAGAATCACCAAGTTATCCTTGGTTGAGCCATTATATTTAAAAGAAGAAGAAGAAAGCTGTGATGATATTTGGAGGTTTATATATGTTTAGGTTTTAGCTTATCATGTTTTCGATCGTAATAAATAGTAAATCACAAAAAATGGCTGAGGAATACGAAAAAGTTCCTGAGGCTTTTGCAATTGTTTATTGTTTTTAAAGTTTTGAGATAAATAAAAAACAATGTTGTAAATGGTTTCTGACAAAATTTTTAACTTTAAATAAGTTAGCTGTTAAGAACCTTGGCTTACAATATGGAGAGTATTTACAATAAGAAGCTTTTTGCCAAAGTAAAACTTTTCGCAAGTCGGATGAGCAGTCTTTGAATTATAACAAAAATATTGGTCTAAGCGTAGTAATTATATTAAATGTTTTATTTGGTATCTTATCTTACTTATAATTTTCATAATTTCATAAAGCCCGTCTTTGGCTGGTTCCTACTTGGCAAAACAAATATTCATACAGAATTTCAAGTCAATCGGCCTTATAACTTTAGATGTATTGTCATTAATGGGTTAATATATATATATATATAACACTATCAAATCACAAGAAAACAAAGTGAAAAATAGAATCTCTATTGAAACTGACAGATTCTTAGGTAAAAGATAAAGTACCAAGTAGAACATTTCATAAATTACTGCGTTTAGGCTGATATTTAGATTAGGGTTAGTTAATTACTTATGAAGTAAAAAAAATACTTATTATTAAATAATATTATTAAATAATAATTATTTAATAATATTTGTATACAAAACAATATAAATTAATCGTGAGTAAAAATTTAAACATTTAAATTAGTTTCGTAGCAGAGCGATCATCACTGAGTAATAAGATGCACATATAAATTATTTGTTACAAAACAATTTTAATGATATGTATATAAATTACAAGAAAATTATATTCTCTACAATCTCTAAGCAGCTGCAGCAGAGATCTGATATTTATCAGACATATCCACTACTCTTGGGATACGTGCACGTCAACCGGAGCATGATGGATGATTCTAACGACATGATAAAATATAGCGGCAGATTATTTTATAAACTCGTATCTGCTATCTGATGTGTTTTAAAAACTTTAGTATCACAGTTGTCTGTAAATAGTTCAATAGAAATTGAGCAATAAGAACCCGCGTGAAGGAACATATAGCTGACATTAAACATAAAAAACCCAACAAGTCGGCAGTGTGTGACCATACTTTAAATCACCCAAACCATTACATCAGATTTGATCGACCATAAATCCTCGGTAAAGAACATCGATTCCTACCAAGGATGATCCGTGAGGCTATTGAGATTAGAAAACATGCAAATTTCAATAGAGAAGACGGTTAGGTTCTTCCACCTGCTTGGGACCCCATATTTAATCAATTAAAATTTAAACCCTAGCATAATACCACTGCTGGCTGTAATGATAAAATCAGTTTATTTTTAATACATATTGTTAAAGAATATAATTTTTCAACGACAATGACAACTTCCTGTTGATAATAATATTACAGGGTAACCTGAACGAGGTTGTTGTTTGTTTTATTCGTTAAATGTTTTTTTCTAGCTACATAGAATGAAAAAGGAAAAGTTAATACAATATGAGTTACACGGGGTCATTTTTCGTTCAAACATGTTTTCTTGTGCTGCAGTCAAGCCAGCCAACCGCAATAAACCCTTATTATATTAGCTTAGGGCCCGCGTGGACACAAAAGGTTAAACTTCCTTCCCTTGTAATTCCCATTTGAAACCTTTATTTATTCGTAGTTTGTTCAACGTGAGGATGTTCAACATGTCCTTTCGTTCTTTGAATTTGTCAAACGTTTAAAAACAAGGTAATGTTTAAAAATATATAGGTACATACATCTAATTATATATAAAAGAGATTCCCACCTATATATTGACTCATCACGATTGCTCTGGAACCATAAGGCGCAGCGACTGGAAATTTGGTAGAAATATTCCTTTCACCGAGTAGAGGTCAGCTAAGAACGGATTTCACGAAATTCCACACAAGGGTTGGGGGGTAGCTAGTTTTTATAAAATCAATTTGTCCATTTGTTATTATGAAAATTTTTTATAAAAATTTCTGCGCAGTAATTATTTTAATTATTACTGATGAACGCAAAAATTAATTAATTGTTATAATTTCATTATACAGTGTACAAATATTTTGCTCAATGCATGCGTGCGCGGAACTGCCACGAGATTTCCGCCACCGCACTTTAAATCTCTTATAACTTTTTAAGTATTCAATTGTACTAAAAATAAGTATTATAATTTTTTTAAATTCATTTACATTGATATGAATTTACATTGTATTACCTTACATGAGCTGAGAATCTGTATCATAGTAATTTTTAAAATTGTTTATATTGAAATAGTTATTGTGCGTTCCTATTAAAATATAGATATATGCACTCGGATATTTGTCTGTATTGTAGGCCAACCCAAGAATTACAATTATGTAGGACATAGTTTAAGCCTATTTATTAAGGTAAAGCTTGCGTTTACAATTTAAATGGCCGAGGTTGTAATTTTTGATGCCGTATTTTGTTTTAAAATTCTTAAATACTAAAAATTAAAAAAACGGGAAACTACATAACGGCTACTACTTATAATTTTAAAAAGAATAAGCAAAATCAGAGTACTAGGAGCTAAAAACATATAAATAAAAAAAAAACATAGCTCCGTATTGAGCACCTCATTTCCTTAGTAAGTCGATAAAATAAAATTTGAGTTCGATTTTCGTTCGTTATCGCAATTGTTTTGCATTCCTTTTCAAACCGCTCTATCTTTTAACGATACTGCATCAAAATTTTAACTGCCTTTTGCCGTTTTTAACTGCCTCCGTAGCCTAGTGGCAAGGGCGTGTGCTTTAGAAACTGGAGGTCGTGGGTGTAAATCCTGCGGGACTCGACTAATTTTTATTGTTGTTTTCTATTTGGTTAGGGAAATTTGGGCTGATCACCCAATTGACTGAAAAGTAAGATGACCCATGCATTGGATGGGCATGTAAAAAGTCGGTCCACCCATAGTAGTGGTGCATTAAGGTATTATGTCCAGGAGGGGTTTTGTTTTATTCAGCTTAGAAGTGTAAAGTTAATAACAATTTTTTTATTAATAAATAAGTACCGACTGTTTATTATTTCGTTATATTATATAATTTATAGCAGTTTGGCGCGGAAACTATTCAATTCAGTTGAAATGGTATTACGAAGAAGTCGCAGTCCCAAAGGAGACAAAAGGATGGAAATCAGATTTAACCTACAATGGCCCAACATAGGTTTTCTTACAGTGAGTTCAAGTCAGATGTTGCAGGAGCTATCGTAATTAGCAATTAAAATATATGCGTAAAAAAGTATTTCCTATGTATAAGAACATTTAAAGTAATTTATTTATAGAAGAAGTGTTTATAGTTGTCGGTTAATTATAAGTGCCAAGAGAAGATATTATTTAAGCTTACTTATAAACAAAAACAGCATTAAATTTTGAAAAATAATTTTGTTCTGTATGCAAATTAACAACTTTTTTCTCATTGTGTGTATCATTACGACAATTATGTATAAGATTTAACGCTCATTACAGCCACCCAGCAACCACTCCCCTGCCTCGTTTGCTTAGTATTCTTTGTATGGGTAAGCGTTCACTATATCAACTCCATAGCGCCACAGGATTGCCTTGGGCATAAAACGTTACCGCGCGGATGACGGCTGGACTACTCAGTATTGTTAATATACAGTAACGGCCATAAATCATTCTTATGCTTCTAGTAGCTGTTCCTAATACTTTTGCAAAGCAAATACTTTCATTTCTTACCCTCGAAAACGAAAATCAAAAATCCCTGAGTGCAATTTCAATCATCGCGTTTGTGGATTAGTGCCTAAATCAGGGCCCGAACCGGTCGGATGGCACTATCAAGTCTACAAAAATAAAGGGGTGAAAACAGCATATGGCCGTGAAGGCATGATAGGTCTGGCTGATATAAACATGGACTCGGCATATCCAGCTAATGAAAATCTACTCGAACTAACCAAAGTGATGAAATTTTGTGCTATGAGAAAAGAAATTTCGGAGTTTAAACATGACCTGTTAAATTGCTTAAATCGTGTAACGCTGTTAAGAGGAGAAGATGACAACGCTGGAAGACAAAATAGATAAACAAACCTCAGCTAATTGTGATAATGTTGCGGCCTCTATCACTGATTTGCAAGGTAAATTGGACGAGCGAGTACAAGAACTATTGCTAAATGATCTAGAAATATATGGGATTCCGAAAAACTATATTGAACGCGCATTTCATATTACTAAGATTATTTCCCTTAACTTAGGCATGCAACTTTACAGAAATTCTCATTGCTCCAATTAATTCCGTTTTTCTCTGCTTTTGCAAGTCTATTTTAAAAGCAAAGTGCACGTAGGATGAAATAAACATGAGATTATAGTTCAAGTTAGTAATGATATTTCTAGTGAGAGGAGTTTTAGTTTTAGTCAGCAGATAAACTTTTTTCTTTGTATGACATGAATGAAACAGAAAATAAATAAAATATATTATTTTCGCTTTGTCAAGAATTTAAATAGTGCTATAAACGTATTTTTACATAGACAGTACGACAAATGGTATTTTGAGCTTCGCTGCTCCTTTTCCTTCTCACAATTTATCCGATTTATTCAAGTATCGGCTTTTGAAAACGAGAGTCTACGCAAAGCGACTGGTAACTGACCATTGCAACCCCAAAATAGTAGAAAAATTTTTGTATTTGAATTTGAATTTGGGCGACTACTAAAGATGGTCAAAATGTGACGTAGCTTCACGACCGTGACCAACTACTTAACCATCTGATGTATCGATAACGTTACTTTTCATATTCATAATTGTCACTTCATAATTTTTAGCAATCAGCCATTGCCATATTGGATTAGAACATAATTATCTATAAAATTTGTTACCCGCAGAATCCGATGTCACCCATAGGGCTTTTATATGTATGTATGTTGTTTTTTTTTACACCACATTGTTTTAGGCACAAAACGATAAAATAAATTAAGGCATTAATTACTATATCCATACAAACTATAGAAAAAACAAAATTTATGAAATAAACGCGATTAAATGCGTAAACTTAGACACAGATAGAGTCCGAATATAAAAAGCATGACTATAAGCATGATAAAGTGGGTCGCTTACGGAGTCAGGTTTGTTACTTTTGCAAGCAAATAGTGAAAGAAGAGCATTGTACTTGTTAAACAAACGAATGTTTAACTTAAACGCTACACTAGTTAAAAATATTACTTAAGTCCTTGAAAGCAAAACTTTGACTGCGGTGAAAGCGGAATTTTGGCCTTAATCAAGTTGTAATGTTGGACACATTTTTTATACAAATAGAACGGAATTGTTATTCAGTACATTAACTTTTATACAAACTTACGCTTTATTAATATGCTTCATTGAAATGATTGAAAATGTTTGCATTAAAATGATTAATTTGCGTTATTTTTTAAAACATTATAAAATATGTGTAGATAGTTTTTTTATAACGCTATTTAAGAAGTTCCAGTACTCAGAAAAGGCTTAATTAGTAATTTAATCATTCAAACAAGGGAGGGGTACTTATATATCCAAAAATTATTAAATAAAATAGTACCAAATGATAGCTAATATCTATAGGTAATTGGAATGAGGAGAAATATATATATATATATATATATATATATATATATATATATATATATTATATATATATGTATGTATATTCCTCCTTTACTAGCTGTTACCCTCTGATTCATCCGCGTGGTAATATGTAAAAAAAATTGCATATATATATTTCCAGAGCTTACCGTTGCTTCGCTACGTCCCTGCATTTAAATTCCGTAATATCTTCGTAAATTTATAATATATACTAAATATTGAATTTGAATTTAAATTCACTTCGTAAGTGACCCTTTTTTCTGTAAAATGTAATGGGTATAAAATGGTTTTTGTATCCTTGATGACCGTTTCATGGCGTGAAATATTGTAGTACGGTATTCTTGTATATTTCCTAAACTACATTACGGTATGTGTAAATTAATTTATAATTTACTGTCGTTTTATAGGGATAATGGTGTGAAAAGTTGTACACGTACCTGCGGCTTCGTCAGCCACAGGGAAGCTAAGTGGAACCTGACAGGCATATGGTGCAAGCCCGGCCGTGGAAGCAGCTGCTCCAAATAGGCTAGAGTAGCCCGCTTTTGATGTGCCTAGGAGGGTGTGGTAAACGGGGAAAAATAAGGTAGTTGAGCAGCTATCCCTGTCCTCTGCACCGAACAAAGAGAAGCCGGGGAGGGGAACTGTTCGTATTACTTTGGCCACAAATTCTTATGGAGTCTGCTGTTTTATTGTAGCGGTGGAGACGACGGGCGCGTGAGTTTCAACGCACCCAGAGGTATACTTTGCCTTAGAACTGAGATGAGTTCACTTTGATGGGCAGCACTGGTCGCAGGAGATTGTAGTGCGTTTTTGCGACCCCGTCTTTGAGGTGTCAGTAAAAACCGACGTGTTGGTTTTATTTCCTCACGTAAAACGTGTCTCCTGTGTGTCAGACCTTTCCCACAAAAGGTTATAAGTTTTTTATTTATTTACACTTTATGCACACAGTAAGGGTACAAAGGCGGAATTATTGCCAGTGACATAGTCTCCCAGTCATCTTTTGGATGATTTAGAGAATAAGTGGTAGGCGTAAAAAATTAAAAGTAAAAAGGTATAGACAATAGAGGTAATAGAAATGTTTAATAAAATAATAATAATACAGATATAAACATATACATACACGCACACACACACACACACATATATATATATATATAGATATATTCATACAAAAGTACTTGTTTGAACTCAACACGAGTTTTAGGCATCCTGATTCTGGGAGGTAGCTCATTCTACAAGTGAACCGATACGATTTTAAATGAAGAATGCGTGAAGTCAGAACGTCGAACAGAACACGAAGAAGACGATTATGCGTTGAACGAAGATTTTTGTGACTGACTTCCCAAAATTACTTAATGTGCGACGATTTGTGGGATGGGGTGAAAGGAGACTCTAGAAAAGTAAAAAGAGCGGTAAGTGTTCGTAGAGAGCGTCATTGTCGAATGGGTTGCCGATGCAGTTGACAGGGAAAATCAAAGTCCGCACGAGCGTTGCTTTTGTTATCGTCAGTAATAAGTTAGTAAGAAATATATATACACTGGCTGATAGGAATAGGAGAGGCGTCAAAGATAATTTGTGGCATCTGGGCCACGTCGAGTTTCATTAAAATTCTGGCACTGCCAACCACAATCTATTGTTGTGTAATTTCCTGGATAATCGGCTAACCCAAACCTATCAGACCAGCGTTCAATAGACTCTTAATCGTGGTTGACCTTATCAAAAGCTTCCTGGAGTATATCTTTGCTAGCTTGGGCATAAATTTGCAAACCATCAGCATACATATGATACGCGCACTGAATATTAATAGTAATGTCATTAATAAAAAGAGAAAACTATAGTGGAGAGAGAGAATACCGCCTTGTGGGACACCAGATTGAATATCAAGCCAACAAGGTAAAGATTCACCAGAGGCTACTGACTGCTGGCGCCCCCGAAGATATGAAGAGAACCAGTCCACACTTTCTTCAGAAACTATCAAATGCGACAGGATAGCTAACAGGATGTCGTGACTGACAGTATTAAAAGCGTTATAAAAATCAATCAGCACCAACACAGCACAGCATCTGTCAATTTAAGGAGGGCATTGGTTGTACTATGGCCAGGACTAAAGCCGGATTGATAAGGACTTAGTAAATTGTTTTTAAGCACATAACGAGAAAATGGTTTGAACACACATGATTCGAGAACTTTAGAAAGAAAAGGAAGGATAGAGATAGGTCGACAATGAACGAGAAGTTGCGGATTGAAACATTTTGGAAGAGGACGTACAAATGTTTTACGCCATGAGGAGGGGAAGGTGTAGGCAGTCAAGAATAGGAACTATCATTCTTCGACCTATTTTGTCGGGACCTACGGCGGTAGAATTAATAGCAAGGATAGCCGTTTTGATTTCTGCCGTAAGAACCGGAGAAAAAAACATTATAAAGAGAATACATTAGCAGAAGGGCGCGTCAAACCTTCAATCTCAGATATTGTTCCGCGAATTTTCTGATGATTAATCTGAAAAGTGGAGAGAAAATGTTTCTTAAGATTATTTAAAACAGTTGAGGCGGGAAGGTTTGAAATTCGCGACTCTCCAATGCCCAAAGTCCGCAAGAACTTCCAAATATTGGCCGGATTTGAAAATGAAATATTATCGAGAATATGACGGCGTAAAGCGTTGCGTTTCATCTGATTACACCGATTTCTGATGGCTTTGTACTTGCCCCAGTATTGCTCCGTGGGATGTTTTTTAAATTTTCTGAACGCGCGATCCCTAACCCTCATAACCGTTTGGATGCCATCAGTAGTCCATGGAGCTGGTGAACGCCTCACCTTCACTTTTTTGACAGGTGCGTTAATGTCATACAATTTGTGGATTGCTGTGTTAAATATTGCTACCTTGTCATCTAGAAAATCGGCTTCCAACAATGATTACCAATCAATATTAGCAGCATCGTCCCGCAGCTCCTCAACAACCATTCTTGTAAAAACACAAAAGCACGTACAGAACTTTGGGTTAGTTTTAGGAGGTTTTTTTTTTATTGCCAACGCAGGCAGACGAGGAGTCAGGCCACCTGATGGAAAGTGGTCACCGACGCCCATAGACATTGGCAATACTTGTGGTATCACCAATGCGCTGCCAACCGTGAGACATAAGGTGATTGTGATTGGGTTTGATTATAGGATCAGTAAATTAAGTCGTGGTAAGAAAAGCCTGGTGCAGGAAATTGGCCATGAGAGGAAACCATGGAAGGATTCGAGGTTAGGATAATGTCAAGCCAAGTGTCTTCTCTGGAAAGGTTGTGATGAGTCACTTGGAGAGGAATAACATGAAAAGAACTTGACTTAACAATATTGAGGAACTTAAGGGAGCGAGAGGATTCACGTATTAGGAGATTGGTATTGAAGTCTCCCATGATGACGTTGTCAGAATACCTCGAACCCAAAGATTCCAGGACCAAATCGAATACGGTAAAATAGTCAACAATGGGGGGACAATATACTACACCTAAGACCATTTTGATACAATTAACAAAGACCTCTATGAACACGTACTCGGCCATGGCTGAATGATTTTGAGGAGAAGATCATGATAACTTGTAAGGTAGGTCGTGTCTTAAGTATATTGCCACACCCCTTAAGTTTCCACTTCGTCAAAAAAGTGGGGCCTAGTTTTAGCCCCTTGGTAGCTTAGAGGACCTTGAACTGCCTGAGGTGTAATGCCAGCCAAAGAGTCTGCGTTTTAGCTGGCTGAATCGGTGTGCTTTATTATACCAGATCGATTTTTACGGAAATTGTAGTCATTGTTATTGCAAAGACAAAGGGTTTCATAGAAATTATCGTTAACAAAACAGTTTCACCACTTCCGATGCCATTTAATATGTTGACGATCAAAAACTTTTAAAATTTACTACTCTGAGTCAATACTGAGCGTCTGAGTACCTTTACATATATTTGGTGGAGTCAAGTTACTTAGTATTATAATATGGAAAACTATTTTAATATAAATTTGTGCTGTAGAATTCCAGTCAAAGCATTTAGAAGCGGGTTAATGTACTGCTTTTTCTCTTGCAATTACTGTAACAATGGATTTGTAGGTTTGTGACGCTGCTTCTAATTTGGAATGATAATTTTGCAGGCTATTTATTAAATGCTTTAATATAGTGTAGATTAGTTATATAACTTAAAATGCTTTGATTCCTTCTAAAGATAAGAAATTATAAGGATTAATACTATATCAGTCTTATTAGATTCAAAATAACCTTATTATACACGATCAATTTCCTAAAACATGTAATAGGCACAGCAAGTAAACCTTCAGAGATAGACATATGTTATTGCGGACTTTTTTAAAGATCTAGAAAAGAAGAATATTTCCACTATACATTGTTTTGTTATATCTCCTAAGATCTTTTAAGCGGATTATATTATTTTCCGACATCTCTGACAAACATCAATATATTTTACTCAAATATACACAAAAACTAAACAAATTGTATAGCTAAATCCGGAAGAATTATTTTATTGAATATTTAAAAACCGTGTGTAAATCCGTACAGTAGTATTTTAGTTTTATTTATCGTGAACAAACAGACAGACGCGGCCAGGGACATCTAATTTGATTTGTTTTTTAATATGTATAGATAAACAATTTTATATGATACAGAATTCCATAAACCAGTAGACAGGTAGAGAAAATAACTAACCAAGTGACAATAATTGATAACATCAATTATTGTCACTTGGTTAGTTAAATGGGGTGATTTTTAAAAAGCAGGTGTTGGATATCGAAAAATGAAAATACATATATATTGTTAATGCCACATAATAATAAAGAATAAAACAAAAAAAAATGCGGTGGACACGCCTTATCACTGAGGGGTTTAAAAAATATTGGTGTATTACTATTGCTTTTGCTCTTGATTTTAATAAAGACAATTATAAATACCTAATAAAAGGTAAAATTTTAACAAAAAATATGACCGGCTCTAAGCAGTGTATTACATAACTAATTTGCGCAGTATGATCGGGTGACTCCTTCCTCTCTGCAGGAAACTACTACGCAATTTCTGCCACTGCATATTATGCCTATGATATCTTTAAAGGTATTTGATAAAAATGTCATGTTTCACATGTTCCTTACACATAAAATGATTTTTTTTAAAATGCTATTATTATTATTATTATATTTAAATGCTAGTTACTAAATATGGCTTATTGTTATTTAAAACAATGTTTACATTAATATAGTTATTATGTTTAGTAGCTCTGGCGGACTTCATTGTAGACCTATTTAAGAAGTACAATTATGTAAAATATACTTTGAGTCTATTTCTAAAGGATAAGCCAGCGTTGGAAATTTAATCGCATGGAGTTGTGAATTTGAAACCGTAATATTTCTTAAATATCTTTTGAACTATGTATCACAAAGATATTTAAAAAATAGGACCAAATGACAGCTTCTACCCACTGTTAAAAAATTATCAAAACTGGAGCTGTAATAGTAACGGAGAAACATAATAATATATAGGCTCCTAATATTTCTTTTTATCTCCTGTTTTAGAAAATCGGTCAAAAAGAATAAAAAAATGTAGATAATATGTAGTTCATGGTAATATAATATAAGTTTAATGTGCAAAGCTTTTTGTAAATTTTTTTAACTCGCCCTAAATGTTCATAATTAAAATTACATAATTATTTCTTTTATTTACGTGATTATACGTATATATTTTGGATTCTTTTCAGCATCCATGGATGCTGAAAAGAATCCGAAACGTCCGGAATAAATATTTAAATAACGTGAAAAATCCGTAAATAAGTGGATTTGATAAAATTACATATTTTAAGAGTACAGTGTAATAAATATATTGTAAATTTTTATTAGCTAGTGTAAGATACGACTGCTGTGGATAATATAAATTAATATAACAAAGTATATTTATTTGTTATATGAATTGATAGAACTATGTCAATGCGAAACAATATTTTATCTTGATACTGAAAAATAGTTTTTTATCACTTAAAGCTTATTTTTTGCCTTTTCCGACCTTCGCAGTCAAAAATAATTTCAATGTTTGCCTTAAAATATATCCTTTATTAAATTAAACAAGAGTATAGATGTAGTAAAACGTCATTGGTAAATAAATCATTACATGTTTGGCTTCACTTTAAAGGTCGTAAAAGGAAACGAAATCTGAAATGGTGGTTATAAATTTTAACGCTTCGATTTAAAGCTATAGACGCTAAAGAAAGATGCAATTTAAGATAACGTATTATTCATCCAATATTTATTATTTATTATTACCAATTAGTTATTCAATATTCTATGTTTTCTTCTGGTTCACTAGGTATCAGTGCCCTTTAGTGCGTATTTTCTCAAAGTAAGACACGGATTTCATTACTTTTTATTGCATTTTGAGCGCGATTAACACAATTGAACAATTTAAATTGTACAAATGTCTTAATCGATCGCACGGCCGCGCACTTTTCTTTTGAAGACGGTTTCGATTTAGTGATATATATCATTTTCTTAAGATATTTCATAAGCTGTTTGAAGATCAAAGAAATCATATAATTTTTGGTATTTCACGTAACCAAAAACTTGGCTGCGAGAAAAATAACTCCCTATAATGTGCGGAGGGCACAAAAGTGCTACTATAGATTAGAGTGTTTCCGAACACTTTTATAGTCCCAGCTTTGCTTAATTTAGGTCAAGATAATGTTATATTATTCATCTGGTAATATTCTTATTATTATTTTATGTATGTAATGTAGTACAAAGCGTATCACTAGAAAGTATTTAAAAATTTTAAAAATATATAACGACTTCAAACGGTTTATAACTATTTTGCGCTGTAGGTATGAGGGATAACGTATACTCTTGACGAAACTGCCTTGCGATTTATATCTTTTAAAGAATTTATTTAATCAAAACGTTGTGTATGTTATATTCATGTTTTTTTTAATGCTCTTGCGGACTCTATTGTATAGCAATTAAACAAGTAAAATTACGTAAAACATAGTTTAAGTCTAGATACTTTTTGGGATTTATAATGTGATGTCATTTGGATGCGATTATACACATTCTTTTGCACTTTGATTTCAAACACTGGCTATGGCCAACTAGATTAATTGAAGTAATGTTTTGTATTTTATGGTTTTAAAAAATTAAAAAAAAATCCACAATGGTATATGTTAAAGATAGCCTACAAAACCATTTTATTTCTCATCATCTCGTCTCCGAAGTGATTTAAGGCAATACAGCATTAAACTTACACACAATCAAGTAATTTAAATAAACATTTCCGAAAATATTACAGCAGTGCTGGATATCAGCATTGCATTCGTGCAAAGCCGAGCCGGGTGGCTAGTATACACTAGCCACCCGGCTCAATTATATCCCTTTATATTACTACGCAGTATTTTAAATTACAAAATGATTAATTATACAATACAACCTATCTAGAACATTGTGCAATGTTATGCGCTTTGTCAAACTCAGTACTCGTCGACCTCGTGCAATTTTAATATAGATAATGGATTATATGCAAATGCCCACCATACAGCAATTTCACGGTTGTCAAGAAACACAGACAGTCAGCTAATGAATATAGCAACTTAATTATGAAATAAGAAATAAACAAAGCTATGTGCTTTTTTCATGTATAAATTAGAGACCTAGTATTATTAACTAAAATAAAAATAGACTAAATTATAAATTTAACAAAAACTAACCCCTTTAAATCTAGTCTATGTAACTTCATAGGTGAGTTTTTCCGGTAAGAACCGCGAAGCGTTCAAGCTTATAATTAAATTTTGTGTAATAATTTTTATAACAAATTAAAATAATAATAAACGCGGGACAAAGCTAGTTTCTCATTATCAGGACTACGTCCACTGCTGGACATAGGCCTGCCCTAATGCACACCATCTCTGTCGATCTTTGGCCATTCACCAGGCACACTACGAATGTCGTTACTCCATCTTGCCGTAGTGCATCCCACAATGTTTGAGTAGTCTCGGTCTCCACTACAACACTTCCTGACTCCAGCAGTCGTAAGCTATGCGGCTTATGTGACCGGCCCACTGCCACTTCAGCTTACTAATGCGGTGCGCTATATTGGTGACTCTGGTTCTCTGACGGATCCCATCATCCGTATTTTTTATATCTAAATTAATTATGTATATAGAAAGACCGGAAAGTATAATAGGTAACGTACTGTTAAAATCAAACGTTACCACCAATATGTAATAAAAGTGACCACGTATGAAATTGTTTTTTGTCATGCAACGCACTGGACTATAAGAATATAAATCGCGTGACGTGTTTTAACATAGTCCAATCCGTTGTTGGAATCGCAAACAAATTCTTGAGTTGTAATTTCGGTGTTGCTTGTAATTTGGTGGCTATACTTCAAGTCATACAGCATTCATAAACATTAATAACAGAGGAAGCCATGCGACTAATTAAAAAAATTATGGCTACTAGTGATTTGGTAGTTTATTTACTGCCCCAGCTTCTTAACTTTTTTTTGGACACGCGATCTTTAATAACGTATTTATTAAGTGTTTTATACACGATCACGAAGGGTTATTCAATAAAAAATGTTTAAAGAAATAACATCAAATTTTAATCATAGGTTATATTTTTTAAGCTCGGTATCTAATGTTGCAACTCAAGGTACACGTTAATATCTAGTTCTTTTAACGTATTTATGTGAAACCCAATGCATAATCTCAGAGTCCCAGGATAAATGAATCAACTTAGCAATTTTTTAAAATGTAAACGATGATATTTGTTTTAATATAATTAAGATTCGTTTAGTCAATTATTTAACTAGAGGAGCGGGACGTCCACCTGATGGTGAAGAATACGCCTTTCCCATAAGAAAAAAAAAGTTAATCGCCACAAGTCCGCTGAAACATGGAGGTGTTAAGCCTCGTTATCCAGTACTTGCATTGGCTACCGTAGCCGTCAAACTGGAGGACAGCAGATTTTTCACACTACTGATTTGCTGGTGAAATAGGCGTAGTAGTAGTACGTCTATGTCCTGACGACGGTCAGACAGTCCTTTGTAAAAGGACCTCTTGGACCTGCAATTTCAATTTTGATCGAAAGTTTTTGATATCAGGAATAAAGAGAAAAATTATAAACTTAATGTATGACTAAACTCACAAGGATTCGACGCCAATACATGAATCATGACATGTTTATAACTGACCTGACATTTTAAAGCGTAAGGGTTCAGACTAATAAGTTTATAAAAAAATAAGTGAACTAGATATTGAGTCACACTACATTGTTGAGATAGTTAATCTGTATATCAAGCAATAAGCTTATTAACCCCTATTTAATAGCCATATCATGTAACAATAAATTTATTAAAATTTTCATGAAGAGTATTTCATAAAAAAAATAAATCAATAGAATATAATTTTATTACAAAAAAATATATCATCATCGTCACCATCATCAGCATGTGTCAGTCCACTGCTGGACATAGGCTTCCCCTAATGCACGCCACCGCTTCCGATGTTCGGCTGTTCATCCAGCCCACACCGGCCACTTTGCGAATGTCGTCAACTAGTCCTAAACCGCCAATGGAGGTTTTGCGCCCATTTTGAGCGCCTCACGCCTAAAGTGGCAAGAGCAGCGGCAGCTCTCGGCAGACTGCTCCCCAACATTGGCGGACCAAGGAGCTTCTGTCACCGCCTGTACGCCGGAGTCGTTAGGTCCATGGTCCTGTACGGGGCACCCGTGTTGGCCGACACCCTCCAAAAGGAGAGTACCTCGGTACTGAGATGAACCCAGAAGGCCATAAGTATAATAGAAATATAATAGAAAAAGTATAATATAATAGAATAGCTATCAATAGTAGTAGAATATAGAGGCTATCGGTCCATCTCCTGCGAGGCGGCGTACCTGTTGGCCCTTGGACCTGGATGCAGAAATCCTCGCATCACTCTTTTTTTGGCGCGAGGAGGCGAGGTCTCGGGCAGGCCAGCCCCAGAAGAGATAAGGGGGGGCAGAGATGAATTGCGCTTCCTCGCAATCCAGGATTGGGAGCTTCGGCTGAAGCACCCCAGCGCCAGCCGTCGAACAGTTGAGGCCGTACGCCCCGTTTTAAAGTGGTGGCAAGAAAGAGGGTATGGCTTCCTAACATTCCGCGCGACGCAGGTTCTCTCGGGACACGACTGTTTTGGGAGGTACCTGTGCCGCGTGGCCGGTAAGGAGCCCACAGAAGAGTGCCACCACTGTGGCGTATGTGTGGAGGAGAGCAGCACACGCTGGAGGAGTGCTAAGCTTGGGTTGAGCAATGCCAAGAGCTGCGTAGTGTCGTGGGGTACGACCTTTCGCTTCCTGCCGTAGCGCGCAGGATGCTAGAGAGCGAAAGGTCGTGGAGCGCCGTCCTTGCTTTCTGCGAGGACATAATGGCCCGGAAGGAAGCTGAGTAAAGAGACAGGGAGGCCTACAGCGCCCTGGCTATCGGCAGAAGAAGGCCAGGGCGCCGAAGAGTGGTGTACGCGCGCAACCTTCTACCCTGACAATGAGCCTTTGGGCGGCTGGCAAGAGGGTGCCCGCCGCCCAGAGAAGGGCTCAAAAGGAAATGCCGTGCTGTTTGCTCCGGCGCGGCACCTAAAACGACGGTCCGGATATCCCAACACACCCGGAAAGAAGAGGCCCACGAGGGCCACATCGCGCCGGGGTCGCCAAAGACTGTCATCAGCGCCCGCGGCCCCGGCTACAGCGAAATGAGAAAGGAGCAACCGTTGGTTTTTTAGTGAGTATACCGGCCGCTCCATCTTGGTCCGAGGAGCCCCACATATCCCTGCTCTGGCGGCAGGGAATCCGTAAGCTTGATTAAAGCCAAGCCTCGGTCTCACCTCCAGAACTTTCCGACTCCAGCAAACGTCACTTTTGCGGTTTATGTGACCGGCCCACTGCCACTTCAGCTTACTAATCCAGTGGGCTGTATCGGTGACTCTGGTTCACTGACGGATCACATTATTTCTGATGCGGTCCTTCAGAAATACTCCAAGCATAGCCCTCTCTATAGCTCGCTGAGCGACTTTAAATTTGTGGACTAGTCGAACCGTATGTGTCCAAGTCTCGGCACCGTAGGTCATAACGGGTAGGACGCACTGATAGAAGACTTTCTATTTGAGGCACTGTGGGATGGGTGACGAGACAACTCGACGAAGCTTATTGCCCAGCCGAATCCTTCTGTTGGCCTCCCCCCTCTAGTTGTTGAGAGGTGCCATCAATTGTGATTAGATGTGAAAAATACATAATAAATTTATTACATTACGTATTTTCAATCTATTATCAAAAATATATTGTTTTCGTCGTTAATTAAATTATCTTTAATTCATGTACATAGAAAACAATCTGCGTACTAAAATATTTGCAAAAATATATTTATCATTTCATTCGGACATAAAAATATTACTTTAATAAAAAGAACAATGACTGCAAATGAAAACATGAATGCAAAATAAAAGAGAAGCGTGAGCATTGTAATGCTAATGCGGACGCCATTTTTCTTCCTTCTATTTCGAAGCTGTAAAATTGGTTTATTGAAAACGGGGCATCTGGTTCGTTCCAAGAAATGTGTCATGCTCAATTTTTTAAAACCTTCTTCTAGGGAACTGTTAAGGTCCGTCTTTTTGACCGACTTCCCAAAGGAAGGTGGTTCAACTCAATTCAGAGCGTATGTTTATTCCGGAGCAACAAAAAAATATTTTTATGTCAACTCGTTACTCCGCTCCTTCCTCCCGAGTTTGTTCATTTTTTTTAAATTATAGGTATTAGCTGTCATTTGGTTACTTATTTTTAATTTTATAGTTAGTAGTTTAGTAGATGGTAAATAAATAAAAAAAATATTACGGCATTAAAAATCACAACCTCATGCGATTGCAACTTCTTGAATTAGCTTACAATAAAGTCCGCAAGATTATAGACACATGTTTTAAGAATAGCGCGCAATAAACATTTTAATGTAAAAATTTGCAATCAGGCTTTAATTGATGTATAATGATGTAAACTATAATATATTTAAATTTTCTATAGTATACTTGTTTATGATTTTAGCAGAAAAAAATGTAATATACTACTTTTCATCATTATCAACCTGTGATAGTCCACTGCTGGACATAGATCTTCCCTAATGCGGGGTGCATTAGGGATTATGGGGTTTTTGAACCGTATACCACCACGCTGGTTGGTGGGTGAATACACTAATGTTATGCAATAAAAATTTACTGCTGCTAGATATTTTCTATAACAAATTAATTTCTATATCTCACTAGTACAAAATATTTTTTTACTCAACGTTATCTAAGCTTTATAAAGGTATTGTTATCGGTGTATACACTATATTTATATCTCTTTTACTTTTAAGCTTCTTAGAAAGGAAAACAAAAGGGTTACAAGTTTATCTTTTTGTACGAGTGGAGCGTTCAGAGTGGAGAGGTCATCTGTTTTCATTAGAGATGGTTCTAACATGAAACGGGCGTGTTGTTTGAAGTAATATTTTCCACTTTTGTAAAAAATGTTACGGAACTAAAGGGAACACCCAAATATTTTTCTTTTTTGAATAAACGATCGTGGTTTATTATATATTGATATAGAAGACAAAAGTAAATTTATCACCTTTGACAATATATCGGCCTTTAACCAGGACTAAATTCATTACTTTTCTGATGGTATATATTCAGACATTTTTTTTAAACAAATGCAAAGACTACATGTCACTGAATAACGATTCTATGATCGGGGTACATCATTTATTGTTAGAACGTTACAATAAAATTATGTGGCCAACATTTTTTGCTAAAAATGAGGGCCGCACGTACAGAGGGTACGTGGGTTAGGCATTTGTTTATGTCTGATCGGTTTACGAACCGGGACGCCGACGGCCTGGCGACTTTATTAATCGGTGGCTTGGGCCGGTGAGAACTGTCCTGGAATGCGGGTGTATCTAGTGTGCCTTCACAGGTCTCTCAATATATTCATCTCAATGAAGGCATTATCCACCATATTAGTGACGAACGAGTTTGAAGAGTAGACAGACAGTTTTCAGAAGTCATTACATATTGCAACAACTTTTATCACCATCTTCATTATCATTAGTAGTACTTAGCAGCTCACTACTGGATATAGGCCCATTTTAAATTAATGCCAAGGTGGCCGATCCCGTCGAACTTAAACTGGATTGCACTAGGAGATCGGCATTTCCCGTGGCCGAGGGTGTACTATCGCTTTGTATACCCTACGGCGACCTCCACTTCACATATATGATCATGCTTTATCACATAAAGATGAAATTATAGTGTTTAAATTAATCAAAAGTGTAGTCAAACAAGTTAAATGTTGTGAAAGCAACATTTAATTTCAAAATTTTATTTTATTTAAATCATAATATGAACATACCCTTAAAAAATGTATAACTGTGAAAATAAATGTAGTACTAAAAATATTTACGCCAATATTTTAAACACCTAAGTTATTTCTGTTACGTTGCCAAACCACTGAATTCGTTTATATCGGAATAACGTTTTCTATGTACATGGATTAAAGACAATTTAATTAACTTACTTCTAACTACTTCTACTTCCTGTTGTTGGGGAACTTTATTAGCATCTGTGTTGTTTTTGTAGGTAAATGGCTAATAAAATATTTTTAAGTACCAGCTATAGTTGTATTATTATGGTATCGTATTTAATAGTTAGGTCCTAATATATTTCTAAATAAATCGTACATACTAAAACCCTGAAAGGTATAGTATCAGTTGTTATGAAGATATACTTATGCATATGAACACTTAAATAAAATATTTAAAAAGGTGTTTATTATCATTATCATCGAGGGTAATGTTGATGTAACCTGTAAAATAATAATATTTTTTAATCTGTAAGGCATCAAGCGAAGAAAAAGCGTTTATTTTATTCATAAACCCGTCGCAAGAACAGACCCATTTTAGATCTAGCTAAAATATATGCATAATTTTTTATTTATGTCTTTTAAATTACTCATTTTTTTTAATGGCTTACGCAGGCAGACGAGCAGTCGGGCCACCTGTTGGAAAGTGGTCACCGACACCCATAGACATTGGCAATACCAGTGGTATCGCCAACGCGCTGCCTACCGTGAGACATAGGGTGTTAAGTCTCGTCTACCCAGTAAATACGCTGGCTACGGTGCCCCTTCAAACCGGAACACAGCAGTGTTTTCACACTACTGCTTCGCGGCAGAAATAGGCACCGCGGTGGTACCCACCCAGACGGTCTCCTGTAAACAGGGGACCTACCACCGGTGAGTCATAATAACTAATTGAATGTAAAACATTCTTAAATTTTGCATTGAGACATATTTAGTCCTCATTTAGTGTAATATAGCGTAAGTTTCTATAAAAGTGAATGCATTAAAAAAAATCTTCATTCTATTTGCACAAAAAGTGTCGTATATGACATTGTATCCATAAAAGATTTTAAAAATATTAAATTCAGTGGTAGAAACTGGGAGGTACTTTCTTGCACAGTGCACGTTATCACCTATATTGCGCAAAATGGTTATATACTGTTTTAAGTCAGTCGTATGTTTCTTTTTATAAAATTTCATATTTATTTGTTAAAATCTATCAGTAGTTCTTGGTGTAATGTCTAAATACAACTTCTAAATGTTAACCCTAGGCCGGAGTTTTATAAAACTAGAAAACCGTGACAAACAAAATTAACTTTATTTACCGCTCAAGAAACTATAACTACTATGATTAGTTCCTGACATTCTATAATGTCGATATAATTAAGTTACATCTTCATCCTAGAATACATAAGGACTTAAAAGTAAAAATGGAGAGTACTTTAAAGCACTTATAACTTTAATGTGATTATGTTAAAGTTTTAGTCAGGAATATTATTTTATTTTTTTAGTTTAAACATTAAATAAATGTGAATACACGCCTTTGCTCAAGTGCAAAGAAATTTAAATGAACGAGAAGAACATCTTAAGTAATAATTACTTATTATTGATCTTACAATTAATAATTTTTGCTTAGTTATTTTACAAAAGTTGACGTTTTAAATAAACCAGAATATTTAGTAGTATTTTAAAATCGTAAAAATATTCTAATCTCATATATATTGAGGATCTAGTTTTTTTTCAAATTTAGGAGTGTTGTAACATGGAAATAAAAAGAAGTAAACTTCTTTTCAAAATTCATACTATTCCATTTTGGTTTAAAAAACCAAAAGTTTTTCCCAATCAAATATTAACTTTTACCCTTAAGGGTTTTATATTTAAGAAAAGTGAAAACCTAAATATGTTTTCCAAAACTTGAAAGTACTAATAAATTCCAAACGTCTCAAGATAAAAAAATACAAAAATAAAAGAAAAATTGGTTATTTCACCATTGTCCCAATTTTTCCACTTCTTATAAATTTATTTAGGAAAATTTTAACTATACTCAAAGCGCTTTTCCCAAAGTTATTTCCCCAAACCATTTAACACTTTGGGTTCCGTGCCTAATATTCAAGAAATTTGGATAAAAGGATCGCAGATCCAATAAATTTTCCAAACTTGAAAATACTGTATTTATTGTATTATATTTGCCTTTACCTCAATATTCCAAATTTGGCGGTTGGTATTGGATTATCGGTTTATGCGTCATTGAATAAATTTTTGTTTTAATGCTGTTTATGTTTTCCGGTGGTTTTGGAAAAATAAGGTAGTGAAACAATCCATTAGTTGGTTTCTGGCCACTATTTTGCTTACAATTTACTAATAATTAATTAACGGAAAATCGCGTCCAATTTCCATCTTGGTTTTCTGATTATATTCCTTTCATCTCGTTAATTACAAATATATTTTTGCCAGTATAACAAGTAAATTTTATTTCCTAATAAAAATAATAGTATAATTATTCGCTTACTTAATTTTGCTATATAAAATGTCCGGAGAAATGATGAAATAAAGAAAATGGGATATAAATGTCAATGAATTTTTGGGAAATTAAAGAGAAGAAATACAATTATTGATGACTTTACCCAAAATAACATATTTATAAATAACTCAATTGGTTTCCAAGAAATTTAAATACCAATTCTTAAAAAAAGTATATTTTAAAATAGTTAAAATAATTAAAACAGACTTATAAATTTTGTGTTGATATCTTTTCCAAGGTTCTTAATTTTTATTCATGTTACGGGAGGATATAGGAATGAAAAAAAAAAAAAAAAATGTTAACATGTATAGCTAAACAAACGGACCATTGTATAAAAACTTTCTTTTTACTCAGCCTTGTTTTTTCACGTTAATTAATTTATTAATGGGACTAATAGCGTTTATTATTTCCTTTCTTATTTGGTAAGTTTTAAATTATTGTCGGAAAGGCCCTTTTGGCCTTTTTTTTTGTTCATTCAGGTTGATTAATTTCCCTAATCCGCCTTTTAACTTGATAAGTTTTTGTAATTTTCGGCTTAAAAAAGTTTTTGATCTTTGATGTAATCGTTTTTATTTGAAAGGAAACTGGGTTGTTTTTATTTTTTCCCAAGTGCGATTTTTAAGGTTTTGGTTTTAACATAATCGTTTTATTTAGAAATAAATAAACAAAATCTCCCCTGCCTTCCCAGCCCTGGTGGGTATGGGTCTGGCCTTTTAGAAACCCGGGGTCGGGGTTTCGAATTATGGGGACTCAACAAATTTTCATTGTTGTTTTGGTCGGTTAGGCAATTTGGGGCCCGATCCCCAATTGTCCGGAAAAGAAATGATCCATGCGTCGGATGGATGAAAAACTCATCACCCACCAACCCGCACTGGAACGTGGTCCGTTCGGTCCAAAACCCCAATGGTGTATTTGGGGGCGGTGGACTATCCACAGGCTGATGGTGAAAGCAAAATCACCAGCAGTACACTCTAAAATATAAAATTGGTTCACTTTGTCGATAAGGTTGGAATAAGGAAGACAGATGGGAAATTAAAAATACGTTATAATTCTCAAATAGAATTAAAAATAAAAGGTTGGTGGTGCTCAAAAATAATTTCTCATTAATTATATAATAAATCTCAAATTAAACCAAAGTAGAAATGAAGGAAAAGATAAAACGGTCTCTTTAAAAATATATATATATTTATAATTTTAGCATTTTTGAAACAAATACTTTTAAATTTTTCTTTTTTTTTTTCATAAGGCAGCCGAACATGGGGTCAAATTTGATGGAAAAATGGTCGCCGACCCAAAGGTTGGTTAATACAAATTTCACGAACGTCCTCCTGAGACATAGGATGTTAAAGTTTTACCCCAGTAAATCGGGGGCTGGGGTGCCCTTTCAAACCCAGGAACATAGTGGTGTTTTAACACAACCTGTTTTGAGTAAAGAAAAACCTGGTTACCCACTAGCCCGGTCCCGAAAAGGGGCCTGGGTTTAAAATATGAAGTAAAATAAAGATGGTGTAAGCATTTGAAACTATTAATGTCTTTTTATTAAACAAATTAAATTTTTCCGTAAGGGACTTGATAAAATATTTTCACCCAAAACGGCTGAACTTACTTAAATCGGTTACAGGTGCCGACTAGTTTAGAAACTATCGATCCCTACTTCGGGGAAATAGGATAACAAGGTCGTTTCCCGTCTCCTTGCCCAAAACAATTGAAAGATTGAGTGCGGTTTTTCTTCCGGTGGTTGTCTTTCGTTCCTTTTTAAAATATGTAAAATTTTGACGGGGGCGTTAGGGTGGGTAATTATCAATTTTTAACCTTTTGGACCGGTCAAAGTGGTATTACAATATGTTTCGCTCACTCATGGCCAACATATCTAGTATCAATCTCTCTCATAATTTTTTGTTAAAATCAAAACCTGGAACGGAGATAAAATAATTAGGAAAAATTAAAATTGATAATACCATTTTAGATTCCTGGATAAATTAGCCAACTTTAAATCTCACTTGTTAAGGCACTCGGGTAATTTTTTTCAAAGGCAACCTTTTAAAGTCAATTTAAAATACACTTTAACGGGCAATTGTCCATTTTTTGACAAATTAAATATGTTAATTTGGGAGTTATGGTTTCAAATTTTAAAATGAACGAAAAAATTTAAATTATTCACAAAACTGTAAAATGGTTCAGTTAAATTGGTGGGTTTTTTTAAATTGTCGTAATTGTTAGTTATTTTTTGAATTTTTCCCATGATAATTGATCCAATCCTATCGTCCTTTCAACCTTGACGTTCTTTAGCACTCTATATATATATATAAGCCCATATGGTACTTCCTATTATGGGAAAAAACTAAATAACATACACAACTTGACTTTAAATAAAAGCAATGTTAAACATACAGCAGGCAGTCATTGACATGTACGCAATCGGAGTATTTCTGTTTTTCATAAACGTAAAACTCCAGTCCTTATTAATCAAGGCTCCGGTCTGTTTTGGAAACATAATATACATTTTGTTTGCGTGTTTCTAATTAAACTTTGCGTCACTTTTGGTCGGAGGGTAACAGCCCTGTTAAATTTGAATAATGGCTGCGGTTGATGAAGAACAACTGTATGTTCTTAAACCAAAACCAAGAAAATAGAATTTATATGTTCCAATAGTGTTTTAATTGATAAAGATTATTTTTGGGATTGCAAACCTGGAAAAAGTCATGTTCTGGATAATTTTGTTCTTGATCACCCCTTTATCTTTTCCACTCAAGTTAAATTTAAAAGGTTAAAAGTTTGTTGTTGTAGCATTTAAAAATAGGAATCTATTAATTAATTAAATCTTTAGCCTGGGTTGAATGTAAATATGCAATAACACTATAAATTTTTGTCCTATGAATAAATCATAAAAATGATCCTTTCTTTTTAGACGGAATTGACTTGTTTTCAAATTCCTGGAAACTTTTAGAAATAACGGGGAAAGAAAATCTTTGCCATTCTTTGGCATTAACGACGAACCTCCTCAAAAGAACTTCCTAAATTCAGAGGGAGTTTATAAACCCACGTTAATGGATGTTACATTAATAATACGGCCTTGGATATCGGGAAAGGAATTCTAAGTGGCCTTACTCCACCACCCCAACAGATGGGCCTGTGTTAAAAATTTTTAAAATCCATTTTTTGTGAAATTTATTGTCAGACGTAAATCTATATTATCTAAATTAAAATTGTGTTGTGTGTGTAATACCTTACCTAGTTCTTTATTGACTTATATTGTTTTAAAATTCCTTTCTATTACCTCCAATAATTGTCATACATAACATCATCAGCCTGTTTGGTCCCTGCTGGGACTGGCCTCCCTTCCTTTATCCATTGGGGTTTAATTGTCCCCACGCCGGTCCAATGCGGGTTGGTGGGTGGACCCACTGCCCATGCCATCGACGCATGGATCATCTTACTTTCGAACAATTGGGTGATCGGCCCAAGTGCCCTTACCAACTAAAGGAAACAACAATGAAAAATTGTTGCGTCCCGCAGTTCGAACCCTCGACCTCCGGCTCTAGGCTACAGAGCAGTTATACGGAGATAGTTGTACCTAAATATAACTTTGAATTCATTGCGTATTGATTAAAGTATTAAAAACAATAAAAGCTGAAAGATTTCTTGATAGAATTGAGCGGTTAATCCAATAAATACATATTTACAAATAAATTCATTTTGCTTTTTACAGGTTTTAAACTGAAATAATGAAACTGAACCTAAAGACGTTAAGTAAAATGTAATAAAGTAAAACTTTATAATTCTATAGTAAAGTAGATGAAGATTTATAAAACTAATTTCCTTTTAAATTTAGAGCCGCTATTCCGTGAATAAATGAACCACCACTTGATGGTTTAAATGCAGTTCTATTTACGATGGGGTAAATATAATGATGATAGCTTCGAAATTGAGTAAACATCAATCCGATCAATTGAATATGTTTTCCAAACGCAGTCAGGTAAAACTAAGTGTATAGTATATAACCCGAATTTCTAATATCTAGTAATGTAACGTATTAATCTCAAGTTAAAGCAAATGCTCGAAAATTAGGAAAACAATTTATGACTGTATTAACATTTGTTTTCTTATTAGTAATTCGTGGTAGGTTAGACCTATTATAACATTTATGTTTTATTTTTATTAATTTAAATAGGATTCAGCAGTACATACATTAACCATTAGTAAGCAACATTAAAGTATCATTAAATTCTGATTCATATACCATGTTAGGTTACAACATTGATCAGTTACATCATTGACAAAACGTGCGTTTACAAAATGATATAACTAGAAATACAACAGAACAATAAGAATTTATTACTAAGAAAAGGTATATATAAATAAGTAGACTAAGTTATTACGTTGTTTTCCAAATAATCAAAATATATATATACAATTTTCTTTTTAAAAACTATGTGGAATATGATACGGTGCAGTTCATTACAGACGGAATTATATAATTCATCGAGGAATAGGGACGTGTAGGGCTTAAATTGTTTTGTGTTGAGGACAGTGGAAAAGTTTATGTTAGTAATAAAAACACTGATAGTATTTAAGGCACTATGACACTTGAAATGCGGGATTTATTTGGATTGTTAACGCATAATATTTTGGAACTTGCGTTTCCTGTAAAACAGCCTGAGTGACTGTGTGTACTTTTTCTTTGCTTTAATAGTGGTTGCATCTTTCGTTAATCTTTGTTTTGCTAAAAGATCGCTTTCTTTTCACTGCTAATTCTGTTACGTTTAGTGTTATTTAAATTTTGATCAGAGCAACTTTTAATTATGAGAATACATGTTTGATAGAATAAAATTAATTTATAGTTCAGATTTTCCTTGCACTCTACGAGGTAAACTAGACATCTCTGTCTTATGACAGTGAGCGGATATGTGGAGGTGTTACGTTGCTTTTTAGGGGTTGGGCAGGTATCACCAAGTGAATGTTCTGCTTGTCTTATCGCTTTCACCAATAAAATAACGGTATCGAAAGTATCTGATAAATTTTTAGGTTCATGTTAGGTGGTAGGTCCCTTTTCAGGGGACCGACACACCACAAGCTGCACTTAGCCCAAAGCAGAGCATGTGTTTTTCATAGTTTAAAAACTCTGTGTTCCGGTTCAAAGGGCACCGTAGCTAGCTACCTGGTTAAAACTTCACTTGATATCCAATGTCTTACAGTAGGCAGTACATTGTGTACATCACTGGTACTTGCCAATATCTATGGGCATCGGTGACCACTTTCCATTAAGTGGCCCAACTGCCTGCGTAGTTAATAAAAATGGACATAAAAAGATATGGTAACTAATAAATAACCGCCTCCACGACCTGGTGGTGTTGGCATTTGCTTTATAAACCGGAAGTAGTGGGTTTGAATCAGGCAGGTAAACCACTTCGAAGCAGTGCCCTGCAATGCGGGCTGATGATGATGATTATGAATAAAAATAACATCTTTGGAAATTTATTAACTTTTCATCACATCCCTAGTTGACTCTTCAGAATAATTCTCAAGTAAAAGCGGAGTTGCTTTCAGTGAATTCGAATTAAAGCTTTAAAGCGTAGACAATGTGCTCATTAAGCAATGTATATTACATAGGCGGGCTTAATGCCTTAGGCATTATCTGACAGCCAACCTTAGGGAGGTAATGAAAAATTTGGCGTGTGCAATACTGTGTGTTTTCACACAGTTTATTCTTATTAAGTAATTTATTGACAAAATTTTAATCTAAAGTATTCTTTTATATTTTCCTTTAAACTAAACTTAATAAAGTGAGCGCACACCAAAAGTTCCATTCAGTTGACTTAACCTTCAGTTACCCTTACCAGCATTATTAGATCCTGAGCCTACATCATCCACGTCGGCCATAGTACGTAGAGCCACTGAAGAAATCATTCCGGAACAATCGGAGATTGAAATTTGTCATTGCGTTTGTAATGTAAGGAACATTAATTGAAACTTGTGCTCCATAATATTGGACCTATTCATACAGTGATGCTAATTAAACTAATCTACGAATCAAATTAAAGATACGTTACTTTACTTAGATAAATTACAATGTCCAAATATTTCATTGAGCTCATAAAACGTAAAGTTAAAGAGAAATGCTGTGTTATGGTCAGTAATTTTGTAAATATACAGCTTGGTTATAAGATCCATTTAGGACGAGTGGTTCTGTGCAGGTGTCAGAACTCGCATTGTCGTGATGGACGATGATGCGGTGAGTTGCAGTTCTCTTTACAGGAGTTCAGAAACAACCTGTGGCAAACAAATGCTGCATACGATTCTGCATTAACCGTTCTCATTCCCTCAAGCAGAATAGTCGCAATATGGCCAATTTTGGAACAAACTTGTCACCATTTTCAACACTCCGTGACCGAACATTTTTGTTGGCTTTAATTGATTTTCGAACACCAGACTCGTGACTGATTTAATGAGCAGGGTTAAATTAGAGTCCGTCCGTTGTGGAGTTGTCAGATCTCCCATCCGGCGTCCCCAGGTTGCGGATGGGCACCCCTGATATGGGGACCGGTTTTCGCTCGCGCGGACAAAACTGACAGGGGTGCTGCGTCTCCTGCTCCGTTAAAGGGTGAGATGTGGCGAGGAGATTGCTCCCGAGGTGAGCCTGTCGTGGCGGGCCTCAGACCCTCGCTCCGGTACCCTCTTTGTTAAGAGGAACACGGGATGCGAGCCGGTCTACCCTTGCAGTGCGTCAGAGCCTCGCCGAGCTGATGATGGCAAAGGTATGAAAGAGCAAAGGTATGAATTGTGTGTGGGGATTGGGGCAAGGGAAAGTGCAAGGAGATGTGAATGGAAGTCCCGAGAGGGACAGGTGTGATTCGTTCGTGTGTTGCACTCGGCTTTGCCGAACACCGGGCGATCTCGGCCTGTCGTGGGTGTCGTGGATCACGTCTCGCGGCCTGCAGGCAGTGCTGAGGGTCCTGCCTTCGTTGGCCGGACTGCGAGGAGACAACCTCCTAAAAACCGTTGATCTCGGCGTTTGGGTCGTGGCGTCGGGTTGCTCGCAAGAGCGGCTGGAACGTTACACCAGCCATTAGCGGCCCACCTGGGAACTTCCCGCCCCCAAGCGTATTTAGGGTTCCGGTGCTACATGGTCCTGGCCCGGTGGACTTCCATTACCTATATTCGGGATTTATTATGGACATTAAATCAAACAAAAAACAGAGCAAAATCGACATCAACGATGACAACGGCATGACAACGGACACGATAGCCTATCGGAAGGACGTAATGAAAAGAGGCGCGGACCAGGTGAGGCCGGCTCTCTGATAGTAAAGAGCGCTAGGGTATGCCCTAAATTTTATCAAAGCGCACAAGGGAGGATACGGCTGGCACTCAAAGTGAGTGTTCTGGCAGGAGGACCAGCCAGCCAAAGGTGGTGGCAGCGAAGAAGAGGGGCGACCTGCTTCTCCCTTCAAAGAGATGAACGCGGGCGTTTCCTAAAACGTCAAACCGCAACTGTTCGAGATCGCGGTCGAGCAGCGGCAGCCAGCAGGACTTTACCACTGATCTAGTCCTGCTGTCAAAAACGGAAAAGGCTCAAAAGGCAGCAAAGCGTGCGGAGAAGGACCGCACGCTCGAAGAAAGTGGAGGCCGCTCGGAGGAGAGGCCGTAGATGAGGATGCCTTAACGGCGGAGGATGCAAGGAGATGGCGCTCAGAAATCGAGCATCATCTCCCCAGGTTGCCTCTAAAGTCCGAGCAACCTTAAGGGCACGCATCGTCCCTTAAAGTGCTCCTCCGCCGTAAAATGACGGTGGATGTTATTAGCCGCTCACCAGTCGGCTGAAATAAGAAATAGCGGCTGACAAAAAGCTCTTGTAGCCAGGATGGAAGCGCTAGAAGAGGAAGTGCGGCGTCTGCGGCTCTCTTGAAGTAGAAAACCGGCAGTTGAAGGCTGCCGCTAAAGTGATGTCCACGTTGAGGGATTGCCTACGGTTTGGAACAATCCTGAGGCGCCTCATCGTGGACAATTGAGTGACTGTTTCAGGCCCACCGCGATGATATGCGGACCGCCTCCTGCCGGAGAAGCGGCTTCGTCCACCGCTGGCCGCCGATAAAAGGGTGGCCTCAACGTTTCGGCAGTGGTGAAGCCAGCTGCCCCTGCTGTCCCTGCCCCCTGCCCCACTGCTGCAGCGCCGGTTACCCGGCGGCAAAGGACCGAGACGCTGAAGGATGGGCCCCTGCAAGTCTTCCCAAAGGAAGGCTAAAGGGAAGAAGAAGGCCCGGACAACCTAGGCCAGGGTTCGACCAGCGCACGCAAACGGCAACACGCGCACCAGGGCAGTCCACGGATGGGTGGACGCTGGTGGCGCGCCCAACAGCTGCCAAACCAGGTGCTGGTCCAAAAAGTGACACCGGCAAGGAGGTGCGGAAACTTAAGGCCCCTAGCTCGTCGGCTGTAGTGATCAAGCTGCAGCCGGGCGCAGAGAAAGGGTCACGTATGCTGACATCCTCAAGATGCCAAAAGAAATGCAAACTGGAGGATATCGGCATCGTGGCCTCCGTTTCCGCCATGCGGCTGCAGGGGCCGGATCCTCAGGTTCCGGGGGCCGCCAGCGGAAAAAAGTCCTACCAATTGGCGGAAAAGCTTCGCCAATTGGTTGGCCCAGAGGTGGCTACAATATCCAGGCCCGAAAAGTGCGCGGATCTTCGCATCTCGGGCCTGGATGATTCGGTGGAAAAGAGGGGTGGCTGAGGCGGTAGCGCAAAGGCACTGCCCGGTCACCTCCGTAAAGGTCGGAGAAATCCGCCGGGACCGGTCCGGTCTCGGTGGAGTAGTGGTGAGCTGCCCTATTGCAGCCACCAAGAAAATAATTGGTGGTGGGCGCCTCCTAATCGGGTGGTGCTCGGTGCAGGTCAAACTGCTTGCGGCGCGTCCGATGCGCTGCTTCCGGTGCCTCGAAATAGGGCACGTAGCGGAGCAGTGTCATACGGGCGTCGACCGCAGCGTGTCTTTACCGCTGTGAGCTAGGGCCCAGAGCAGAGGCTGCGAGGCCGTGCCCACTGCATCCTGTGCTCGCAGCTGCTAACAAACCGGCTGGCCACAAGTTGGGAGTGCGCCTGCACCACAAACCGATGAGAGGCGGCGGAACGAATGAGGCCTGGGCTTGGAAGCCAGGTGCCCAAGCCCAGCGCTTCGCTGAGGGGACTCAAATGGCCATCAAAAGATGGCACGCTGAGCATCCCTGCAGACAAGTCTGAACCACTGCGCCAGAGCTCAGGATCTGTTGTATCAGAGCATGGCGCAGTGGTCGTCAAAGTGCCTGTGTCGGAACCGTATTACGTTCCCCGGCAATAACTGGGCCGGGGACACAGCTTGACTGCTGGCAGTGGTCTGATGGGACTGCTGCGGGTCCCTCAACCGAGGGATGTGAAGAAAGGTCCAGGCTTCGTCGGCGCTCTGTTGGGAGAAATTGTTGTCGTTTCAGCGTACTTTTCTCCCAACAGATCTCTCGCCGACTTCGAGGGCTACCTAGACCGACTGGGGTAACTGATCCGTTCTTACGGACCCTTCCTGTGCTGGTCGCGGGGATCTTAACGCCAAATCACCGGCTAGGGGTTTCACCTGCGGCAGACGCACGGGGAAGGACACCTGGAGGAGTGCTCCTGGAGGTCAGGCTGTCCGGTCCTAAACAGGGGTTCGGTAACACGTGTGTACGAGGCCCAGGGCGGTCGATCGTTGATGTATCGTTCGCAGCCCCGCCCTGGCTCGCCGAATACAGGGCTGGAAGGTGGTGACGGGCGTCGAGACCCTGTCGGATCATCGTTACATCCGATTCAGGTCTCCGCCCTCCTAGAACCTATACCGGCCCTGGCCGGACCTTCGAGGGACGACGGCCCCAGGTGGCCCTCGAAGCCTGGACCGAGCTCTGAGGAGGCGGCAATAGTGCAGTCGTGGGTTTCTGCGCCCAACATCGTTGATGTGGTGGGGGAGGCCCAATGGCTCCGGGACGCAATGTCAAAGGAGTGTGACACGTCGATGTCCCAGGCCAAACGTCTCCGTCCAAAACGCCGGGTGTACTGGTGGAATCCAGAAATTGCTGCGATGCAAGGTGCATCGTGGCACGGCGCCAGCACACCCGTTGTCGAGGACGACGGCGCAGAGACCCGGCCCTGGCCGAATTGCTCACCTCTTTCACCAGCAAAAGGATGGCTCTCAATGTGGGAATAGCCGAGGCGATCGCCGCGCTAGGAAGGAAGTTGTTAGCGGGCTGGACGAGTGATCGTGGGGCGGCCCTACAAAATGGTGATAAATAGGTTCGTCCTTGGCCCCGCTCAGCGAGTCTGGCGCCGCAGTTGGTTTGCAGCTATCGCCGAGGCTTTATTCCACAGCAGAGGAGCACGGCACCTTCGATGGTTCCAAATGGCACGGATGAGGTCGACCCAGTTCCGAAGCTGCCAAGTCACCCGGGAGAGTTCGGTGCGGCCCTTCTTAAAATGAAAGGAAAACGCACCGCCCGGGTCCCGATGGCATTCGGAGCGCGCTGGCGCTGGCCTAGGGGACGCCCTGGAGCCCAGAGTGAGGGGCGATGTTTTCTGCCTGTCTGGCTCAAGCCTTAATACCACAGAGGTGGAAGACAGGCAGACTCGTCCTCATCAAAAGGAGGGGCGTCCTGCGGACTCGCCCCTCGCCTACAAGGCCGATCGTGCTGTTGGACGATGTGGGAAAACTTTGAGAGAATCGTGGCGGCCACGATCGTCCAGCACCTGGAGCACGTCGGTCCAAATCTGGCGGAGTGGCGGTATGGCTTCCGCAAGGGCCGGTCGACCGTCCACGCGGTGCTGCGGGTCAGGTCCCTGACGCAGGATGCGGTGTCCGGGTGAAGGTGTTTTGGCGGTGTCCTCGACATCGCCAACGCATTCATCACTCTGCCTGGGCCTGCGCAAAGGAGGCGCTCCGATACCACGGGGTGCCTCCTACCTGCAACGGTAATCGGGCCTACCTGTCGCATCGACGTGTCGAGTTCCCGTGCCGAGATGGGCTCCGGACCATCGAGGTCGTGTGAGTTCCACAGGGCGGTGTTGGGACCGCTTCTGTGGAACGTTGGCTTGATTGGGTGCTACGTGGCGGCAATATCGAGGTGTCGACGTCGCTTGTTGCGCGGACGACACCCTCGTTACCGCCAGTGAACCAATTTTCTGAGGGCTGCGATTCTCGCCACTGCGGGTCGCTCAAGTTATTGGGCGCATCCGGCGCTAGGACTGAAGGTGGCGCTGAAAAATCCAGAGGCCCTTACTTTGCGGCTCCGGAACGCGCCACCTGCGGACGCCCACATAATTGTTTTGCGGCGTCCGCGTCGACGTCAAGCCGACTGAAATATCTCGGCCTAGTCCTAGACCGCCGATGGAAGTTTTGCGCCCATTTTGGAGCGCCTCGCGCCTAGAGTGGCGGAAGCAGCGGCAGTCTCGGACAGGCTGCTCCCACACCGGAGGACCCAGCAGCTCCTGTCGCCGCCTTTACGCGGTCGTCAGGTCCATGGTCCTGTCGGGCACCTGTGGCCGACACCCTCAAAAGGAGAGTACGGCGTCTTGAGGAGAACCCAGAGGGTGTTGGCGATCCGGGCCGTACAGGGCTACCGGACCATCTCCGGTGAGGCGGCGTGCCTGTGCTGGCACCTTGCCCTGGGACCTGGATGCAGAAATCCTCGCGTCACTCTTTTCCAGGCGCGAGGAGGCAGGGTCTCGGGCTTGCAGGCCAGCCCGGAAGAGATAAGGGGCGCAGAGACAGTGCGCTCCCTTGCAATCGGAGTGGGAGCTGCGGCTGGAACACTCCCAGCGCCGGCCGTCGAACAATAGAACCCTACGCCCCGTTCTTAAGTGGTGGCTAGAAGAGGACATGGCTCCCCTAACATTCCCGACGCAGGTTCTCTCGGGACACGGCTGTTTCGGGAGGTACCTGTGCCCGCGTCGGCTGCAAGGAGCCTACAGAGGATGCCACCACTGTGGCGATGTGTCCGAAGAGACGGCCCAACACGCGCTGGAAGAGTGCCCAGCCTGGGTCGAGCAACGCCGAGGCTGCGTAGTGTCGTGGGGCACGCTTTCGCTTCCTGCTGTAGGTACGCAGGATGCTGAGCGAAAGGTCGTGGGGCGCCGTCCTTGCTTTGCGAGGACGGATGGCCGGAAGAGGCCGCGGAAAGGGACAGGGGGGCCGTGAGCGCCCTGGCTATCCGCAGAAGGCCAGGGCGCCGAAGTGGCGTACGCGCGCAACCTTCCTGACATTGGCCCTGGGCGGCCGCGAGGGTGCCCGCCGCCCAGAGAAGGGCTCAGAGGAGCGCCGTGCTGTTTGTTCCGGCACGGCGCCCTAAGCGACGTTCGGGTGTCCCAACACCCGGAGAAGAGGCCCGACAGGGCCACGTCGCGCCGGGTCGCCGAAGACTTATCAGTGCCCGCGGCCCGTTACGACATGAGAAGGAACAACCGTTGGTTTTGTGGGTATGCCGGCCGCTCCATCTTGGTCCGGGGAGCCCACATATCCCCTGCCCCCTCACTTTGGTGGCGGGAATCCTAAGCTGGATTTTTCAACGGCAAAAAAAAAAAAGAGTCCGTCAGTTAATTTCGCGGAGGTCAGAAGGGTTAATGTCAGTTCCAGTTAAAAAGTAAGATATTAACATTTTTGGTCATCGTGTTTCTTGTAGTAACAATCGTTCGGGTATCAAATATCGCAACTCACTTGTGACAACGGTTTTCAGGCGCGAAAAGAGGTGTCAATTCGTGAGCGTGCATGTAAAATTTATTTAGTCCTAAACTCAAATGTATCTTTTCGTGGATTTTTTGTCACTAAAGAACCAATTTTGATATTGAAGTTAAGATAACATTTATTAAACTGAAATATGACATAATATAGAATTATAACGAACAAATAAAAATGCAGATGATGGGTCTCCCTTCATTTGAGGGTCGCAGTAATGTAAACTCCTTTACTATGTTCCGATTTAAGGGCAAGAACCTATGTCTCAGATGGGCAACTGCGCTGCTGGATTGTGGCTTTCGCTGCATTTCTTATGTAAGGCTATTCTTACTATCAGACTATACTTCTTTTATTTAATGGCTCCACCAAGAATATCTTAGTGATTCTACCAACGTCTAGGTTAGATAATCAAGGTGTTTATTTTTCAAATTATTGTTAAGTAATGATGACTTGTGAGATACTAAGAACAATTATAACACTATATCTATTATACTATATTTTTACTATCTTTTGTCTCAATGTCTATTTATGCCTACACTGCACAGATTCAGGGTGATACCATCCTAATTTTACAGCTAACCATCACATATTTTACTTTAAATTTTGATCAATAATAATGTATTTATCATATATTACAATAAGCTCACCTTTTATAAAATACTTTTCTAGCATTGGATTGATACGATGTTGCTTTTCATAGGACGACACAGTGTTTATCACTGTGTCGTCCTATAATAATATCTTGTTTGAAGTCACCCTGTTGAAAGTTACGATACAATATTTATCTTACGAGGTTGACCATGGAAACGATGGTAACGTTTACATGAAATGTACATAATATATTACAATATAAGATGCGATACATTGTATTGTGATAAAATCAATTGTAAAAGCAACTCTCTTTAAATTTCAACTTACATAATATTTTCAACGTCATACCGCATTCGCTCTGTAAAAGCAAAGCGAAATCAGGAAAACAACTTTTCGCATCAATTGTTCATGCAAAATTATTTGTATTTGACTTATGCAGGTGTCTAGTGTAAAAGTACCTGCCTCCATAGCCTAGTGGTATGGGCGTGTCTTTAAGCGGAATCGTAGGTTTTGAATCCTGCGGGACTCAACAAATTTTCATTGTTGTTTCCTAGTTAGTTAGGGCAATGGGCCGATCATCCATTTTGTCTGAAAAGTAAGATGATCCATGTGTCGGATGGGCATGTAAAGTCGGTCCACCCACCAACCCGCATTGGACCAGCGTGGTGGATCAGGTCAAAAAACCCTAATGGATAGGGTGTATTACGTGATGAGATGATGATATTTACATCTATATTTTACGGTTTTGGTAGCCTTTGTATGTTAATGGCGAGGTTGTGATTTTTGTTCCGTAATTTCTTATAACTCAAATATCTATAATTACTTATCACAAAGTTATGAAAAAAATGGTTCCTAAAAGCTAATGTCTATCATTTAAAAAGTATTAACAAAACAGGAGCGCTAGGAGCGACAACGATGTAACATATGTAAAAGAGCATACGTTCCGAATTGAGTATCTCCCTTTTAGGAAGTCGGTCAAAAATAGCTATACGCTGTTAGAAGTCGGTCATATTTTTGTTACAATTAACAATTGATCGACATCAACAGTTCACCCATTTATATTCGATTATACAGACAAATCAGATATCGTAGCCTTTTACAGTACAGTCTATATTCAATATAAGTTTTCTAATCGAAAAATCCGGTCACGATAAGCCGCTAAACCTGTTAATGCAACGGCAAGATCTAGAACATTCGTTTTCGTAGAAAGCACTGTAATTATTTAAGGTACAGCGCAGCGCATTATAAATTTTAATATAAAATGCTCAGATTCATTAGCAATGAAATTCATTTCGTTGGTGAAAGCCGTTTCGTCTGACGCTTCCATGAATGGCATTTCTAGCACACTAGTCAGTCAATTATAATATGAAAATCACAAAAGAATATTTTATAACATATTATAACTAATTTTGAGAATTCCTAAATTTTATATTAAGATTCAAATAATGATGAAATTCATTTTCCTTGTTCTTAATTCTGCAACACTAATGCATAAAACGCGATTTATTTCATTTTAATATTTTTAGTAGTATTCATAATGACAATAAAATCTAGTAATATTTAAGATTATTCTTGAAATATTTTCTATAAACGGCAGTAGATAATACAAAGGCATTTAGTGCAATGTAACGCTGAGGCGATTACAACGCAATATCGAAGCATTTATTGGACTGGAACTATTCAGGTAACTAATTGTCTCATATTAACTCAAAGACTTTAAAACTTTAAAACCGTAACATTTCTTTTACCTTTAATATTATAATTTCAAACCGATTTTTTTTAATTATGAATAGTTGTAGTTGCAGTTTTTTTTTATTTAAGTTAGTCACTTATTTTCAACTGTTCTGGATCACACAATTAACAAGAAATTTTATGCGTGGGTGCGTACGCATTCTCTTCTAAAACAACATGTCCCAAATTTATTACACAGGCCTCAAGGTAACTAGGAGATCACGTATATGCGGTGGATCACGGTGAAAGCATCAGGATAAGTGAAACTCTCGGTCAAAGTGAAAATAGTGGTATATCAAGTAAGAATCAACGATAGATTTTCTAGGGCCCTTGAGACGTATGGTAGTTTTTTTTTAGCAGTGAAATGTATGAATGACACAGGGTCTTTACTAGCGTGAACAACCCCGCCGAGACCCATATGGCCTGTGAGTGTTTTCAAATAATTAAATGAAAATCTCTTTCTCTTCAACCATAATTTGAAATGTTTTTAAAAATTACATTATGATGTACATGACATTAGATTACAATGTTTTATGACAGCTATTACCAAACAGCAGCCTTAACATTACAATAAAATAGTGTATCAGAATCTTACCCGTAAATATAAACAAAATAAATAATTTTGTACTGAACACATAAAATATATAATTGGAGATTTTAATAGGTCCGAATGCAGCTTGCTATTAAATTTTTTTACTTGCCTATGTTCAAAAAGGTTGAGTGGCCCAAAAAGAGAGTGTTATTCTTTTGCACCTTCAACTATTGTAGGTTTGCAATCTGCTTCGCTTGTTTGATGAACAAGACAACCTAACTGTAAATAAAAGAAATTATTCAAAAGTAAATGCAGTATAGCCGATCTTATCATAACCTTTTCAAATATCATGTTGATTTTGTCACAATTAGGGACCAAAAGTCATTTACATAAATAATAAACTAGGTAATATAAGCACGTACATATATCTCCATTTGTAACTCTTGCATGTTTGCCTTTATATATTTTTGGTTTATCCTAATATTTAGATTATACCAGCATGCTTTTAAATATTAGTACTAAACTATTTCTATTAAATATTGTCATCGTGTCTTCGAGGAATTTTCAAACTATTTATGGACCCCTTTAATATCTTTAATTTAATAGTTGCGTTACGTGTCTAATAATAAAATCGAAAACTGTCAATAAGAAACGAAAATTTAGTAAGTACTTCAAATATCTCCACTTTTCGGGAAGTTGGTCAGTTTGAATATTTTATTTGTTGTAATGTTATATTTTAATGGTTCAATTTTTTCTTTAACTCCGCTCAACCATTGATCTAAATGCAACTCTCCTCACTAAGTGAGCAAAATCTCTATTCTACATTCATTAATAATAAACTAAACTTAATCACCTACTAATGGTGTGCAAAAAGCAGATCGCTAACATTGGAAATTGATTAAATGGATAGTGGTCATTATGAAATTCTTACTTTTTAATTAAAGTAAAATATGGTATAAAATTTTTTAATAACTTGTGTTGGTCATTAGAGGATTTAATGGAAGAATCACACCATAGTCTTATAATTATCTAAGATATGGTAAAATATAAATATCTAAAATGAAGAATATTTCATTCTTTAAATTTGACCTAAGTTTTCCGAACCAAAGAATAAAACATTCTACACTATGACTTAAATATTGATATTTTGATAAAATTTTCATTTCTTCATATTTATATTAGCTGAAACCAGAATCGTCCGCGTGGAACAGTAGGAATATTTCAAATATACTGTATGGAGGATTTAATAAACAGTATTTATATAAATGAGATGTTTTAATTGATCTTTAGATACAACTTTGATGGCCTAAGCTTCAACATGACAATTTTCACTTAAATATTATTAGCAAGTCACTTTTACCTGGTGATTTCTCTTCTGGTTCTCCCTTAACCGTAAGATAATAGTGTTTAATTAAATTTTTGCTTTATAAATGGTCCACAATTTTATTTCTCAGACAGTATCCTGTAAAAACCTTCCACCTTCAGAGGCCTTTACTCCTTTTATTAAAATTTGTATGAACTGTGAATAAAACCACCCTCGTATACGTTATGGGTTGCCTCAACTGAAATTCTAACCAAAGCCCCAATTAGTTATTCGGCTGAGCGTCACCCGTTTCGATTGCTTTACACGAACTCGTATTGATTGATTTAACTGCCCGACCAGTTAATAATACCGGTGGATCCTTCCACCACCACCTACGGTATAATACTATGATCCTTGTCAAAGGTAGCAGTCCTTTTATTTTTGAACATTGAGGAGTTTGTTATTTAAGCCTTCTTTTCAGTAATACGTTTAAAAATTTAAAGCTTATACAGCTACAATATTTCTTAATATGGTAAGTTGAAAACCATAGTTTCGTTATAAAATATATAAACCAGTTCGGCGCTGAATATGGGTTTATAGAAAAATCATAATTAACTTTTTATTCTTATGTCCAGAAAAGTAATAATTAATAACAACGCCAATCAAATATCTCTTATTGAATATCAAAACATTGCCAATCGAATAGATGTATGACCGTGTTAAAAACAATATAAACTTATTAAGTTATCCATGCTCGATTTCATTTTATTATTGGTTAACTGTAGGGTTTTATAAAAAATAAATAAAACCCAAAACCGTTTTATATATATGTCGATCAATATAAAATCGCTCGGGTGTAAAATAAAGCGTTTAGGTCATTCTTTCGACCGATATCGATTTTTACCGAACATTTTACTTTATTTGTCTTCAAAATATCTGGGCTATTGTTCCCGTTCTTTGTTCACTACATTATTGCAGTGTCCAAGGGCAATGTATTTTGTTCTGTACAGGGACAAAATTATATAAAACGAAACCATTAATGGACATAGGAAGCGGCAATTTCCAAAAAAATGGCGTTTAACGATATAAATCACCTGACTACCTTATGCTCCTTGTTACCATTACTTCAAAGTATAAAAAAAGAAAATTATCGTTCCGTTTCTGGTAAACCTTCTTGTACATATAAAGGTTTTCAAAGCAGTTTTTAATGTAATAGAATCGTAATATTTTTTAACAAAAACCTGAAAATTTAGAAAGTGAATATGTGATAAATGATTTGAAACCTCCAGCCTATGGTATTGGCGTGTGATTTGGAACGAAGGTCGTGGATGAGCGGCGGGAATCGACAAATTTTGATTGTTGTCTCCTATTAAAGAGCAATTTGGGAATAACCCCTGTCTGAAAAGAAGATGTCCATGGGGATGGGCAAAAAAGTCGATCCACCCAAAACCAATTGGACGTTGGTGGGATACGGTCCAAATCCTCAAATGGATAAGGCATGCGGAAGGCCTATGTCCCAGTGGACTAAACATGCTGATGATTTTTAAAAGACAATAAATTATCGAGAAAACAATCTTGTCATATATTTTTTTACTTGCAATATATGGCGTCAAAAATTACAACTTCAAGCGATCAAAGTGCAAGCGCTTCTTTAATCTTAAGGTGTACACTGAAATTATGTTGTACATAATTGTACTTCTTAAATTGGTCTACCATAAAGCACGTGATGGCATCCAATTATGTTAAGAGAATAATCCACAATAGCTAATTTAATGTAAACATTTTCAAAAATTCAATGAAGGGGCTCCTAACTACATCTACAGAACCCTTTTTTTGCCGTTTGAAAAATCCAGCAAAATCCAATAACAGTGAAGAAAAAATATGTAATTTATAAAATATGTATGATGCAGCAAAAATATTAAAATGTTGTAATTTGTTTGTTGAGATATAAATTTGTTTGACTTAGCTTAAGCTTAAAGAATACATAAAATTAAAAACATTTGTAATTAAAATGCTAGTAAACAAACCAATAAAATTGTAAATATTATTATTAGTCCAAACTCTTAGAAAAATCTTAGAAAAAACAATGAAATGGTTTTAAACACACGGCCATCTTTGATATTCGTCATCACTGCCAAAACTATAATGTTGAAATATTCGTAGGTAGTTAATAAACATACACAAAACTTTTTTATCGAAGAAAAATAAGTTAAAATGTCTTTACAAGACAACTGATTGATTTACATATCGTAAAAATATGAATAAACAGATATATGTTTTATTATAACTTTTAATATAGTTTAAAACACAAGATAATTCGCCGAGCGGCATCAATTAGTTGACAGTACTTTTGACATTAGTTTAATCGATGATCAAGCCTTGATCAACGTTTCAGAAGCCCAAAAGTAAGCTTTTGACATACGATTTTGAAGCAAAAGTTAACAGCTATGTCAACTGACCGGATGATCAATTTAAACAGTTTAACCATTCTTTCGGCAACTCAAAGGCAATTAACATATCATTTGATAGCTGATACGTTAATTTTTATGTTCATCAGCGTTTCAGAACCGGGGATAAGGCTCGATTCAACGTTGTCATGGGGAATTTCAATGCCAAAGTAGGAGAACAGGCATGCAGCGAATCGGTTCTGGGATCATATGGTTACAAGAGCAGGAATCATAAGGGGCATATGCTCGTCAGTTATCTCGGGCGAGAGGGGCTGTTCTTAATGAACTCGTTCAGAACAGTTAAGAAACAGCCTCAAAGGAAATGGACGTGGCAGAGCCGATATTATATCCAAAAATGAGATAAACTTTATTATCTCTCGGCCTAAACTGTTTTGCCATCATTGATCCTTGCATTTTCAGATCAATCGAAAATCGGTTTCTCCGGAAAACACCATCGACGTGGACGTCGACGATGAAACTCAATCGAGTGGCAGATATTCTTCGGGACGAAAACTCTGCGGTCTGCGACACAGGTAAACTTTGGGGAGCACTGGATCTCATTGGATAACGATGTAATTATCCAACCGTCGCTTCATTAGAACAGTATCTTAAGAAAACCTGCGTCACTCCGAAACGCTCTCTATACAGAGTGCTATTGAGCAAATCTGGGAGTTCAAAGTCTGAAGTTCTGAAGCTTGGAAGAAGCAACGAAGTTAGTTGAAAATATAAGCACACACATGTTTTTTTTCACTCAAGTTTGACTTTAATAAATTCACTGGACTGCTACTCGACTGTTATTCAAGTAAAAAGCGACTCGAGTCACATCACTATACTATGTTATCTTGATTATTTTATGTACGCATATTGAAAGGATAGAATATAAGAAGAAAGGTTTATAAATATGTCAAATTTCTAAAAAATTAATAAATAACGAAATTGTTTTAAAATTTTTAGGTTTTATACATATGCAATTAAAATAATCTTCTTGATACAGAAAAATAAAGTAAGAAGTAGCCAAAACTCGATAAATGCTATTAAATAAGTATAATAAATATAAATAAAGCTACCTTGAAAACCTTCGGCCGTAGTTGAGACCTATGTTAAGCGATGCCATATATATGCTTGTCTGTGTATATATTTTAATATTTATGAAAATACATTAAAATATTTTTTACAGAATTTACATATGTGTAGTAAAATCTATTATTCATACTACGTATTTGCATATTTATACATATTTAAACTCACCTTTGTGTGAAAATAATAAATAAAAATTAAGAACAATTTTAAGTTTTAGTAGGAAACTTAAAAATTTAAACTTCACTTCTATGTCATTATTGGTTGATCATTGGTACAACTGGTTTATTATCTTTGCTAATTGCCGCAATCGTTTCACTGTCAATTTGTTGCAAATGCAAACATTTATCTTAAAACGCAAATTAAACTTGCGTGATGTTATGGTTGCTGCGTAATATTTGTAGCCAAATTCAAGAGCTCTTTGTGGTACAGTTTAATAAGGGTAAACCTTAACACTGTCCATTCATGAATAAATCAACAAACTTCTCAATTTAACAAAAAACATAAGAAGTACAAAATAAATATATTAAGAAATAAAAGCAAAAAAATTTAATGGAAAAAACGAAAGTGGCGCCTCATTTCATCAAAATATTCTTAGTAGTAAAAAACCTACTCAATCAAAACCTTTGAATCCCGTCCCGTATGTGTGTCCATCTACATCTAATACTTAGTCAACAGCCATTGTTTTAATTTTCAATACATAAGCGTCAACGAATCGGTTTTTTTTAACTCACTATTTTTCCTAGCTTATCACAGTTTAATGCCGAAAGCTAGATCAGACAAGAGTATAGCTCATCAGACAGGTCTCACTGAAAATCCATATTCATAATCATTTCGGTCCAATATTATGAAATTGCACGTTTGTTTGCTATTTTGTAAAGGTATGGCTTTCCTAACGAAGACAGATCCCGTAGGACTTACCCTGACTAAAATGCAGGATGACAGGGCTTCTGTTGCCCGTTTGAGCCTCAACGGATAGCTTTACTTCTCAGAATAGGTAAGTTCCTCTTAGCTTTCCCACAGCTAGATATGACCGCAGACACTGAGTTACACCGCAGTCGCAAATGTATCGAGTAAAGACACAAATCACTTTATTTCATCAGATTGCAACCAAAACCTTTATTTAACTAGCAACTAAGAAATATTTTGTATTAAAAAAGTAATTATTTCAACAATAATAATAAATAATATTAGTATGTTATTTTACCGTGTTACCCTGCTCGTCATAACATAAAAGAGGCTAAAACATAACAGGAATTAATTTTATTATCTTCACCTAAAATAGGTAACGAAACAGAATTGCAGATCGATAACGATTCTCAATATGTTTAAGAATTGTTCTATACGATTCTCAATATGACTTTGGAATGGTAAGTAAAAAAATAAACGAAACATGTTTTTAAATCCATTGCGGTGTGCTATAATATTGCTCATTTTAAAATAACTATTGATGCTTTGAGATGAAAATATTTTTTTCATATTTGATTGAATTTAAATAAATATTGCGGTTTTAGATTTGTTTTATTTCATTGCAACATTTTTAATCTTCCACCGTTTTAAAGTGCTCTTCCAACACACTCAACGGTTCCATGTGTAGCACTCGTGTGAATATTAAAAGTACTCAAATATAATCAAACTTTTTTAATAACAACACGCTGAAAATATCATTTTCCTTTATCATTATAAAAATAAAATAAATTCTAATAAACACAATTTATTTTTAATTAGTGATAATAAATTTTTAAAATTAATAATGTATTTTTAAATAATAAAACTTTTAATAATATATGTATAAAACCTGTACATCAAAATATACAGGAATTGCCAGTAAGGAACATGGGTTGAGCTATTCTTAAATAGTTGTAAAATAAATATTTATGTATAACTGAGCACTGGCTTAAGCATCAATTTATGCCTGATTTTGGATGTCACCAGGTTGCTACCTTTCAGTAGAGATAAAGCTATACGCGGTGGCTCTAATATTTAATAATGCTTTAAAATATAAAAATCATAAAGATGTTGTGAGCCTCTCATTGAACGGACTATAAATACCTGCCAGAGCTGGACATTTCATTGTTGTATGCGTATCAGACCTCCCACTTCGTTATATGAACTTTGAAGTTGGTTAGAAGAAATATTATGAAGCTATCTGAATCTAATAAGTATATTATAATTTGTGGTGACTTCAAGTAATTTATTAGATAATTCTACAACCACAATTAGATTCAGATCATTGTTAAGTTCATATACTTATCAATTTTTCTTGAACCTACTAGATAGATAATATATTTACAAACTGTAAACCTTTAAACAGTCAAAAATTAAAAATTAAGTTCCTGACCACTGGCCAGCTTGCTTTTTAGATTAAATAAATATCGGACAAAATACAAACAAAAAAATTATGTTTTCTTCATGTATAAAAAACGTATTAGAAGTTTGAAGTAATATATTACAAAAGTTGACTATTTACAGTATGATGATAACCCACAAGTGCTGTATAATACATTATTCTCTTTTATGGAAAATTAAATCAATATTGACACCTTTTCCACACAAAAACAAGTGCGCATCTGCTCTCGGATCGAAGGACAAGCCGCTCGATCCTCGCTCTACCGCCGTCCGCTTGGCCACCCGTGGCCACGCCCTCCCCACGCCGTCCAAGTGGCAAGAAAAGAAGACTCCGTGTTCGCCCGTCCGTGCAGGTGACAATGTCAGTGCTAGTGTGGCCGGTGTAAAATGTCGACGCGTTGGGCGTACGCGCCTGAGCTCAAAAGCCTGTAGCCGTCCGGTCGGGTGAGTCGTTCCGATTTTGCCTATTAATTCAATTTCCCTTTATAGCGTCCATGTCCTTCTGTTGAGATGAGGGACCCCATTAACTTTAGTTTGTTCACTTAACCACGTCACCCGTGATTTATTAAATTAACGCACACCACTCACGTGGTATTTATTAGATGCAATTAACCTCGCTTGCTGCACTAAGCGGCAGCGTAGATGTCACCTAGCGCTCCTAAAGGCTAGGTTTTCATACGTCAGGTTTACACCTCCCTGCTCACTGGGGCGGGAGGTGGGCCACAACCCTGGCTTCACCGGGGTGCTTGCGTTGTAATTTTAACATCTTAAATAAATAAAATCATACCATGGTTCAGTCACCTAAGTGACTAGGCCTCGACTCGAGGACCTAAAAAATCGTCCGCCGGCGGACACGGTATGCCTCCGCAGGGCCCTCACCGCGCAAGGGCCAAATACGCCTAAGCGCACCCATGCTCAACGCGACAACCACCGCGTCGGAAAAGTGTCAACCATCCATTGGCACTATCCCCCTCACTTCACCTAACAATTCCGACTCGAAATGGAGCCGATCAACCCGTCCGGTCACGAGGACGAAGACGCAGGAGGTTCCTGCCGGTTGGTTCGCGCAAGAAAAGCCAAGGCAGGGCCTTCCTGCCATCACCAACCCCCACCTAAGGCGCCGAAAGCGTCGGCGGAAATCTCCCCTGGCCAACAACATCGGCCACTGGGCCAAATGCGCCTCGGCAATCCATTCAGGCCGCCTCACGGCCAACACATCAGCCTCATCAAGGCAACCACCCTGCCTCACAGCAAACACCATCCGCTGCTTCACAGCAACCTCCGCTGCCTCTCAGCACCATCAATCCACCTAGGAGAAACCTCCACCGATTTATATTCTGCGAAGGATGGGCAGAACTACGGTCCGCTGTCCAATAAATATAAATTCCAGCAGCCGACTCGAGCCAGGGCATTAGTGCAATTAGAGAACAGTGGCACACCGTCAAGTTGCTCGTATCTTTTAAAGAACGACTATTATTACCACATACGCGCTCCCGGAAGCGCGTACTGAACAATCGTCAAAGGACTACCGAAGGAGATGCCCAGAAGGAATCTATAATTTCATTAAGGACAAACATCCAATATACTCGGCCTTCCCCTAACCCACCCAAAACCAAAAGCCTTTTAATGTGTCCTTCTGACCTTAGAACGCTCCACGAGGGCACAAAGGTGTACGATCTAACCACATATGGACATAAGTCGCATCACTCCACTCGCCACCTCAAATGGCCTTCCTGCGCATGTCATAACTGCCAAATGTTACGGGCACTCGGCCCGTAACTGTCACGCCCTCGCTGCGACAAAGCTTGTGACCAGGCTCTGTTCCCTGAGACGAGATAGGAGTACTCACCACGTACGAACCGCCGGCAGCCGTTAACTGCAAGCGCTGCCACCGGCATTAACTGGGCTCCCAAGGCACCACGCAAACCACCACCACCTTCATCCGTCCCAAGGCGGGCCTCCCTTACCCTTCCGCCCTCCGACCTATTCCGGTGGCAACCGCAACAAGCGCTCCGCGCAGCCTCCAATGCCCGCGTGGCAACAACAACAACCGCAGGTGGCCGAGCGCCCGCGGTGACGCAAAACAAGCGCTCCCGCGCTCCCCAGCTTGCTAGCCATAGCAATGGCAGCAACGGAAACTTAGCCGGACAGATCGACTCGCAAGGCTCGATCGTCTTACCGCAAATTCGAGCCGTCGTCGGAATTTCGGCCCGTCTTCCATACTTCGCAAGTATAGGCAATTAATCGACAATTACGGACGTAAATGAATAGTACGCCCATACTAAATAATAAAAGGCCCGGCGTCTAAAACCCTGCAGTTAACATTTCATTTTCAACGTAAACGGTCTCGCGGATAAAAAGACCGAAATCTCAGAAATTTCTACAAAACGACGCCGACATTCTACTGGTGGGAGACGTTCCTAAAGCCGGAAAGATCAAAATAGCTAACTATAATATCATAAGTGATCGGCGGGCTTCCACGGCGCAGCTATTTATTATAAAAGTCCTCGCACTGTGGCAATCGACAGGCCGTCGCGCTAACGCGCCGAGCCTCGGTCTGTGGGTTAGCCGACGGGACACCACCAATCACCATAGCCTCGGTCTACACCATGTAGAAGCTCTTCCGAGATAACTCAATCCGACTTCGGACGTATTCTCCTGGAGGCGCCGTCATTCTGGCAGGCGACTTCAATACAAACACACCCGATGGAACAGTTACACAACCAACTCGCGGGTGCTGCACTAGATGCACTATCTGAACTATTAACTTCAGTATCGTTGCTCTGCTGAACATACCACTACCCGCACAGGTGAGCCACAGATCGGATGTGCTTGATATTGCCTCAAAATTCAATCTACTTTTAGAGGTATAGAGGTCTTAGAAGATCATCCTCCGATCATCGCCAGTCATCCTCAAACTAGACCACCTGACTCCCCAAAACATCAAACAAAATATAATTGACTGGCGCAAACTGAAATGTCAGCTAGACAGCACTTCTCACGCACCAGATGCCATTCCAAAGTCCCGCACAGTGCTAATGACGCGAATCTCGCTGCTCTGCGCTCCAGACATGTCCAAAGTGTTGTCGAGGCCTCCTCGAAGCAGGGTCCCGGTGGTGGAAAACCCCGCTGGGCCTTACAAAACAGTAAGATCGTCAAGGACGCGCATAGCTGAATTCGGGAACGATCGGTGGGATACAGATCTAAGCAACATGCCCCATCCCATCAAGCCTTCTGCAACTTCCCAAAAGCTAAAGGGCGGAATCGGAACTCCCTCCGATGCCGCCTTTATCCCATCTAACCTTCCTGAAATCTCCTCTAGCGTTTCTCGAAAAGAAGAAGCCGAATGTCTAGCCGGCAGCCTCGAGGCACAATGCACTAGCACTCACCCATCGACGCCGCTCACCGCCAGCGGTGGAGAGCGAGGTCAGCAGGTTTCTCAACTTCCTCCTGCGACGTAACTCACCGGTGACCAGGAAGCGAAGTCAAGTCGATTATCAAAATCTCAAACCTCGAAGCCCGGCACCGACGGAATAAACAACCGTCATTAAAATCCTACCGGAACATATAATTAACATCCTAGTCCAAATTTATAACGCAGCTCTTTCCAGGGTATTTTAAACACTTGGAAGGACGTTGAAATTATAAAGGTTCCTCAAACCCGCAAACCACTCGCACTTCCCAGTTCTTATCTTCCCATTAGCCTCCTAAAGGGTTTCGGAAAAATATATGAACGACTGTCCAAGCCGCTTATTACATTTTATGAAATCTAAAGGGCTCCCTACCTATTCAATTCGGCTTTCGAGGCCAAACATTCTTGCACTCACCAAATTCACCGCATCACGGAGAAAATTAAAGTCACAATACGAGGCCATCACACCGAGCCTTTTCCTCGACGTGGTGAAGGCGTTCGATAAGTATGGCACGAAGGGCTTATATACAAGTTATATAAGCTCGGCGTGCCGAACCATCTGCTACTCATATCGAGACTTCCTCAGAATCGAACGTTCCGATACCGCGTAGAGGTACCAAATCACTACCTCGACCGGTCCGTGCCGGCGTACCCCAGGCTCTTATTGGGACCAATCCTTTTCCATACATAACGACATCCCACAACACCGTCTTGAGACACCGCCTTTATTCCGACGACACCTGCATATACTCAACCAGTGATGTCCTATCCTGGTTAGTCAAGACTCCAATCCGCAACCAATATCCTGGGAATGGTTCCGAAATGAGAATAAAATAAATCCTTCCAAAAGCGCGGCCATTTTATTCACGCGACGGATCCGTCCTTCCTTCAATGTCCGACTCCTAGATTGCCCTATCCCTGGTCAAACAGACCAAAATACCTCGGGTAATCTTAGACAAATCCGAATTGGCCCGCACATAACGCGGGTCGAAAACAGAGCGCCTACGTCTTTCGGTCGACTATTTCCACTAATAAATCCTAAAGCAGTTATCTCTGCGCAATAAGGTGTTTTATACAAGACAGTCATACGTCCAATTTTAACATATCCAGTCCCGTCTTTGCATCAAAACAATTCAATTGACATTCAAGTCCTCAAAACAGATTCATGCAGGGCCACTTGCGCCGTATTACCTGCGCAACATTGACTGCACCTGGATCTGAAATTCCCACTATCAAACAATATCTAAAACAAGCATCTATCCGATATTTCGACTCCGGCTTCCAACACCCAAACGATCTAGTTCGAGGCCCGCCGCTTACGAACAACAATTTCACTCGCTAAAAACGACGTCCATCGAAGGCGCGAAACGCGATAACGGATCCGGACGATCGACTACAATTTTCCAAGCACGTTTAAACTTATTGCACCAAACTTGTCCTCGCCGTCGAGGAAAACTGTACACCAACAACAGATATCGGCACGTACCAGGCCGATTCTACCAACCAGATAGGGCGGTAAAATCTTCACAAATAAGTCCTAAAGCAAATTATCGAGCCGAGGTTCGGCCCGGGCACCCTCGATAAATGTTGCTAACGGGTATAGGCATGGACCTGACCAGCGGCTGATTGAGCGAGGCTTGGCCCTCTTGGGCACCTCGATCAGGCCGCTTAGGATAAGAAAGTGGAGCCGAGCCGAGGTCCCCTTCAGGGGTCCCTCGAAGCTAAGCCACAGAATAGAGGTGAAGTCTGTGCACACTTAAAGTTGCACAGCCCTCGAACCCGTTGGGTTGTAGGGTTAACTCCACCAACGAGAGTCATCCATAAAAAAAAAAAAAAACTATATTGACTTCTAAAACGGTTAAAACAAAGGGTTCTGTAGCTTATAGTGAATGGGCAACAGTTGGAATTCACAAAAGCAGGCAAAGATTATATGAGCTTTACAGCGAAAAAACATATAATCATAATAAGACCTTTGTTGCACATGTCAGTGCTTATTCAAAAATATTTAAAAAAGTTTGTATTGTCGCGAGATCCCTATATATATAAAAAAAAATAAAAATTCAACAGACAAAATAAAAATGACTTGGAGTATTATCAACAGTGAAACTGGAAGGGGTACTAAGAGAACCTCTAATATAACTCTAAATATTGATGACCGTTCTATAGAAGCTGACGAAGATGTTGTGATTATTTCGAAAATTCTTCTCGGACATTTCGGTTTCTACTACCAAGTCACTTTTATCTTCTCCAACAGTTGCCGAGTCACTTTTAAAAGATAATACCAATGAATGTACAGAGAATTTTAATTTTACAGACGTAAATACCGGAGATATTGTAAGTACATTTAAAACTTTAGATATAAAAAAAACTACAGACCTATGGGGGATCTCTGGTAAGGTGATAAGTTCTATTATCGATGTTATATCACCTCACCTAGCAACAATATTTAATGTATCAGAAGGGGCGAGTTTCCTGACTTAATGAAGCATAGCAAAATTATTCCGATATTGAAATCAGGATGTAATACGGACCATAATAACTTCAGACCAATATCTATACTGCCTACTCTTAGTAAATTATTTGAAAAACTCTTACTAAATCAATTAGTTAAACATTTCAATCGTAATTGCATTTTAAATAGCAAGCAGTATGGATTCACTAGGGGTCGCTCAACAACTGACGCAGGCATCAGGCTAGAGTCAAAAGCATTTTTGAGGCTTGGGAAGCATCACAGGATGCTTTAGGCATTTTTTGTGATCTCAAAAAGGCTTTTGATTGTGTATACCATGAGAAATGAAATGTCAGGAAATGACATCACTATGGTATAAGAAATACCGCACTCAACCTTCTGTCTGTGTGTACTTGAGCCATCGAATTCAGAGGGTTGACGTGAATGGTAAAAGATCTCCCGGGGCCCTGGTAAATATGGACCCCCATATTCTCAAGGATCAATATACAAGGATCCATTCTTGGGCCTTTTCTCTTCCTCATTTATATAAACGACTAACCATGTGTGATAAATAATAGCGAGGAGATAGTATTATTAGCAGATGAAACCTTCCTGATTTTTAAAATTAAACGACATACGTCAATAAATGACGATGTAAATAATACTCTCTCTAGAGTAGTGAATTGGTTTAGATTTGGTTAATAACTTGCTATTCAACTAAAGGAAAACAAAATGTATTAGATTCATGACTCCTAATGTGAAGCATGGTAAATTTGAAGTGGTTATAAATGGGGAGGCGTTAGACGTAGTTGAATCAACTGTATTTCTAGGAATAACTGTAGATACAAAACTACAATGGGGCCCCCATATTAATAGGCTAGCAAGTAAACTAAGCTCTGCAGCTTACGCTGTGAAAAGAATTAGATTAATAAATGATGTGGAGACATCTCGTTTAGTATATTTTAGCTATTTTCATAGTATTATGTCTAATGGCATTCTACTGTGGGAAATGCGGCAGATACTAATACGATCTTTGTCTTCAAAACGTGCAATTCGTGCAGTCTATAACCTGGGCCCCAAAGAATCGTTAAGAAAGTTGTTTACAGAAATAAAAATAATGACTGTTAGTTCTCAATACATATTTGAAAATTGAATGTATGTGCAAAAAATAGAGACGATTTCCTAAGACATTGTGATGTACATGACATAGATACAAGGAACAAACATAATTTAATTCTTCCAGCAACTAGACTCGAAGAATAAGTAAGTCTTTATGGGACAATGTGTACGTTTTACAACAAAATCCCAGTAAACGTTCGGAATTTAATTATTAATAAGTTTAAAAAGTTGCTAGGAATGTTTATGTGTTAAAGGTTATTACGATATTAATGAATTTTGAAATGATAACTACAGCCTGGTAATGGAATGCTTCGCTCCAGGTCTTGTTTCAAAATTGCATAATATGTAATGTCGAATTATCAAATTGTTTGTTATTTTAAAAGATGACATTGCCCTTGAGTTTTTCCTTCTTTCCCAGGTCTGTGGCCCTTTTCCGAACGGTGGTAGGTGTTTGAAATCAAAAGCGTTTAAAACCCATATTGAATAAAATATTTGAATTTGAATTTAATTTGACCAACAGAAACAATCAATCAATAAGCAAAAACCTTTAAAAATGAAAAAAAGACATGTTTTATAATAACCAATTATTTTTGTAATTAAGTTTCAATATAAGTAAAAGGGTTGATATTTTTACGGCATAGACCCGAAATTTTGACACCCGTTTTTAAGTCAAATGTGTTTGGTAATTATAAAAAGGCTTAAATATATTTTTTTTTATAATTTTAAAAATTATTGCCTTAACTTAATTTTAAACGCCTAACTGTATTACGTACCAGGTTTTTAGATTACAAAAAGGGTTTTCAACGGTGAAATATTTATAATAGATACATTATTGCAGACGAGAAGAACCAAAGAAATTATTATTTAAATTATTTAATTTTTAAAATTAAATAATTAAAATTATAGCACTGCATCCGTTAACGAAAGAACTGAAAACCAAATTTAAATTATTAAACTTTTAAAAATGAAAATCATTTTTTTTTTTTTAATTTTTCAAAAAAATATTTTGTTTAAGCTTTGTCTTTATTAAAGTTTTAAAAAGGTACACAGAATCCTTCTGCCAAGATAATTTGGGTCAATTTTAATAAAAAGTTTATGTTGCCCCTGATTACTTGAAAGAAAGTTTGGAGTGTTTGGGACAAAAAACCCTTAAATATTAACACATAATCGATGGAAAATAGTTTATGGAATCAAAAATAAAGAAAGAGTACGATGGCTGGAACTTGTCCTCAACTAGAGCAGAAGAGCCCAAAGTTTTCTAGTGCCTGGAAAACCGACAGGAAAAAAGGACTCAGATAGATGGTTTTTTGGAGATTTAGGGCCACAACAAAAGGAACCCCAAAGAGGAGAGGGAAGAAAAAAGTAGGGAGTTCGTAGTATTGTTTCCTATCCTATAACGTATGGGAACCCGGGATTGGAAGGGGCTAGAAAAGTTATTTCGTCCGGTAAAAACCCATTTTTTTCTTTATTAGATTTATTGTCATAAAATTAGAGCTGAACGGAAAGGCCCTATTGAAAGAGTTTGTGTTAAATTTAAGGTTTTGTTAAAATTTTAAAATATATATTTAGTAATTGTAGTAGTCATAACGAAAGAAAGCGAGCTAAAAAAAAAGGAAAATTAAAAGAAAGAATCGGGGAGGGTGATTTAAAAACAAAACTCTTGATATCTGATAGGTTAAAAGTTAGGTTGTTGTTTTGGTTAACGTTTATAAATGTTCTGTCGGGTCGGAAGAAACGACCTGTCTTAAGGAGCATTAGGTGACAAATTATTAAAAAACTATTGATATCGGTGTTTTGGTGAAAGAAGCACCAAGCCACCCGTCATAATAAAAAATTTAAGTTTACTATTCCCTTTAATACGACCAGCCTAGCAGGATCCTTCAAAAACTTTATTCTAAGTGTTGAAAATTTTAATACACGTAAAACTATTTTTTAGTTTTAAAAAAATCCTTCAAAGGTTTTTTAACTTTTCTGCATCAACAAAGGTATTATTTTTATAAAAAGTTCGATCCATTAGGATGGATTATCATTGGTCTGAGAGTTTTGTTTAAGACCCCTTTTGAATTTCCAAAGGCGAGATAATTTTATTTAACTTTTTTACCATTAATTTTCTTAAAAATTTGAGAAATTAATAATTAAATAATAGTTTTCTTTGTTGATAATATTGTTCATGGAAAAGTGATTTAATATCGAGTGTACCAAAACGTGATTTGTTCCCGAATTAAAAAATAATAGTTTTAAAATTGTCTTTTCACACATCTTTCTAAGAATTTGTTGGTGAGATTTCAAAAGATTTGAATTTTTAAATGTTTTTTTTAATATAATCTTAATTTTTTATCTATAATTGAATTAAAATTTTGATTAATTCAATTGATAAAACAAAAGACATTTCATGCAATTTAACGTTTCGGAATATACAAAGGAATAGCCGATGATTTTTTGGACTAAAATTGTTCAGGTAACTAATTCCGTTTGCCACCTGCTACTTTAATTCAGTTACGTGGAGTTAACTAAATTTATCAACCAAAAGGGCGGTAAAACTTTAAAAACCGTAACATTTAATTTACCTTGTACCCCTCCAACTATTGTAAGTTGATAATCTTTTCCGTTTATTTAGCACGTAAAAAGGCCTCACTGCACCTATGACTCACTGCACTTCGGTCCATTCCAGGATATTTTGAAAAATGATCCTGTAAACTATTATAATTTTCTAAAGTCCAATACTATGAACGAACAAGACGTTACCCTAACGGTAAGTAATACGACATTATTCCATTGAATACAGCCACAATCTTCTCATGGCCTCTATAAATATCACGTTGTTTTTGTCCAACCTTAAAACCGAAAAATCATTTACATAAATAATAATTCGATTATATATATTATATAACTGCCTCCGTAGCCTATTGGTATGGGTGTGTGCTTTTAGAAACCGGGGGTCGTGTGTTCGAATTCTTCGGGGACTCAACCAATTTTCATTATTGCTTCCAAGTTGGCTAGGGCAATTTGGGCTGATCACAAAATTGTCTGAAAATAAGATGATTCTTGCATCGGATAGGCATGTATAACGCCGGTCCATCCACCAACCCGCATTGGACCAGCGTGGTGGGATACGGTCTAAAACCGCCTTATGAATAGGGATGTATAAGGGGAGGCCTATTTTTAGCAGTGGACTATCACTGGCTGTTGATGATGATGATGACATATATTATATATCTTACATTTGTAACTCTTTTTATTATCCTTTTTCTTAGTTCTTTTTTGTTTTTTTTTTTGGATATTTACATAAAACCAGCTAACTTTTAAATACATTAACTAATAAATTGCATTTTTATTCAACATCATCTTTTTTTAGGGAATTTTCGAAAAATTGATTTAATCGCAAAAGTTATAATCCAATGACCTCACGTTTTTAATATCATTAATTTATTGAGGATTATGTAACGTGAGAAACTTAGTAAGTTTCCTTCAAAGTAAGTAGCTCCACTTTTAGGGAAGTTGGTCAGTATTGAATATTCTATTTGTTTGAAATGTGATATTTTAATGGATTTTAATGTTTTGTTTACCTCCACTCCAACTATCGATCTAACTTTTATTTAAACTACAACTCACTAAGGGTATAAAAAGCAAAATCTCTATTCTATATTCATTAATAATAAACCAAACTTAATTACTTACTAATGGTGCGCATAAAGCGCAGGTCACTAACAATTGGAATTACCTTTGTCTCGGAATAGATGAAATGGATAGTAGTCACAATGGCAAAACTCACTTTATCTGATGAAAAGTAAATATGTTGTAAATATTTTGATTGATAAATAGTGTTGGCTATTAGAGTTCAATGTAAAGTCATCCCGTAGTCATTTAAATTTTATCTGAAATATCTTTAATGAAAAATATTCTTAAAATTTGAGCTAAGAGAGAGTGACTTTCGCCCTTATAATGTAAACATTGAAAATAAAAACGAGGTGTTATATATCTTAAAGTCGCATCAGGCTTTAGCATCGATGCTGATAAATTTCCACATAGACTTTAATTCCCATTTAACCCTGTCAACAGTTATCTGCATATATTTTAAAACCGCAAAATGTCTAAAAAAATTCACTTTTGGGTCGTTTCAAGTATCTTATAACAATATTTTATCATTTTATGTTCAACAATGACATATTTCGATTTAAATTTTAATCTATTCTAAGCATGTGCCAATTGTTTTAATGGTTAAGACTGTAAAGAAGGATAGATGGATAGAGAGACAGATAGATAGAGTTTATTTCGCATTTATGATATAAGTCCTGATAAAAATAAAAATAATGATGCACTTTATTAGTGGCGTATGTTTTATTTTATATATTTTATCTCGTTTCGCTCTTCGAGCTCCGATTTTCTATACATTAGACCAGCGTGGTGGAATATGGTCCAAAATTCCCCTAATGGAGAAGGCTTGCAGTGGACTAACACAGACTGATGATTTTAATAATTGAATAAACTATGAAACGCACCAGACGTAACTAACACTTGATACATGCCATTGAAACTTTTCAAGTAAATATTCGTACATTTATGTGGTTGATAGGAGTTCTTTATCTGCTTTAATTAAGATGGAAACACTAACCCGCACGTGGATCGGAAGCCGCACAAGTAATTACAGCACAGATGGACGTCGATTAGGTTTGTCACGTGAGCGTCAATAGCGGTGGAGCACGCGATGTAAGCCTGAATTGTTTCTGCTTTTGTTAACAAAAGCTTAATACTTTTAGCTTAACAAAATATTCGAGCTTTTAAACCATATACCCATTAAAAATGCTTGTGGATCGGTTTGTTTACTCGGGCTTAAACGATGGTGTATATTTTTGTTATTGTCATAAAACGAATAATTGCCTTCGTGGTCTAGCGGTATTGGCCCCAGCTTTATAAACCAGTGGTCGTAAGTTAAAATCCCGCGGGGAAATAACTTTGCGTTATCGTTGTTTTATAGTTAGTTAGGACAATTTGGGCCATTTCCCCAACTGTCTGAAAAGTAAGATGATTCAAATTCGGTCCAACCACCAATGCGGAAGAGCGAGGTGGAATACAGTCCAAAAAACCTTTAATGAGAAAAGCATGCATTTGGGGAGGCCTAACTTCAAGCAGGTGACAACGTGCCCTCTGCAAAATACTACCCTGCAATTTCTACTACCGCATTTTATGTCTTTAATATCTTGTAATATATTTATTTAATCAAAATCTTATGATTTATGAATATATAATGAAGATTTTTTAAATGCATTGACTTTTGTATAAACTTACACTGAACCTTAAATGTTTATATTAAAATGGTTATTGTGGATTATTTTTAAAATCTAGGTATATATAGCTCTCGTGTGTTTTATTACAGACCATTTTTTTAAATTAAATTACGCAAAACTTACTTTAAGTCTATCTTTTACGGTTTCGGCAGCGTTTGCAATTTTATCGCACAAGGTTTTTTAATTTCCCAAATATATATTTAACTAAGTTATTTTAAAAACGGCCAAACGTGACAGCTAACATTTAACGTTTAAAAATATTAAACTACACCGGTGCACTAGGATCGGAACAACGCGGTAACAAATATAATACAAAATAATAACAACATTTGCTCCGAATTCATTTCTTTTGGGAAGTCGGCCAATTATAGTATCAAACGACTGGCCAGCCAAAAAAATCGTTATAATGCACTGTTAATATGTTTCACAAATTATGTAAAAATCAGCCAACTATAAGGCAAAATGTTTTGGCATCATTAGATGATAAGTTCGCGTAGCTTCCGAATCTAGTTTATAATAGGTATAATACGAAAATTATCATGTCCAGTCAATGTGACTGCGGTAACTAATATTCCCTTACGCAAATAGGCTTCTTTTTCCTTTTGACCGACTCTACAAAAAAAAGAGGTACTCAATCGGGATCGTATGTTTTTTTTATAAATATTACCTCACAGCTTCGTTCCTAATGTTACGATTTTATTTATTTTTTTAATAATAGATAATAGATGTCATTTGTTCCCATTTTTTTTAATAATTCGTGATGAGTTGTTTAATAGATTTTAACAAAAAATTACTTCGTCGTAAACATATTTTAAATGATGAGTTAATCTTAAGTTGATCTACAATAAAGTCAGCAAGAGTATATATAATGTTTCTTTTGGTTTTTATGTAAACTATGTCATCAAAAGTATCGAAATTAAAAAAAAATTATTTTTCCGAAATGCAACTTTCATTTTTGCAACAGTCCTATCATAACTTCTTTCTTGTCAACATATAATGCATAATAACTAAATCACAATCATACATAAAAACATGCATAAAGCGTTTACTCCAGAAGAATGTACGAGAATAATCTGGACGAAGGCTAGAGTCAGCGATATACGACGACAACAGTGAACGTGTTACTGTCGTATGTAACGGGTCTACATTCCCTATCAAGAGACTGGATCCAACCTGCGCAGACCAGGGAATGGCAGAGTCCGCTTTACCACAGTATGAGAAAGCCGATGACTGGTCAACACAACGCTCCGAAATCGGTTTTAACGGACACTGCCCTCAAACACCAGTTCAGACTCCTCGTAGAAAGCAACCCAAGTGGATGGACTGTAAGAGGATGACTTGCTAAAGCTAATCTAACACCGTTCAGACCCACAAACGGCCAAAAGTTGGAACGAAGTAATCGCGTTTCGAGGCAACAATTTGCACGAGACTACATACACTGGACAACCGATAATTGGCCAAGGGTCATGTTCTTCAACGAATCCCAATTCATACTTTATACTGAACAAAAAACCAAGAGACCGATTTATTCAACCGTGTATCCACAAAAAGTACCTTATGATCATGCTCCGTACTAGTGTGGACGGGGTTTTCCTTTGGAAGTCGCACTGAGCTTTTATTACAGAAGTCGCGCAATAGAAAATGGGTTTTCGACCTTTCAAAGATATGCCGACTAGATCTTTAATAGACATGTTGAACCTTTTATGGCCAGCATAGATGAAAAAAGTGTTTTCAGCCTCGATGCCCGGCTCCATACCGGTCAAACTTCAGTCACTCTTAGAGAGCTCTAACTTGCACTGGTAGAGGAATGTGAGAATATTTTCTACACCGTCGCAGTAGTTTGGTGTACAGCATACTAAACTACATGAACGCCGTACTGAGAGCACATAAAGGAAACACTAAGTACTAAAATTTAAAAAAAATATATATATTTTTTAATTTTAGTTTTTGTCTCTATCATGCACAATTTTTTCTGTTAGCTAGCACCTTTATATTTCAAGATATTCAAACTTTCCTAACCGACCCTTTATTTTTCCTTACTGGTATAAATATAGAGCGCATTTTAAAAAGTCCATCATTCAATAACGTTACTAATATTCAGGGGATATGCCACTTATAATAAATTTCATAATAGTTTAATTCGTCTTAAAGACCACCCTCAAGTGAAACAGCAACGGCATAAAAACATCGTTTACACTATAAGCATTAGAAAAATTATTCGTATAAAGAATTCGCTATTAATTTGCGTCACTGACAAATGATTTTAATTAGACTAATGTATTTTTAATGTTTACCAGATGCATCATTACTTACATCCTCAGTGCTCCATTTAATTGAGATGCTGGGCCGTTTTTATCTTCTTTTGCAAGTCTATTTTAAAAACAAGGTACACAAAATTATAAATGTGACGATGTTTCTAGCTCCAGGAGTTCCAGTTTTAGACAGTAGATAAATAATAACTTTTTCTTTGTATGACATTTGAAACAGGAAATTAATAAAAATTAAAAACATAATTACTTTTGCTTTTCCCAGATTTTTTTTTACGAATGACCCACGATGGTGGAGTTAACCGCTACAACCCGGCGGGTTCCAGGGGCCGTGCAACTTTAAATGTGTACAGACTTCACCTCTATTCTGTGGCTTTAGCTCCGAGGGACCCCTGAAGGGGGACCTCGGCTCGGGCTGCCACTTCTTTATCTCGTAAGCGGACTTGATCGAGGGTGCCCAAGAGGGCCAAGCCCCGGCTCGATCAGCCGCTGGTTAGATCCATGCCTATACCCGTTAGCAACATTTATCCAGGGCGCCCCGGTGGGCCAAACCTCGGCTCGATAATTTGCTGTTAGGACTCATTAGTGGAAAGTATTTATCGACCTATCTGGTTGGTGAGAATCGGCCTGGTACGTGCCGATATCTGTTATAAGGTGTACTAGTTTGCCCTCGACGGCGAGGACAAGATGTGTTGCGTCTTTGTGAGTTAAAACGCGCTTGCACGATTGTAATCTCATCGTCCGGATCTGTAATCGCGTTTCGCGCTCTTCAATGGATGTCGTTTTAAGCGAGTGAAATTGTTGGTTCGTAAGCGGCGGCGCTCCGAACTAGATCGTTTGGGTGTTGCGAAGCCAAGTTGAAATATCGGATAGAAGCTTGTTTTAGGTACTGTTTGATTGTGAGCACTTTCAGATCCAGGTGCAGGTCAATGTTGCGCAGGTGATACGGCGCACCAGTGGCCCTGCGCATGAATCTGTTTTACAGGACTTGAAGCTTGTCAATGTGGGATCGCTTTGCATGTGCAAAGACGGGACTGGCATATGTTAAAATTGGACGTATGACTGTCTTGTATAACAACACCTTATTGCACAGAGATAACTTGCTTTTAGGATTTATTAGTGGAAAGAGTCGACCTAAGACGTAGGCCGCTCTGTTTCTGACCCGCGTAATGTGCGGGCCAAATGTCAAGGATTTATCTAAGATTACCCCGAGGTATTTGGTCTGTTTGACCCAAGGGATAGGGCAATCTAGGAGTCAGACATTATTATATAGGAAGGAAGGCACGGTCTTCGTCGCGTGAACAAAATGGCCGCGCTTTTGGAAGGATTGATTACTATTCTGCATTTCCGGAACCATTCCCCTAGGATATTGGCCGCGGATTGGAGTCTTTGACTAACTAGGATAGGACATCTACTGGTTGAGTATATGCAGGTGTCGTCTGCGAATAAGGCGGTGTCTACAAGACGGTGTTGTGGGATATCGTTAGTATATAAGGTGAACAGGATTGGACCTAATACGGAGCCTTGGGGTACGCCGGCGCGGACCGGTCCAGGTAGTGATTTGGTTCCCTCTACGCGGTATCGAAACGTTCGATTCCTGAGGAAGTCGCGTATGATGAGTACGAGACGGTCTGGCACGCCGAGCTTGTACAACTTGTATATAAGCCCTGTTTTCCCAGAATTAGACTGTACTTAAAGTGTATTTTTATAAACAGACTCTCATAATGCTTCACGCAATTATGCAAATATTTTTTTTCTTTTGGCACTTCCTCCTCCTCACACTATTTCCGATTTTTTCGAGTATCGGCTTCTGAAATTCCATTACCATGAAGACCATTTCAACCGAAAGAGTGAACTGAATTCAATGGATAGGTTAATTGTCAGCAAATTGGAATTTTAACGACTACCAATAATGGTCAAATGTGACTATGCACCAAAGGTAATCTTGACCACCAGAACCGGCTTCCTAGCCGTCCATTGCATCGATAATGTTCATTTTCATATAATTGTTTGCAATCGGCCGAGATTGTTCTTGGCAGAAGATAAAAGATAGTATTAATATTGCTAACGACCTACTCAATTACACAGTCGCTTAAAAGCAACAGATAGTGCTAGAGTCCGAATAAAAAGAGCACGTCTATTAGCATGACAAAGTCGGGCCGCTTGTAGAGTCAGATTTGTTACTTTTCGCAAGCAAAGAATGAAAGAACAGCATTGTTCTTGGTAAACAAAAGAATGTTAAACATTAACGCTGCTCTGGACAAAAATGTTGTTCAAGTCCTTGATAGCAAAACCTTGGTTTCGAAGAAAGTATTTTATGATATTTTGACAGGTATTAATTTTTCTAAAAATGTCGTGTTTCACGTGTTTATTAGCCATGAAATAAATAACTTTCTTAATGCATTAACTTTTATCTACACTGTATTATATTATATAGTATGTTACCTTAAATAAGTTTTAAGTCTTGATTAAATGGTTATTGTGCGCTAGTTTTTTTCGCGGACTTTATTGTAGACCAATTCAAGAAGTACAGTTATGTAGAATATAATTCTACCTGTGATGGTTAAGCCAACATTCAATTCAATTGTACGAGGTTGTGATTTTTGTGGTTGTAATATTTAATTTCCTAAATAAGTTTAGAGTACTTATCCCAAAAACATTTAAAAAAATGGAGCTAAATGATATCTACCATTAAAAATATTAAAATCGGTACTCTAAGTCCTAACGAGGTATAATATACTACAAAAAACATACGCTTCGAACCGATTACCTCTTTCTCTTGGAAAGTGGGTGAAAAGTAATAAAAAAATTCAAAGATAATACGTAGTTTAGAGTAATTTAATCCTATGACTTTAATCTGTAAATCTATTATATTTCTAAATTACCTTGAATGTCCATTATTACAAGTAAAATTTTAACAAAAAAATACGACTTCAAACAGTTTAAAACCAAAATTTTGAGCAATATAAGCGGTATAGGCGGTAACCCGTTTATTTTTTGTATTTTTTTAATGCACGCTTTGTGCACAAAACTGTACTGTAATGTGTAAACCAAATTGTTGATATTTTTTTAGGTATTCATTTAATCAAAATGTCAAGTGCTACACGTTTAATGCGTATATAATGAAGAATTTTTAATGCATTACCTATTTTTTTAAACTTAAACTATATTATGTTACATGACCTTTTAAAATGCAATATTGCAATTTCGAATATTGTTTATCTCCAAAAGGTTATTGTGGGTTATTTTTAGGACATACATATATGTTTTCGCAGTCTTTATTGTAGACCATTACAAGACGTACGGTTATATAAAACATATTTTAATTCCATCTTTTACAGCGCTTTTTTTAGCAATTTAGCCGCACAAGTTTGTAATTTTTGATGCCGTAGTTTCCTTAATTCCATAGATATCTATTATACTAGTAACATAAAATTATAAAAACTGGAACCAAATGACAGCTAATACCTACTAGTTAAAAAAAGAGTGAACAAAATTAGATTAATAGGAGCGGAGCAACGAGGTGATATACATTAAAAAAACCTGATTCTTTTGGGAAGTCGGTCAAAATGACATAACTTTAAGAGTATATTTTATATTTGTAAAAGCTGATAATATGACTGCTTTGGATAATGCAAATTAATATAACAAACGATTTGTATTTATTATATGAAGGTATAGAATTGCATTTATATACAATGTGAACAATTATATTGTAACTTGATTGTAAAAAATATTTTCTTAGTACCTAAAGATTTTTTTTTATTTTTCGACTTTCGCAAACTAAATTGAATTTAATGTTTTGTGCCTTAAAATATACCCTTTATAAAATTTAACTCGAGAATAGATGTCGCAAAACGTCCGATGTATTAATCGTTGCACGTTTAGCATTACTTTAAAGGTTGTAAAAGGAAACGAAATCCGAAATGGTGCTTATAAATTTTAACTCTCTGATTTAAAGCTGTAGACGCTAAAGAAAGATGACATTTTATGTAACATATTATTCATCCTTATGTTTTCCTCTGGTTTACTAGGTATTACGTTTTCTTTAATGGGTATTTTGTCATGGATCCATCACGCATTGTGTGATTATTATGTCATTTTGTGCGCGATTAACAATTGAAAAATTTAAATTGACACGAATAAAAGATTGTTGTCAAACCAAAGTAACTTACAAACTTACCAAAGTATCCTGGTGGTATCTACACATTTTATAGCTTTACTTTTTGTCCACTAATGACAATTTTTTTTTGCGCTTGTTATGTTATGTTTCAATTCAAATGAAAATTCTTCTATTTTACCTAACCGATGGCTTCTTTGTAATTAGAGAAAACTAAATACCCTATGATGTACGGAAAGGACCGAAATGCTAATGCTAATAAGATGGGTTGTTTTCAACACTTTTACAGTTAAAATTGAAATATGAAATTCAATCGTCATCATAAGTAGCTTTTATCCGTCCACGAATGGGTCTTCTTTATTAACCGCCAACACGACTGATCGGTATCCCACATGGTTGGAAATCGACCAATGCCCCCTTTTCTCAAACGCGTTCCCTAACTTATAAGGTATTAACAATATTGATAAAACACTATTTTGATAATTACAAATAACCTGCTTGGCGTAGTGGTTAGTGACAAGATCACTGTTAAGCTAGAGGGTTTTGGTTCGATTCTTATCACGGAAGAAATATTGTGTGATGGATATAGTGTTTTTCTCGTGCCAGGGTGTTTTATCTTTATAACAAATATTTATTTACAAAATAAAAGTAAGTCTATGTGTTAATAATTCATCTAGTTTTTTATAGCAACAGCTTTTAAGTTTGGGTCTAGATGATGTTAAATTATTTGTTCGGAAATATTATTGTTATAATATTGATGTATTTAATGAAGAAAGCAGTTATCACTACATAGAATAAAACAAAGTTGCATCGCTTCTGTCCATCCCTAATGTTTTCTTTAATCTTAAAAGTATGGGAACTCCGATAACTTGAAATTTATAATGTAATGTCGATATAAACACTTGCTTTTGACCTTTTATTGCAAACGCTGGCTAAACCTTAAGGGAAAAATTAAAACAGTGTACTGTAATGTAAAACAGTATTTTTTCACCTTAACAAGGTCAACAAAGAAGTCGGCGATAGTATATGTCTATCACTTACGTATAATGCATAAAAACCATTTATATTCTTTCGGTCTTACTAATAAAAAAGTTATACAACCCTGATTAATGGGCGTATAACTGTACATTGCACAAGGAGTTTTGACGGATAAACATTGAATAGCGGGTGCGTAACTATTCATTGCTTATACACTTTTCTTTTTGTTAATCGGCATCACCATCGCAAGAACGTTCTCAAACGACGATATTTGCATTTGGCTTTCCCAAGACGACAAAAAAATTGTTTTAATAAGTTGCTAGGTAGTAGTTTAAAATTTTAAAATACAACAAGAAACTTAAAAGTAATTTTACATCACTTTTAATTATTTTTCATGACTAATAACATAACATTTATACGAAAAAATATAAAGGACATTATCATTATTTTACATTAGATTTGGTATTATTAATTTGAACGAACTTCCGTCGAACGCAAACGTCATTTATTAAGTTTATAATATAATTAAATAATTTTGTCTGAATGTACTCTAAAATAAACAATATAATTATTTAAATGAACACAGTCTAAAACGGATCTGCCTTAGAGTGTATCAGATAAAGAATGAAGAATTCACGTTCTATTTGGTTCCTACAGAAAATGTATACACCCATGTGTATGTTACCAAAGAGTCGTATAAGTATTTGTGGGGTGAACGAAAAGTTAATATTTTTGTTGTTTTAATGTTAAAATGACAAGAGCAATGTCGTTTATTGACTACTTGATAATGGAAAATGGACGATGTGGGACAACCCTTTGAGAGAACCGTGGCGGTCCGCACCGTCCAGCACGTGAAGCATGTTGGCAGAGTGGCAGTATGGTTTCCGCAAGGGCCGGTGGACCGTCCACGTGGTGCTGCGGGTCAGGTCCCTAGCGCAAGATGCGGTGGCCCGGGGTGAGGGTATTTTTGCGGTGTCACTCAACATCGCCAGCGCATTTAACACTCTGCCCTGGGCCTGCATAAAGTACGCGCTCCGATTCCACCTATCCAGCCTCACTACATGCAAAAAATTATCAGAGCTTACCTGTCGCATCAACGTGTCGAGTTTCCGTGGCAAGATGGGCTCCAGACGATACAGGTGTCGTGTGGAGTTCCACAGAGATCGGAGTTGGAAGATTGACTTTAATTGGGTGCTACGTGGTGGCAATATAGAGGGTGTTGACGTCATTTGTTACTCGGAAGACACCCTCGTCACCACCCGTGGCACTAATTTTCGCAGGGCTGCGAATCTCGCCATCGCTGGGATCATTTAAATCATTGGGCGCATCCGGCGGTTAGGACTAGAGGTGGCGCTCGCAAACTCTGAGGCCGTATATTACGGACCTCGGAACGCGCCACCTGCGGACGCCCATATCATCGTTTGCGGCATCCGCGTCGACGTCAAACTAACGATGAATTATGTCTAGTCCTGGACCGCCGGTTTTGCGCCCAGTTTTAAGCACCTCGCGCCTTGAATGGCGAAAACAGCGAGAGCTCTTAGCAGACTGCTCCCCAACATTGGTTGACCCGGCAGCTCCTGTCACCGCCTGTACGACGGAGTCTTCAGGTCTAGTGTCCTGTACGGAGCACCCTCGACACCTTCTAAAAGGAGAGTACTTTGGTACTGTGATGAACCCAGAAGGTGTTGGACCTGGCCGTACGGGGCTACTGGACCATCTCCGGAGAGGCAGCATGTCTGTTGGCTGTTTCCTTGCCTTGAGAAAACTCCGCGTCATTATTAGCACGAGGAGGCAAAGACTCACTTCCTTGATATACAGGATTGGGACACAGGTATTTGTACACTACTTATTTGCGTAAAATAGATGAAGCGGTAGTATTTTCTTAGACGGTGTCCTGTAAAAGGACCACCATTCAAACTCTTTTATGACAACGCTCAACAATAGTTGCGCACGCGTTTTGAAATGTTTTTATTGTTTCCTGAACCGTTTACAACATACAAGATAGGGCGAAGATATTTATGGGAATATTTATATGAATAATGTTTTTATTTAACATATAATGTTCTTATTGTATGTGTCCATAATAAGTCACAAATTATAATACAAAATAGATTTTATGAACACTGCCGTATTTCCATAATAACTTTCATTCCTATTTCAACCATTTTAACTACTTTTTTGGCATTAATTATTAGCCTATGTTAGTAATTTTGGGAACAATTTCTAGGTATATACCAATTATCATTGTCAAAGTCGATTTACTGGCTTAGATGGCGGTAAAAATGGACAGACACACAGACAGACAGATAGAGTTGTTTTCGCATTCATTATATTAGTACGGGTTAATTATGCTAAAACCAGACAATTTTATGGGTAAACTAAATGTATGGCGACGTTAGAGGATTGGTTAGCAAAGCTTTCAGATAAAGATAAAGCTTAATAGGTATAATACCAAAATAATTTATTGAGTGCAGTCAACTGAGCAAGTCCGTAACTACAATACTCTTAAGCATTTGTGCTTCCCTTTTCTTTTTTAAAACAATATTCATTACGTAATATATCAACTGTGACGAAAGTAACTTTTACCTTCAGACATAGAAGATGGGTTCTCTTACCGATAACTCAATTGTGGCTGTATACAGTTTATTATACAGATGTAATACAGGGGGGCGAATAACCTAAGGTTACCTACGAATTGAAAACAGACCCTCTTGTACTTGAACAGTAATAGGACTCTCAATTATGTCGTAAATCATATATCACCTATGTGTATGTACGTAATTTAGGCATAAATTTTTCTCTGATGAAATTGATTGTGTAATACGATTTTTTTGAGCTCATTTATATACTTTTGGTAAAATATAGTAGATTTAAACATATTATTTCTTGAACGCCTTTCATTAGAATCCAACATTTATATTCGCTATTACCATCGCCACACAAAGGCTTCTAAACATTTACATCACATTTACGTTAGACGATTATTCTTCGCAAGGTTTCCATGTAACGTTACTAAAAATATCCTACCTAATTGACCTTTTCAATCACAACGACAATCTTAAAACATTTTAAATATTTTTAAGCTTGGTATAGTAAATTGTAAAACCGGGGACAATAGTGCCTACATGAAATGTCTTCCATGAATGGACAGGGTTGCTTTACCATGGACAGAAACAATAATAGTACATGGACTAATTTTGTATTTGGTCATACATTTCTTGTTGTTACCATATTATTGTAATTTATGAGTACGAATAAAAGTTTAAATATTTATTTTCAAAGTTTCATAGACTTAAAAAATACATTATTCATCATGGGAATCGAAAGTTGTCTCAGTGATATATGCCAAGCAATTTTTCAGTAAGTACAAAATTTCTGTTATATCCACGAGTTCAGTAACGAGAAATGGAACTTTGCAGGGAGTTATGGTCTATCAAATCTGCTTTTAATGTTAATTTAAATGTATTTGCAGACTACAAGCTACTTCTGTCCACATTGTTTTATAAAATTTATATGTTTCTTGACGCAGGCGCAGATAATGGCTCTTTTTGTTTGTCCTATATAATAAAGACCACATTTATATTTAAATTTCTTTTATTTCTCTTTGTGTAATGGAATAAATATTCAATGGTAATTAATAAAAAAAATCTTTTGTCTTTGTGACCGTTATTTATTATTGTGATAAGATTAATTTAATAAAATTTATTTTGGAGTGGGCGAGAAGCTAATTAAGTTTGAGTTAAATACATTGCACAAATTAAAATTTCACGAAATGCTGCTCAGAAAATTATAATTCTGACATCAATGATTTTACAAATCATTTGCAATAAATAGGGATTTAAAGCGTTGTCGTCTCAATTCTTAGGTGAATATAAAAATTCTATTATTTACAATTCTTTTAAGTTTCTTTGTTTTGAATTTAATAAAACCGTTGTTTGATGGCATACAAAATAAATGTTCTTTGAATAATAGAATTTCCTTCATGAATTAGAAGGAAACACCACTAGTACTGAAATTGCAACGAACACTGGCAGCCTTAGAAGCTGAATCCAAGACCATAAGGTGCATATTTCGTTAACAGTAATCTCCAAAAGGAGCAGAAGCCGCTTTGTCATAACTCGCAGTATGGAATTAAAATGCAATGAGGGAGAAGCGGACAAGAATACATATATAGCTGATTCAGAACAGCGCCGGCCTGAGAATAACGCAAATTGCCGTTTGCACTTCTTATCGCTTGAGGTGCGCAATACTGATGAGAACCGTGCCTTTGTTTTCATGCAACGAAGAATCTTATTACATACAAGAAAAGGTTTAACTTGCATCAACCACTTTATGCTTCCAGGTTTAGAAATGGAAACATTGAATATAAACACAAAATTGAATATATTAACATTGATTTTAATGTTAAAACTTTAAAGAGGATGTATAAATTCCTTTTCGCTGCGTTTATTCGAAAATGTTTAATAAGATCATCTAAAGCAATAAAACTTAAAGATGAAAACGAGGTGCTAGCATTCCTGTAAAAATAGTGATAATGTAAAAATATTAAAGGCACTCACTACATAGCGAGGCCTCCCTCGCATACCCTCGTCCCGCGACAAATTGTCACGTCGTCTGGCATAACACGAGACATCTATAGAATGAGACGAATGAATAATTTTATTCTGCGAATGAAATTTTCTAGGAGCCACTTAAGCAACGGAGACATTTGAGTCCCTTCTGCCTTTATATATTGTAATATTTCAGCACACCTTATTCGAGTACTTCTAGTGGGCGAAGCTAACACGTCCCACGTTCCACGACGCGCACAGAATTCATTAAAACATTTTTCTTACGTTATTGTTACTACTATACAAAACACAGAATCAAGTTAGAATCATGATGAAAAATAATATTAAAGTAAATAATTTTATTATTGTAATATTTTAAACTGATTACGTTATTTTTATAGTACAAAGGTACATAAGTGTTAAATATTTATATTTCTTTATAATATTTAACTTAAAGTCCCCTTAAAGTTTTTTTTTTATTTCTTTGATTTTTCAATAACAAGTTTTATTCAATAATTCGCCACCGACAGCAATTTTGGTCGTTGTTGTTTGGCAGGGCTGTCCAAACCACGGCCGTCCAGACGCGGCATGAATTATTGCAGCCCGCAGAATCTTCTTTATCTTCTTTGTTTCAATGCATTAAATGAGTAAATAATTTTCTATGGACGAAATTCAAATGTTTTGGATATGTATTCGATTATGCCGCACACAACACTATTCACTCCAAAACTCGGGGAATTCCCCGAACGTATAATAGGTACATCCGACACCGCGCGTTGTTCATTTATTGGACTATGTCAATTTTCATTCAACGCGACGAATTTTTTAAGCTCCTTATTGAACGTTTTCCAAAACTGACGAATTTCGGTCTAAAATGGGTTCGAAGACGGCCTTTTTGAAAGTGCATATTCAACAATGAAATTTATAAAATCTAAATACAGGTCTTCATTGACAGATACTTCATTTAAATTTGCATTGCGTCTAGATACTACTAATATTGAGGTTGATGTTGACAGAATTGTAAAAAACAAATTAATGAAAAAGTAGATAATAAAATAATGATACTTAAAATAAGTTGTATTTTATTTGTATAAATATTTTGCGGCCCCCCAATGTATTGCGTCATTTTTGTTGGCCCTGGCCATGTAGCTTGGACAGGCCTGTTGTATGGTGTAATGACACTATACAACGACAATAAAGATCGGGCAGACGTGCACCACCGTTGGTAGGTCCTGTTTTTACCGGTGGTATGTCCCATTTTATAGGGGACCGTCTGGATGAGTACCACCAACGGGTGCCTTTTTCTACCGCAAAGCAGTATCGTGAAAATGCTACTGTGTTCCGGTTTGAAGGGCACCGTCCCAGCGTATTTACTGGGTAAACGAGACTTAACTTTCTATGTCTCACGGTAGGCAGCGCGTTGGTGATACCACTGGTATTGACAACGGCTATGGGCGTGGGTGACCACTCTCCATCACGTGGCCCGATTGCTCGTCTGCCTGCGCAGGCAATAAAAAAAACATCTAGATGTATAGACGAGTCTGGTCATCCTTTAATTTCTACACGGTCATGAGGGAAGCAACGGATAGAAACCGATAGACGCAGATTATCCGTTCGACTTGCCACTCTGATGCTGACCACAGCCCTCAGATATGAGGGAACGACCAGAGAGAGAGGGAGAGTATGGTGGTAGTACTTTTTAATTTTCTGACCTTGATTTATCTATAGAATGTAGTTTTACCTTTTGGTTTCTGGAGGTTTTATAGTTTTAGCCGTTATTTGTATATATTATAAGTTATTAAGTAAGACATTTTTTGGCAAAGCATCTGTAGACATGTACGTGTACACATTTAAAAAATATTTATCACGTTTATACCTATATCATATATATGCAGTGGTACCAAAATCACTACTACTAATACTAAACTTAAAGTACTTTAAAAATTCTTATATCATCAGAAAGCAATATTATCCATGAACAGCTTATGTTAAGCTATAGTGAAAACTAGAAAAAATTGGTAATCCTTAGAAAACTTCACCATACAAGACATCCAAACTCATTTACCGAATAATTTAGTTACCAACTATGCATCGTACGTTTCAGGACAGCAACAGGATTTATGGTGTATTAAGCTGCGTTGCTAAAAGGCAGAGTGAATTATTTTCTATTAAGGCTATATCTACCCACCTTATTCCTTTCTTGAATGGTAATTAAAAAATATTTCTATAATATAATGAATTGTGCTTTAGGTTACCTCAAAAAGTAAAGTAAAAAAATTTACCAATTTATATGCATTTTATTCAAAGCCACAATATGAATATGCTTCATATAATGTTTGCGAGAAAACTTGCATAATAGTGCGCCTGAACATAATTACAAAGTTTGTCTTTTCCTTGAACTTAAGATAGATAATTAAAAGCATAAGCGAATAAAAAAAGAGCTCTTAAGTATTTTACAACTCTATTATATATAATTAAAATGCTAATACAACTTTAAGAATAGCAACAAAACAAGCACGCTTTGTCCGAAGAACAAAATCGTCCAAAGCTGTTCTTACATCAGTTTTCGTTCTTGTTTCGCTCCTTGAGGCTTATGTTCATGAACATTAACTAATAAATGTTGATCGAGGGTACTACATCTGTTACAAGGGGTAGTTATTTAAGTGTGATGAGACTTTCAGACGTTGGTCGTTTAGCTGCATAAAATAATCAAGTTTTTGAAATATTTCTATTTTCACTCTATTTGACCGACACAAAACGTGTGAAGTCAGTCATAGTTTTTCTTAAAATTGCACTTGCTCCATGCACATTTAGTATTTATATAAAAAAGATGTAGTATACAAAAAGATTCTACTTATTACCAAACGATCATTGAATACACTTTTCACAGCATTACACAATAAAACAATTTGGTACAAAACTAACTAGCCCAAAAGTCGCTGTAAAAATGTTTTATACCGTCACCGCATCGTTGCAAAATTCACTAGCGACCTTATCACACGCGCGCCACAAAACTTTTAATTGCTACGACGTGCCCGTACTCGCATTGCAAAAACCGGTTTGAGTTTAATAAACAGGGAACACGAAATTCAGTTAGAAATTTGCTCTCGAATTTATAACTATCAACAACCATCTATTAAAGAGCATCGTCTCTGACTTTAAAACTTCCGTTAGTTGTGATACTTCTGTTATTCATGAAATGTTATCATTATATTTGAAAAGATTTTTTTCGTCGGCCTGGGAGAATTTTTTATTCTGTCAATAATCAATTACTTTCAAATAATTAATTAAAGATTATTGCATCGCATACGAGACATTTAATGATTTTTTACACCTTGGGTAGGTTATATCGCAATAATTTTTTTTGGTAATAATATAGCCTATGCAACTATTTCATTTTGCAGATTTTTAAGTTCATTAACCAATAACTTATGAAATCGGTTAAGTAGTATTTGACTTTATTCGTAGAAAAATACAGATCCTATTTATGACATAGTGTAAATTTGGCTAATGCAAAAATTTGATAAAGTTGCATTGGATTCACGTAAATATCACACGATAAGCTATGTGGCTAAAACATTATATTAACCTAATGCATACGTTTTGCTTATTATTTGATATCTATCTAGCGCAACGCAGACACTTTATGAACACAAATTCATAGATTAACTAACTACAAAATGTACCATTTAATTACATACCATATAAAACTAAATGGCAAAGGAAATCGCTATTGGGCAGCAAGCCAACCATAGCCGGCAACATTAACACATTAATGTCCTGAGGCTTAAAACTAATAAACACAAAGGAGGGTTAATGGCTTAATTTTAAGCCAACGTAAAATTTCTTTTATATCGTATTGAAAACTATTCATTAGACAATTTAGTACAAAGGCTGGGCAGATTAAATGATGAATATACTTAATACATACGTATATGTTTTTTTTTTGTTTCTGTCTAGGCGTTTCAACGACCGGCTTGGCGCAGTGGTTACTGACCATGACTGTTGCGCCAAAGGGTGTGGGTTCGATTTCCACCCGGGGAAAATTGTGTGGAGAACATAGTGATCTTTATCTGTATCATATGTATTTATTGAGAAAAGAAAAGTAAGTTTATGTATTTATCAGTTATCTGGTTTCCATAGTACAAGTTTTGCTTAGTTTGAGAATAGATGATGTTGTGTTATTCGTCTAGAAATATTATTATAATCATTATTATTTATTTCCAGAGAAACTTTAATTTATTAGATTACTTATATAAAAAACTCCTACAATTGTTACCTGAAAACCTCGTAATTTTTTCAAGTTGCAAATGGTGGCTTAACCTAGAAAGATAGGATAAAATAAAGTGTTAAGAAATAAAAGTAAACTCGTAAAAATAACCCTTAACAAATGCATATCTACAAAAAATAATGTGCAGAAAGCAAGGGGAAATGAATGTTCTATATTTCCGCGAAATGTACATTATGCAAAGCTCGCTTGACAGATGTGTGAATCCTGTGATCAAATTATCCCTCGACGCTATTTCAGTTTCGGGCTCCTTAGTGAGAAATTTGCTACCGGCCATTCGATTGTTTACAACGAAAGTGTTGTATGAGTGTATAACCAGTACCATAGTTTAGTCCCAAGGTAAGGTTTAAATGTAGTAATCTAAGATTTAAAGAAGTAGTGCATTGAAGACACACTATAAAGTACAGAGAAGCCAAAAACAACTGAAATAATTGATAAGCCATAATTATATAGAGGAAACTACCGAATACTATTTTGACATACTCAACTCTAAGAGTATCCTTTAAATTTTCATATATATATCATAACTAATTAATATATGATGGACATAACAGAAGATTAAAGAAATCACGTATATACTAATATCTTGAACAAAAGCTCCCGTTGCTTAGCAGGAATGTTAAAAGCTATTATAGGGTTCGGTGAAGTGCATATAGATTTGTGTATATAAAATGAATGTTTTGTTAAAAGACAAGAAAATAGATCCGCGAGGGATCAAATTCAAATTCAAATATCTTTATTGAATATAGAAGTGTAACACTCGCTTATTGATTGTCAAGGACGCTACCACCGGTTTGGAATAGGACGCCTCCGACCTGAGAAGAACCGGAAAGAAACTCAGGAGGCCTATTTTGTCATCTTTTAAAATAATCAAATATATACATATAAATTTTCTTATGAGCTCATACAGTACTATCATACGTATATTATACTTGAAAAGCCTGGGAGCATTCCATTACCAGACTGTGTTATCATTTATGTCATAATAACCTTTAACACATAAACGTTCCTTTACTACTTTTTTAAATTTATTAACAGTTACTTAGTACTGAACGTTTACTGGTATTTTGTTGTAAAAGCGTATTTGTCCCATAAAAGATTTACTTATTCTTCGCAGTCTAGTAGCAATTAAATTATGTTTGTTTCTAGTATTTATGTTATGTGCATCACAATGTCTACGAAATCATTTCTATTTTTTTGCACAAACATTAGGTTTTCGAAAATGTATTGAAAAGTAACGGTTAGTATTTTAATCTCTGGGAACAATTTTCTCAGGGATTCCTTGGGCCCAGGTTATAAACCGCTCGAATAGCTCGTTTTGGAGGACAAAGATCGTATTAGTATCCGCCGCACTTCCCACAGTAGAATGCCATAAGGCATTACACTGTGAAATACTAAAGTATACTAACGGGCCGTCTACACTTCAGTTAATTGCCTGATTTTCTTGACAGCATATGCTGTGCAGCTCCGTTTATTCGCCAGTCTATTAATATGAGGGCCCCACTGCAATCTGGTATCTATTGTTATTCCCAGAAACACGGTTGACTCAACAAGGTCTATCTCTTCCTCATCTATAAACACTTCACAATTACTCGGTCTTACATTTGGAGTCATAAATTTAATACATTTTGTCTTCTTCTGGTTCAGTAGCAAATTATTGACACTAAACCAGTGCGCTACTCTAGAGAAAGTATTATTTACATCGTCATTTATTGATGTGTGTCATTTAACTTTAAAAATTAAGGAAGTATCATCAGCAAATAATACGATCTCGTCGTTTTTATTAATAACATATAGTAAATCATTTATATAGATGAGAAAGAGAAAAGGCCCATGAATAGACCCTTGTGGGACACCCATATTTACTGGGGACGCTGGCGATCTTTTACCATTTACGTCAACCCTCTGAGTTCGGTTGCTCAAGTACGAAGACAGAAGATTGAGTGCGGCGTTTCTTACACCATAGTGACGTTATTTCCTGACCAGAGTTTCATGCTGTACGCAATAAAAGCTTTTTTGAGATCGCAAAAAATGCCGAAGTTATCCTGCGACGCTTCCCAAGCCTCAAAGATACTCTTAATAAGCATAACGCCAACATCAATCGTGGAGCGACCCCTAGTGATGCCGTATTGTTTGTTATTATTGAGACAGTTACTGTTAAAATGTTTCATTAATTGGTTTAATAATAGTTTTTCAAATATTTTACTAAAAGTAGGCAAAATGGATATTGGTCTAAAATTATTTGGGTCCATATTACACCCTGCTTTAAAAACCGGTATAACTCTACTGTGCTTCATTAGGTCAGGAAACTCGCCGCTCTGGGTGCTTACATTAAATATGTTGCTAGATGAGGTGATATTACATCAATAATCGAATTTATCACCTTAACAGAGATTCCCAAAGGTCTACGGTTTTTTAATATCTAATTGTCTACATGCACTTATAATGTCCTTGCTACATACATCTGTAAAATTAAACATTTTGTGCATTCAATAACATTATCTTTTAATAGTGATTCGGCAACTGTTGGAGAAGACAAAAGTGACTTGTAGTCGAAACCGGAATGTCCGAAAAATCTCTCGAAATAAGTAGGAACATCTATGTCAGCTTCAATTGTATGGTTATCAACATTTAAAGTTATTTTAGAGCTGCTCCTTGCGGCCCTTCCGGTTTCGCTATTAATAATATTCCAAGTCATTTTCACTTTATCTGATGCATTTTTAATTTTATTTTTAAAGTATAAACATTTAGCCAGATAACACACTTTTTTAAATATTTTAGAATAGGCGCTAACATGTGCAACAAAGTTATTGTTATGGTTATATGTTCTTTGACTATAAAGCTCATATAATCTCCGCCTGTTGCCCACACACTAAACACTGCAGAACCTTTAGATTTAACCGTTTTAGAAGTAAATACAGTATTAAATTCTTTTCTTATTAAAGTGAATAATGCGCTAAAAAGTACATGTGGATTTTCATCGTAATGTAAATAACTAACTTTTTGTAATATATTACTTCTGAACTTCTCAATACGCTTTTTATACATAGGAACTAACATTCTTGTTTCTTGCGAACTTTTGTCATATATCATTTTATCTATTTGAAAGGAGGCAAATTGAACACAATGGTCAGAAGTTAACATTTTAATAATTGACTTATTTAATGGTTGACAATTAGTATATATATTATCTATACATGTTGCAGAAGTCTCAGTAATTCAATAAATAGATTTAAAAGGTTATATGAACTTAACAATGATCTGAATCTAAGTGTGGTGTTGCAATTATCTAATAAATTAATGTTAAAGTCACCACAAATTATAATATACATATTAGATTCAGATAGTTTTACCAATATTTCTTCTAGAACAACTTCAAAAGGTTCATATAACGCTGTGGGAGGTCAGTACACACATACAACAATGAAGTAGATCTCAATAGTCCGTTCAACAGAGAGGCTCACAATATCTTTACATTTTTTAAATTTTAAAGTACTATTAATAATTATTAAAGAGCCACTGCGTATACCTTTATCTCTACTGAACAGGCTAGCAACCTGGTGACATCCAAGATTTAACATTAACTGATATTCTTGTAGCCAATGCTCAGTAATACATAATATATCAATTTTACAACTATTCAAGAAGAGTTCAATTTTAAGTTCTTTACTGGCTATTCCCTGAATATTTTTTTTTATGTACCAGGTTCATACACTGTGTGCTTTTATTAGAAAATTTATTTTAATAACATTATTGTTTGATAATAATATTGTTTAATATGCAAGAGATTTTTCGTTGTCTCAATATTTAATTTAAATTATTGCTTGAACGGATTCCAAATTATTAGATGTACAATTTGTTCCTGTTCAATAGAAGAAGAGTCAAGTTAGCCAAACATTTGGCTGAATTATTTAAAATACAATAATATAGCATACAAGCTAATTTTTATAAAAAAATTGATAGGTGCAACTCTACCATATGTCAAATGAAAATTGTTACAATTAACTATATTATAAATGTCAATAATATCAATTTTGTTATGATATTTGTGGGTTAAATGTTTACAATTATTATTGTATAACATACACATATAGTTATTTAACTTATATCTATGGTGGTTTTCCTGTGGCAACTCCTTAATGTGAACAAAATTACCTTTTTTACATCTAGTTTATTAAGTCTTTCATGAAATTGTTGTAAAACAATTTCATGAAAGACTTAATAAACCAGATAGACAACACCTACGTGTTGTCTATTAACATTTCTCCTACTCCCAATCAAGATAATTAAGATAGTGTTAGGGCAATGAGTATCAGTCAATATTTTTTTCATAATATGTAAGTAGGTTGCTCCTGGCATACAATAATTAGATACTGATTCCCCCATACACTTATCTAGAATTAATGAACCCATACTTCTTCCCAGTTCATCGATGTATATTTTAATATAATTATGGGAAGAAATATGTTTTTCTTTACTATTATCTCGAAGGCTACCGTGAGGCACCACTCTCCGAGACAGAGTCTTAGAATCACATTCCAGTTCTGAATGAACCTGTATGCTTTTACAATTGCATCCACAGTTTCTGGTCTGAGTTATTTTTACATAAATCTAATATGTCAATTATAGCCGAAATGTGTTCAGATATTTCTTTTTGAGATGCCTCATATTTCTTTGTTAGGACATTTAAGGATTGCAATAGTGATGCAATCTCAGCCTGCAGTGAACTGACACTAGCCTCATGAGACAAATGAGTTATCTTAGCCTCATTGTAGCATACATTTAATTTTGCTTTGAGTTTATTTCTATCTTTACAGATTTTGCCATAGCTTTTACAAATACTATGCCTACATTTCAACAATTTCTCTGTCTTCCTTATGTGTTTATTATTTTTTTTTAATTTCTTTTGTTTATTTTTGCTGATTACTGGACGGCAGGCTCCGCAGTCATCACCAGTCAAATCTATTGTGCTAATATTGTTACTAATATTTGTTACTGGGGATACCATATCTTGTACTTCCTCAACTAATTCACTATAAAGGCTTTGGGTTTGACTGGTCCTTAAGTTCTGGTTCTTAAGTTCAAGTAATCTAATTGTTTTATGAGCCTCATATAATTCAGACCTCAGCTTAGAGGTGAGGCCGAGAGCTTCCTCATATTCACCCCTACACTGATCAAACCCATCAACTATACTTTGCAAATTATTATTTTGTTCTTGTAAGTTTAAATAATTTAAATTTAACTGAGATAATTCTTGTTTTAGTTTTGTATTTTTGTTAATAATTTGCAAAGTTTCATGTTCGTTATCGTCCCTTTCCTCAGCAATTGCTCACACTGCATTTTGGCTCCTTTAGCTCTTTCAGAGTCAAATGGAGTTGTTCCTCGACCTGACGGCCTTGGTATTGCAGGGTCATCATTTTATGTAATAATAGATATGAAAATTATAAGATTAAATTATAATGTGAGCTCTTGACGAGGATGTAGGGACAATAAACTTATTTTAAACTAAAAGTCGTTACCTGCGCAATGACAGCTAGACTTCGTACATCGTATAAACACGATAACGCTATAACCAGGGATTACACAATGTAGATAATATTATTTAATTGTTATAATTATGTTTCAGGAGGCTAAAAACATTACATTTTCACTTATATTTTTAAGTAAAATTATTATTTAATATAATTAATAGGAAT